>VWZP01010552.1:294967-310889 GCA_013396995.1 Dicaeum eximium
CCCGACCCCGCTGCCGCCGGGGAACGGGCAGCGCGCACCCGTCCGCACACACACAAATGGCACGGGAGGAGGGGAAAGTTTCCAGCCGCTTCAACCAAATAACCAACATTTGCAAGCTCCAGACGGGCACGGTGGCCAGCACAGCGATGCACGCCCCGGCCCCCAAAGCAACGGGGCAGCGCGCCCGGAGAGCGAGGGGAGGGGGCCCGGGGCACGGAGAGAGGGGGGCAAGAGCAGAGAAACCATCTCGGGTTTTTTCAATGGAAGTACCGCCGGTGCCGGGCACGGCTGATGCAGGGCAGGGAACAAGGGGACACCCCCGCCACCCCGGCGACTCTCCCGAGCGGACCCGTGCAGATGGGCAAATCACCGGGACTGCGAATAAAGAGCGGGGGAGCGGGGCTGGGCTGCAGCGCGGAGCCCGGCAGCGCCCGGCCGCCCCGCGGGACCCGCGCCCCCGCCCGCGCCCCGCGCCGCGTTACCTTCTTATTGCATCTGGAGCAGCAGCTTTTCTTCCCCTTCCCCTCTCCTCCTCTCCCTCTCCTGTCCTCTCGGTTTATACCAGCCTGTTCCTCATCTCACAGCCTTCCTCCCAGCGCCATCTTGCAAGCTTGTGACGTTGGGAGCCGCTCACCCCTGACCCACATTTGAATAGAAGCCAAAATGAAAAAAAGAAGAGGAGAGAGCGAGGGAGAGAGAAGAGAAAGAGGGGAAAGAAGAAGAAGAAAGAGCGGAACAAGGAGAGGCAGGGAAAGCAGCAGCTAGGCAAGTGCTGTGCCAGTGTGGAACAGCATCGGCTCTGCTCCCTTGCCAGCTAGTTTAGTAATAAGCAATTTCCTGCTTTTGCAATAAATGTTGCCGCGGCGGGGCTGGGAAAGGGACGAGGATCTGAGTAATTCCCACCGAGGGACCAGGGCTTCCCCCACCCCGAGCCGCCCCCCTCTTCCCTGCCACCCACACCCCGAAACCCAGCCCGGAGCCTGACCACTGCCTCCCGGCAACCCAGATACTGCTGCTCCCTCCCAGGATTTGAGCAATGAAAAAGGCATTTATTAAGGTTATTTCTCCCATCAGTGATGAGCTCTCAAGTGTGTGTTAAGAGAAATTATATAGATTATAGCTCGTATGTGTGTTGGAATCTGAAATGAGTTTTACACACAAATTTAGGAAACATCACGCATAGCACTATTTGTATATTAGCTTTTTGTCACCCATATCTGTGTGTTAAGGACTGTCACTGCATTTTGCATCATTCAGGGCACAGATAGATAGACATGGCCTTTGCACCCACAGAATCCAAAGTTTTGGTTTGTGCATTTCTTTTTGAGTTATTTACCTATCAGAAGTATATTGGAGGGGAAAGTTATTTGTGTTATGCGTCTCTAGTCCTGCAAGATTTCCATGAATGCTTAACTTAAAGCACATCAGTAATCATACTGAGTAAGAAGGGCTACTCAGATGCTTACACTGAGTGTGCCCAGCCTGCAAGCTCAGCCTATTACTTTGTAAAATGTTAAGCTCACTTAACATTTTGCATCTTAATCTTACTGATTAAGATGACCATTGCCACAAAGTACAACTGTGCAGAAATCTGAATTACTCCTTTGTAGCACTGTCGCCCTTCCATATCTATTTAATCTATAATAACAGGAGAAATGCACATAAAGATTTTTATTGTAATTGTGCACAGGAGTACTTCCACTATCCTATACAGGAATCACTGTATTAGCTCCAAGTATGAGATGACATTTCCTTTTCTTTTGTGCCCTCACAGCCACCCGTAACCAAAATTCTCTGTAGCCTCAGCAAGGCGATTCATTAGTGAATCTAAGCCTACGTTTAACACATGTCTAATAATTCCCTAATAGCCACAATACCAGTGACTCTCTCAGCCACTTCCTGTGCAGATCCCTGCAGTCTGCCTGCCCTTCAGCTGGATCCCAGCTGCAGCCTAAGCTCTCCATCCCTGATAATAAAGATATTTTCTAGTTGCTCATCCAGAGTTCAAAGTTTTTGCAGGACATGGTTTCTTCAGCTTTACCAAAGTGGCTTGAGGAGCAAATAAAGATAAGGCAAATCACAACAGCCATATCAGAAGGGTCTGGACTGGTGGTTTGTTCACAGTACACCCAATAAAGAGCAGAACACTAACAGTGGTGAGAACAGCAAACCTGACTGTCAGCACAAGACCCAGTGAAGTAGATAAGGATCAATTCAAGACTCTTCCCCCACCAGGAAAGTTAATTTAAGATTGGTGGTGCTGCTCCGAGCTGTATTTTAAAGCTAAGTGGCCTTGCAAATAGCCAGGGAGGTGTTTCACACCATTTGTTTCATGCTGTGCCAGAGGAATTGGTAGGCAAATGCACAGAAGCCCTTGCACTATCTAAACAGGGGCTAAATGCATCATAGATATTTTTTTAGGTAAGTTTAGACATTTGGGTTTAGAAAGACCCACTTCTGTGAATCTTTGTGTGGCATTTCAAGATCTCAGCAATGCCACCATCTACCCTCATCTTCCTTCCTTCCGCTGAAGTTTTCCACCCCAGCACAATCTGTGTGCCCCTGCCAGTTCACAAACCAACATCTTTGTTCAAACCCGCTTTCAAATTAGGTGTGAACAAAGGTGCCAGGTTTTTCACAGGAATGACTTGAGGCACAAGCATTTCAGCCTGTCTGCCAACTTTGCTAGGCAGGTGTTAACTTTTGAGAGTGAAGGGGAGAAAGAAGGTTGGGAAGATGGACAGAAACACCTGAAATGTGACCACAAGGTTTAGTCTAAAAAGCTTTACTTGTATTTGAATCTTCTCTAGGTTTGGGAATGATCAGTTTGCAGCATCCCTCAGGAAATGGAGAGATGGGCACATTTTGAGTAGAGAAGAGACCAAAAAAACAGAAATTAGGTGTCTGGCACCTGGAAATGATATGGTGTGATACAACACTGCGTTCAGCTTCATACATAGGTGATAATTATAAGGCTGGAAAAGAACTAATGAGAAAGTTAGACCTGGCACTGTCACTAGAACCAGGGACATCTGTGGGGAATCTGATGAGCCAAGTTGAAGTATGGCCACACCTACCTGGAAAACATCTACAGGCACGCAAGGCAGATACCACGATACCTGTAATGTCTCTAAGCAACCACAGCCAGGGAATTTGCCATCCAAACAGAGGGTACACCCTCAAGTTCTGAGAAATCACACCCACTGTGGGCACATCTGGCACTGGTAAAACGTGCCCCTGTGTGTGAAAAGCAAACGGGTTGCTCAGGTGCAGAGAGCAGCATGCTCAGATGAGAGTCTGGATTAGAAGGGTGATGGTGGCACTCTGCTTGCAGATACTGTGGCACAGTGGGCATGTTCTGGAGGATGGTTTGGCCTTGTGGATACTTTGAAGAAAGAGGCTCTTCTATTTCCAGCTGGACTTGTCATTAACTTTGCTTTCTATTTTTGTTCGGCTGTGAGTTTTTTAGCACTTTACTGGAAAGAGCACGGAGAGGATGGCAGCAGTGAATTGTGCTGGGTGCTCTGCAGACACAGTTGAAAGCTCCAACTTCCTCCTTGGTGTGTTGATGAGGACATTGAATGCAACACATCCAAGGTAGCTATAACAAACAGATTTTTGCCCTAACAATATACAAAGTATTTAGAACAGAATCCAAAGAACAAGCATATTTCACACCATTCTTGTATCTTAGTCCTTAGCATCTACTCACAGTAGCTCTGTAATGCTGTTTTCAAGCAGACAAGTTTAATTAATTGTATCCCCCCCCACCCCAAATAAGTTATTGTTTGCAAAACACTTAGACTCAAGTCAGAAACTGAAACCCAGAGGAACTTCAGGGCTTTGGTTTAATTTCAGTTTTCAACAAATTGATGGATTCAGAAGCAGCTCCAGCCCGTTGTAGCAGTGCTAACAGCAAGTTTATACTCATCCTAGAACAGGAAGAGGACATGGGTAGAATTATTGTAGTGGCAAGCGAGTGCTGTGGGTGAGGAGTGAAGTAATCTGAGCAAAGAAAATGCCATTTGCAGAAAGTAAACAGAAAAATGACCAAAGGGTGGCCATGTGCCCTTACGGCTCTGCAGTGCCACCTGCCTTCAGTCCCAGCGCTGGTGGATGGCCAGTGCCATCTAGCAGGCAAACTGTTGTTTACAGTAGCAAACCGATGGGTAAAGCTGGGCACAAAAGCTCACATGAAAAGCAAATAACTGCAAATCAAGGAACTGAGCAAAATACACAGGGCAGAGAATGCCAGTTTAGGGCTTATGTCTGAAAGAAGGTTAAAGCAAGGGGTAACCAGCCTGCTCCTCAAGAATAGATTATGATTTACCTCTAAAAATAAATTGAGACAAAGTTTTCTAGCAGAGGTTTGCATTCATTGTCTCTGCAGTGGGGTAGTCCTGACAGCTCCACGAAAAAGGCTGAGGGCCAGAATGTCGGTCTGGAACAGAAGGAGGCATCGTGTAAGGCATTGCAATGACCCAGGAAACTGTGCTTGAATAGTATCAGAACAGCTGGGGATAGCTCACGAAGTGGAAAAGTGGTTTCCCTGTCCCCTCCATAGAAATACTCCTCTACAGTCAGACATGTGTCTGGAAGGTCTTGTCTGACAGGCTCAGAAGTGCCCGTGGAGGAGATTCCAATTCTAGGCTAAGATGGGTCTGTAAAATCTTTTCTCTCTTAGCTGCAAGCGTGCTGTGCTTGAGTGTATATCCTCAGTAAAGCTCCTGCATCATTCACTGGATTAGTTGGTTCCCCACTCTGCTACTTCTGGTCTTTTGACTGTAGTCTGTGGATGATGCACAGAACATTGCATTATGACCTTTGTGCAATTATATCTTAATTTCTCCTATCTGTTCCTGCTTTTACTAATTTGTAACTTGATAGAACACAAATTTGAGAAGTAATTTTTCCATATCTGAAATGGGAAATAAAATATTTTTGGAAATACATTTGTAATGAAGGAAAATCGGTAAATGTAACCTGAATCCTTAGTATCAAAAATTGGCACAAAGGTCCCTTTCTTCAGAGCTAGTTTTATGCTGTGGCTGGTCACAGGTTCCCTCAGCTCTGCACTGTTTTGCTTTGTGAGCGTTCTGCTCAAAATCATGAGCTTAGAACCCAATAACCAAAAAAAAAAAAAAAAAAAATTAGGTCACTGGTTTAGTGCTTGTACAAGGTACTATTTTGTCCACTTCTGCCTCTGTTCATTCTGATAGAAGTTTTCATTTCCTTGGAAGAGAAGAAACTGGCACTATTTTTGTTGCTAGAAGCTGAAGCATTTTGTGAGATGTTCTGGCACAGGCAGGGCTGAGGCAAGGGGTTTGCAACTCTAATCAGATAAAAACACTCCTTCCATTATAACAAGATCTTTGATTTCTGTTGGCCTGTGAATTTCATTGCAAATATGTTCACTCTGTACCTATCTCCAAAACATCTGTATTGAACTGTCTGCCCTGCTAGTTAAAATAGTCTGTGCAACAGAATCACTGCACTGGGCTGTGGGAGAGTAACAAGAGTAAGGGAAATGAGTGATGAACAAACCCACACCTGAGTGTTCAGAGTAAAGAGAGACTTGCTGAATATAAGTCTCAAATAGATCAAAGTAGATCAAAACAAAAATGAAACATTTGTTCAGTAATGTATAAACAGGGAACAAGAAAAGAACTGGTGCTACTTTGAAGACAAGGAAAACTGGTGCTACTTTGGACAAGAAAAAGATACTTTTGTACCCAAGGTCTAAACAAAGTTTTGCCATAGCTTTTAAGAGAACCAGTAGAGTTGAAGAAGGGAGTGAAACCAACATGATTATTTGGAATGAGGGGAAGATAATGGAAGTTATCACAATAAAGGTGAAAGCTAATCTAAGATATCTTAATATTTTCAAGTGAAGGAGACCAGTAATTTTCATCCCAGATCTCCAAAGGAAGTAGTTCCAGTAGTTCTGGTACTAGTAGGAACTAGTACCAGATTGATAGCAACCATTTGAAATTTTTTTTTTTAGTTGGAGGTTGTTCTTGCATGATTTGAAAATAGTAGATGTAATACTTTTATTTTAGAAATTATTAGAAAGTTTTCGAAGAAGCCACTGAGTTCATTGGTTTTGAGGCCACCTTGAGACCACCTCAGACTTTCAGGAGAGTTTTGAAGAAAAATATATTTAACAAGTTTAATGTATATATATTTTAAAAGAAGGCAAGAGAAGATGAACAGGATAAAATGCAACCACAATGTTGATTTTGCCTAGTGTCCTGAACACTTTATCTTTGCAGAGGTACCTGATTGTCTAAGCAAGGGGAAATGCAGTAGATCTAATCTATATGGATTTTAGTCAAGCATTTGATATGATGCCACATGGGAAGTTATTCATTAAGATGGAGAAGATGGGGATTAGTACAAGAGCAGTAAAATGTGTAAGAAGTTGTCTGAAGGAGAGATGCCAATAAATTGCTATTGGGATAGAGATTTCTAGTAATTCAAGATTGGACTTGTTTAATATTCACTCTAAAGATCTATTGTCATTTAAGATGGAGAATGGCAAAGAAATGTTCTGATAAAAGAGTCGGGAGGCACCATCATTAACAGCATCAGAGTATTGTGGCTGGTGAGCTGGGTTTTTTTTTTACATATAAGTACATATATGTGTGTGTACACACATCCATCCATAAATACATATTTAAGTGAAGTTTTCCTTCTATTTTTTATTTGGAAACATAGAAACACAAGGTATATTTTGTGTTTTCTGTAATAACCCACAGAGCTGGCCAGTATTTGTTGATACGCTGCATTTCTGAGTATTTCTGGTGATAACTTTCAGGTCATACAAATCTCTTCTTATCCTCACATTAGGTAAAAATAATAGGAAAACCACCACCAAATTAATCTGTACATAAAATCTTTTTGCTGTCTTCATGTGTATGTACTTAGAGAGGCAGTGTGTATAGTATGCATAAGTAATTAATGTTGCAAGCTGGAAGAATGAATTATTGTCAGATGGAAGTAAAGCATGCAATATGGTCAAGTAAGCAGTTCCAATAATAGCTGTGCTTATAGAAGCAAAATGTAATAGAGGGCAAACTCTACAGGTTGCCAGAGTGGTGTCAGTGTGGAGCTTTGTTGCCAGTTGGTGACCAGGGGACAGCAGAAGGATTGGTTTTAGCTGAATGCTTTTAAGCTTACGTGTCACCACACGTAATGAGATTGCTTCTCAAGCAGTGGCACTTAAGCAAAGGGCAGACATAATTTTAGCTTGATTTAGTTGGTGGAGGTCTAACTAAAAAGCACCTTTTCCTCCCTCCTAGCTTGGCATTTTCTCAGTGAGTGAAAACATGTTTTAGATGAAGGTGAGCTGTGTCCTGTAGTTGCTGGGACAG
The DNA here is from genome assembly GCA_013396995.1 of Dicaeum eximium. Taxonomy (NCBI): domain Eukaryota; kingdom Metazoa; phylum Chordata; class Aves; order Passeriformes; family Dicaeidae; genus Dicaeum; species Dicaeum eximium. Next base: position 302,341 of record VWZP01010552.1, read on the forward strand.
CTGGATCAGGGTGACACGTGCCTCTCCACCTGGGAATTTAGCTGAAAAAAATGGAACTGTAGTAGAGCAACTGGGCAGTGCAAACTCCCCAAAAGCTGGCACTGCCCAGGTAAAGTACAAACCTAGGGAGCACTCTGGTTTTGGACAGGTCACAGCAGTGTTTTTAATCAGTGTGGTAGAGAAGATAATCACAAGAACTGCAAAAAGACTCTTTTTCCATCCAAAGTGACACCAGAATACTGGAATGTTGTAGCCCAGCTGAAGGCTGCCCTTTAAAGCCAACAGCCATGCAAATGGCACTCTTCATATTGTATAAGAGAAAGAAACTACAGAGCCCTTGAATATCTGCACACAGCCTTTGGTGTGTGTTAGCTGAGTATCAGGGGCCTCAGAATCGGTGTCACACTCTCAGGCACACACAGAACATGCAGGCACACACTGACAGGGCAGAGTCCCAGAGGGTTTGCTCCCTCCCCTGCCCACCTCTTCACAAACAGGCAGAGTTCAGTTCCAGACTGCCCAGCGTACAAAGCAGATAAAGACTGGCATGGAAGAGCCCATGGGCAGATTGGCAGCCTCAGTAGTTACTGGTATCAAAGGTCACTGAATGCTAAAAAATAAATATGTTACAGTGCCAACAGGGCACTGGTGACCCAAGCTAAAAGTTTCTCTACAACCAGGGATATATTTTCATGATTGTTAGCTATATGAACTGTATTTTATTGTGATTTTTCAAGTTCATGAAAATATACAGGGGGGAAACATGCTTTGCTTAATGCTGGCAAGGGGATCTGCTCCAGAGGTTCACTCTCTCACTCTAGTATACACTGTGCTGTTTTTTCTGAGTACACCTGAGCTGTAAAGCAAAGAAATTCGCTGTTTATAATACTTTTGACTCAGGGTTCTGATACTACTCATTCTTTTTACTCTTCAAAAGTGTGGCTGGATTTTTCTGTCCTAAAAGCACTTTTTTGTTTGAGTCTGATTTCACTGGTGCTGGGGTAAGTCTGGAATTACTGCACTGAAGCCACTGGAATGATATGGGTGAAAGGGAGAGAGACTCCAGCCCACTGCCTGACATTGTTAAACAAGGTTATAAACACCATTGGTCAGTTCATATTCATCTTCTGTGATCAGTGCCAGCGGCAATGGAAAGCCTGGCCAGTCATTTCCTACCGTGTAATGCAAGGTGACTATAGTTCAGGGCACAAAGAACATGAGATTGGGGTTTTTTCAGGGACTGACAGAGGGCTGGTTATGAATGTTTGGGGTGCTTTAGTTTCATTGTTGTCTGTATCAGCACCGAGGGCTGAGTGGCATTTTCTTGCAGATCTCCAGTACCAGTTCAGAGGTTATGCATGGGAATGGGGACTCTCTGCTGCTCCCTCTTTTTAGTGTTTACATTGATTTTTTTCTTTCTCTTGGAGGCACAAATCTCCTGCAGTATTCTTGTTTTAGCTTAAGGACAATGCAAGTAATAAAGCAACATACTAGAAACACAGTTAAAGGTGGAACTCCTGGTGTTCTTCTTTTGCCCTTGGGCCAGTGCATCATTTACAACAGCTTTTAGCCTGCTCTAACCAGTGATGGGTGACAGGATGGTGCAGGGACAGGTGAGATATCATTGACTGGGAACACAAAAGATGCCACAGTGGCCACCTAGTACCACCCATATGGTGTTCACAGGCTAAGAGCATCCCTGGCAGGACTCCGGGCTGAATCACAGGAAAACATTTTCAACTTTTGCTTAACTTCTGGTGACAAATTCAATGTTCTAAACTGTAATGCTGACCCCACTCCTTGGTATAACATTTGCCAAGTAACAGTCTACTTATCCAGAATGTGCATTGAAGATCAACCCTGACATAGAGAGTAAAACAATAGACATCATCAATATTATTTGCTGAAAAACATCTTTACTTTGTCAGGAAAAAATGTAGCATTTTTCAGTGGCTTTACAAACATTGGAAAAGGATGCAGAGCAAGAAATGTTGCACTCATAATTGTACAAATAAAGAAACAAAGGAGTAAATATTTGTTCCAAGTGCTCAGACAAACAAGGGCTGAAGGAAGATTCTGGAGTGATGAAGGACCAGAATTGTGTGGTTGTGAAACCAGTGAACAACAGCAACACTGCCCTTTGCATCCTGCACAACAGATACACTGCACTGGCTCTCCCAGAGGCTCCTGAAGGAAATCACTGCACCTTCCCTTGGTGCATACCAAGTACTCACTCGCTCCTAGGAGCTGAATTAGGGGAGAGCTGGATACACTGGAGAAAAGGGACTGGAACAGCTGGGCCCTTCTGCAAGCTCTTTCCATTCTCCTGGAACCTTTAACAGCACTTCTAAAAAGTCTTGGGCTTTACTTTGAGATTGGGGAGCTTGCACAGAGGCTGAGAAACAACCTGACATGCCTTGGGCCGCAGGATTCCACATCGGAAACTGGTTAGAGCACAGGCATTTCTGCATCCCACTCCTCTGCTTAGATGAGCAGCCCACGCCTCTATAAATCATCCAGGAGGCACTCAAGTTACTCCAGCTTTGTGTGCGTGCAGTAAATCACAGAGCTGTGCTGAGGGGAGATCCGTGTGCCAGGGCATTGAGCAGGGCTGATGCTGCTGCTGGTGACTGAGCTGCCACCCTGCCCTTGCTTGCTGTTTTTGAACAGGGCTTGAATCTTCTGGTACAAAATAGAGTTGCTTTTTCCTTGTCTATTCTTAAACATGCATTCCAGCTGTCTTTCCATCTGTTATGAAACACTCAGGATAAGATCACTGAGGAACCTGTAGTAAGACAACTTTGACAATTTCTGGATGCTGCAGATCTTTTGGCACTTATCTCTTCAATTACTGTCTTGAATATGCAATAGAAACTACATTTTCCCACTCCTCTGTAGTTACTACACTTTCCTTGGTGGGTGTTCCCAGCCCCTGAAACTCCTGTCTCTCTCATTATCAAACATTCTGATGTGCTGCTGACTGCTCTGTTCTTTATCCTCAGTCCTTTTTGACCCCCCTGGTTCTCTGTGGGCAGCCAAGGTGGTGGCTTCAGTAAGGAGTAAGCCCTTGTTTCTGACAGTTTGCTGCTTGAGCAAATCAAGTGAAACATCTCACAAGAAATTGATCTCACTAAGTGTCTCCACTTGCACTGGAACTGAGTATATTTTTTATTCTCTGTAACCACAAATGCTTTGAGACTTGCCTAATTGAGATGCTACAGCTCCTTTTCTGCAGGGATTTCAGCAATGGAAATCACCAGAGGCAATCTTAACTTAAGTCAGGCATGTTTTCTCTCTTCTTCAGAAATTACTTTGTCCAAAAGGGCCCAGATTTTTTGGCTTTCAGGAAGTGAAGGCATGAGCAGTGAGAGAGGTCTCGGTGACAGAGTGAGGCATTTGCTTGTTTTGCTATTGTGATTGCATGGGTGGATTTTTATTAGTTGCAATGCCTTGCCTGGCTCTGCATAGAACAAAGTATGAGTAGTATGGGACAAAAATGCTTCCAGGGGCACTGGAGAGCCATTTTAATGGTCATATTATAATTATAATAAACATAGTTTGTCTATTACTTTTATTTTTCTGCTAAAAATAAAGCATGAAATAAAGTATTAGAGCAGGAAACATACTGTTTAAAGATGAGCCAATAAACTGTTAAAAATGTGTGAGCTTATATTGATGTTGCTGCTCCTTCTGCTTTAAACAACTTTCTACATCTTGTTCTTAATTATGAATTAAAGGATTTGTATGCACATGTCTACATTGGAGACCCCCAAGTGATTCTGAGATGAGGGTGAACTGGTTTTTTTTCAGCCAGTTGAATTGAAATTACTTACCACTTGAACAGCATCTGCAACAGCGTAAGGCACGGAAGCAATTTTTCTTTTGTAGGAAGATGAAAAAGAAATAAAGAAGGAGTCAAAGAGTAAGCGGGCTGAATGGGCCATTAGCACCAAACTCTAAAGATGTAGAAGTCAAATAGGATAGAAAAGCCCCATAAATTTTTACAACTCCTCAGAGAAAAACACTCTGATTATTAAAACATGAAACCTTGCTTTTCTAAAATGCTTAAAAGATTAATATAGAAATGTCATACTGTGGCTGCTGGAGGGATTATCCTTAATGGGAATGTTAGAAGTTATTTTAATGTAAAGCAAACATAGCCACCAAAGAAAGATCAAAAGTGGAACAAATTCAAGGCTCTTAGTTTCAGGAAAATGAAGTTTGTCAAGAAACTATTTCTACTCTGTTAATTAGAATGAGTAAATTCTCCATAAATACTGTATATATATGACACAGAAAGTGATGACCTCATCTAATTAGTCATTACCTAATCCAATCACTAGCACAAGAGCAAGTCTTAGGTCTCTTTTATGAAAAATTCTGTTCCCTTTTTGGCTTGAGAAAAAGTATATTTTTGCTAGTGCACATTTTTGTGAGGTCACGTGCATATGGCCAAATAGCTTTGATGATAATCCACCATCCACGGGCAGGGGAAGGTCGGTCACATGGCATACTGAGCTCCCAGCGTTTGTGGTCTTTTCCATGCAAGAGCAGATTCAGTGACTTTTTGTTTTCTTTTCAATTTACCATTGTTACTTTTTTTTAAATGTAAGCTGACCACAGAGCAACACACTACTTTGGTCTCTATGTAATCCTTTGAAGTCTAAATATAAACTACAGTGTTGCTAATTTAGAGCAAAAAAAATGTCATGTTTTCTTTGCTGTTCAGGACAGCACTTAATTTGCTGTCTGTCCTAGTTTGGGCAGTGCTGCCATCAAACACCTGATTCTGTTAGACCCCAGTTAGCAGCACCAGACCATCAATTCCAGGAGCAGTAATTGCTTTACAAATTGTGCCACCATTGACTTGTTTTTTCCGCCAACACGAGGCACAAAACCACACTACAGCATGCAGCAGTGCTCACACATTGCTGTCCTTGTTCCCCTGTAAAAGGGTTGGACTTGCAGAACACAGTTTCTTTTAACAGTTATTTCTAAAAAGATCCATCATGCCAGTACTCAGCCCCAGCCTGCTGGCTTTGCTAAAAAACTTTCCCAGAAAGTAAGAAAGTGCTAAATCATTCTATGCAGTGTGAAAATTCACTTGTTCAAACATTTAGTGTCATATATACAGCAAAGTTTTACTGGGAAATAAGAATTTTCTTTTTCAAATAATTGCCAATATTTATAGGGAAGTTTTTTTCAAACTTGCTGTCTCTTTCCCTTGTCTTTTCCTGGACATAGAAATAAATATCACAGAAATTAATGTTATTTTTCACTTGCTTGACAAAAGCAATCCATGTATTTTTTTGTTATGGGCCATAGGCTACAAAGCACATCATACAAATGAAGTGGCTGTGACAAAACACTCAAGCTGTATTGTGCAACTGTGCACCATCCTAAAACACAGGGCTGTAATTCGTGCTTCCCTGGTGTCCCTTCAATTTGCAGCCATGTAGAATAGCAGGAGAAAAACAATTAGCATGTTCTACTCCCTCATTAAAATACGATTACTTGATGATGATATCAAATGCAGGGTAAGAGCCATTGCACAGAAGCTCAGGATTTGCAGCCTTGCCTTGCAGAGCTTGTGCTCATTCTTTCACATCAGTGCTCAATGCCAAATGCACAGTTACAGGAGCAGGTTGGACAGAGAACTTGATTTACAGGGTTGTGGGATCCTACCTGTGAACATCTTCCTTCCTCAGTTACCTTCAGTGTTCGCTACTCATTCACTTCCTGCCTCCTCCCGTCCCCACACGGTGTTTCCAAAAGGGCTCATTGCTAGTGGGCACTGCACTGACAGAGCTGAACAAAGACATTTTCTGGTTACAGGGTGCCAAATGCAGAGTGACAATGCAGGGATCCCGTGCTGCCCCACTAATGAGCTGCAGGCCTGATGGAGAGGGTGGCACAGAGGGGACAGGACAGGTTTGTTCAGAAAGAATCATAATTCTGTTCAAGTCAGTTCTAGCAGGGGAGCTCTACGAGTGGCAGCCAAGGAGCCTGTGTGCCTCTCATCTTACCTGCTCAATCCTTGTCCAACCTGCTGATGCTGCCAGAAGGACAAGGTGTCATCTGCCCACATATTCTTTTTTTATGTGAACATAAACTCAGTGGGTTTCATGTCATTTCATACAGCAACTCCAAATCTGTGGAACGAAAATTTCCAGTCACTTCCAAACTGAATGTTTCAATGTTGAATGTGTGCAAACATCCTGTATGATGCTGCCTGTGTTTTGTATCTGACACCCATTTCTGCATTCCACCTCAACACCCATGGCAATGAATCTTCTTGAAACGGGAGCATGACACACTGAGGGGTGTGTTGTATTTCTTGATGTCACTCTGGCAAATGAGCTATCACCCTAACAATGTTGATATTCTTTTTCTTTTCTTTTTTTCTGGTGTCTTCTGATTTTCTTAGCTCTTAGCATGACATCCAAGACCTGGGTGGGCATATGCCACTTAATATCAAAAAGGGAGCTACACTGTATCCATTTAGTATCCAGAAACTCAGGAACTTGGATACAGAAACAAAATAAGTTGCTGAACAGGATGTGATTCTTGCTAGACCAGAGCTGAGCTTAGCAGCAAGGAGACTCAGAAAGCCATTTTTCATATATTAATAGCAGTACAGGACAATGGCAAAGTTTTTAAAATGTGCTTTTCACAACTCCTTGAAAATATAGCCCAAGGAGAAGTGGTGGTATGGCACAGGTGATGCAGTGCTGAACAAACAGTGAACCCCTTGCTGCATAAACTCCTGAGCCGAACACCAGGCTCACCCTTTCATAAGGATGGCCAGACACAGCACCTTCAGCTTCAGCAGTTTCCAGCCTCTCAGTGGCCCTGGTTCATCCTCTCATGGCTCCACTGATGCTGGCATGCAGCAGAGGTTAGCAGGTCTCACCAAAGTCAGTGGAGATAGGCTGGTGGGGAGTGGTGCAATTATTTAGGAAATTAGGCATAACATCTACTAGAAAGTGTCTTAAACTTGGAGTTGTCTAAAGCCATTGAGCTTTTGCAGCACTTTCTATGTAGGGCACTGCAGTTTCTAGTGTGGAAAAAAGAAGGGACTGAGTCTTCCCCGCATGTAAGCAACTTGTGTTTCTGTTTACATCTTCACACACAGAGTGATCAGAGTTACCAATTCAGTTGGCTGATACCTTACAGCCAAAGCAAGGGTATGAAAAGAATAATAAAGAACTGGGCCCTGAAATTTCCAGTTTGGTTTGTGAATTGTGCAGATCTCGGCCACACGTATCCTCTGTGTATGGCAGCTTCGCACTTGGAAAAATTACTTGTCCGTAAAAGAGTTTCATTCTGCAAGTATAGGCAAGTAAGTGGCAGTGTGTTGGTGTGAGGGGGAGAGGGATGCAGCAGGACACCATTTGGGGATTGATCTGACAGTGGCAACAAAATGGGAGTCAATTAGACAGTGCTCTATAAATCCATGAAATAGATATTCATTAGGAATCAGACTGGATCTGAAGGAATATTTTAAAGAAATTAAATTAGCTGAAATTTCCCAGAAATTGTGTACACTCCAAATACCACCTGCTGGAACTGGACCTCATGGATTTGCCATTGCTGCTTTAGAAACACACATGGCTGTGCTCTGGCTGCTTGACATGCAAAAGCTGGCACAGAGGTGTACTGTAATTGTGGGAAGAGGATTTATTCCACCAGCAGGATTTGTGCAAAACACACAGTTAGTGTCTGGTGATCAGAGTATTCACTAGCAGAGTGCATGCAGAGAGAATGAAATGCATCTTACAGCCATCCCTTTATATTAAAGCTGTAACACACTGTGTTTGGATGCAAGCCCAGGCACGGTTCTGTGTAAGATCTTGTTTACCCTTTCATCATGAGTGTTCCTGCAAACTGCTGCTTTCTCACTTTTGACTAATTTCAGTTTTACATGGGGACGGTGAGGCAGGTTTCTGAAAACACAGTGGCAAATCAGTGACCTCACAGTATGCTGTAAATGCCAGGAAACCCTGTGGAGAATACAAACACAATTAACCATGGAAAGTGAGATATAAGAGAGGAATCTGCATGTAGATATACAGCAAGGGAGTTGGCAAGCTGTAAAATAGAGACTTGGGAAAAGTCATGAAAAAGGAGAAATTCCTCATTTTCTTGCTCACATCTTTTCATCAAGAATCAGAGTGGCACGGTAAGGATGCAGAATAGCATGGAGGGCTGAAATATGATGGCAAGAGCTTCCTGGCTGCTCCCAGGCCACAATGCAGAATGTCTTGCCAGGGCAGCAGTGCAACTGTGCAACAGGGCAGCTCAGCACAGCACAGCTCAGCACAGCACAGCTCAGTTTTAGCACAGCACAGCACAGCACAGCTCAGTGTGAGCATAGCACAGCACAGCTCAGCACAGCACAGCTCAGCACAGCCCAGCACAGCACAGCTCAGTGTTAGCACAGCACAGCTCAGCACAGCACAGCACAGCACAGCACAGCACAGCACAGCACAGCACAGCACAGCACAGCACAGCCCAGCACAGCACAGCACAGCACAGCACAGCACAGC
>VWZP01010552.1:310949-339521 GCA_013396995.1 Dicaeum eximium
ACGGCACAGCACAGCACAGCAGGGCACAGCACAGCTCAGCACAGCACAGCACTGCACAGCAGTCTCCTGACATCTTGTGGCTTGGCCGCAGAGCACAGCCACCCCTTCCCCCACATCCCCAGGCACGGGTGTCAGCTGGAGCTGACCTTGGCATTAACTGCAGCCACTGAGAGCCTTATATATCCCTGCATTCCTCTCACAAATACAGGGCCACTGCTTTTCCCTCCTGGGCAAGAATGAAGGAGTTCGGGTGGGATTATTTTCCCCAGCACTTGTGCATGAGGTTTACTCAGATTTACACCAAAGAGGCACCTAAATTGGCATTGAACACATATGAAGTCTACCTAAACTGGATCCCAGATTCTGCATCTGTCATTAACTGGTGGAACAAAACCCAGATCCAAACATCCCAATTTTGGTATAACCTCCCCAGTTCTACCAGCTCACTGATGCAATCAGGGTCTGCTGGTTGGAATTGCTCATTTCTTTTGGTTGCAGCGACCCCGCTTCAATGCCAGTCATGCATGGTCTCTAGAGGGAAGGATAGGAATTTTAAGTATTTAATAAGGTGCATTTATTTTTAGACACTGATAGCATTTTTTAAAAAGCAGGGGTATCCAGAGTGTTAAATTTATACACATACAGAAGCCCACACAATGCAGTCCTAGCCTCCATTGTCTAAAAATGTAGCTGGCTCTGTAAATATTAATGGTAAAGTCTTTTGTCTCCTCTAAGGAACTGAGACTGACTATGGTATTTGCCAAAGTTACTGAGTTTCAGAACTGGCAAAATGATGAATATGCTGAATTGTGTAAGCAGAGAAATCAAGTAATTTTCCTGGTGTTGGTCCCAATGAATCTCCTCTGGGTTACTCATTACACCAGGCTCTTACTCTGAGCTCGATTTGTAGTGGGAGGGCAGAGGACAGCCAGAGCTGGGGCTGGAGCTTTTGAACACCATGGCTGGGACTGGTGAAAGCTCAGGCTGGAGTTATAGAGCTGTTGAGTGATGAGGAAGGAGGAGGAAATGAGCTTCTCAGCTATTTTTTGCAAGTGTATTTTCACACATTTTATTCTGCAGATTGGCAAAATATGGTGCTGAGGAAAGGACACACAGGCAGTATTGACCATTCGTTCCCTGTGTGGAGGAGCTGCTTCCCCACCCTGCTCCCTTCCCTTGTCCAGGAAGCACAGTTCAAAGAGGGAAGGAAATTACATGGAAAAGGGAGAGAGGGCTCAGGCTGGTGTGGAGCCCTGGGGGGAAACCTGTGGCCAGCATTAGCACTTGAGAAAGATTATCAGCACTTTCCAAGGTGCTTAGCAGGAAATACATGGAGAAAGTAATACGGTCAGTTTGTAAGAATTCATCCCCATTCCCATTCTCCTCCGTTCTTTAACAATTTGGAAGTTAACCTCTGAGGACACCCTAGTGCAGAGATGGCAGCAGGAGACAGAGCAGTGTGGCTGGGAAGCACTGTGAGAAGCTGAAATTTCCTTTTCCCTCGTGTCTGTGGGATTTCCAGCACATCTGCATCGTAGGGAGGTAGGCACACCAGTTTGGATACCACTGCAGCCTCCCTCACCATTTGGATACACACAATTCCAGCAAGGAGTTAAAAAAGAAAGCTTCAGCTGGCCGGTTTGAGTTTGAAAAAGTGTGGAACAGAGGAAGTGGCACTAACACGAGAGGTTTCTCCCAATACTCTCCATTTTTCAATGTACCTAAAGTTTTAATTTAAGAAAGATCCAAAGGAGTAAACTTTCACACACTTCATACAATGCCTTTGAATGTGTCACAGTCTTGGCTGAAAATAGAAATGGAGCTAATGGGCAGATGCTGTGTTCTGTGATGAAACTTGCACTAAGGTTTTATAAGATAAATTGCCCCTGACTTGGTGTTACCCACACGACAATTGTGGTTACTGCAGCAGTGACAGCAGGACAGACAGACCATGTCCAGTTCAGCTCTATCAGTCCCTTTGTAAAAGGCTGTTGCAAGTAGACAATTGGCTATTTGTGGCTTGTGGCTCGTCTCTCAAGAGAAGTTACAAACTGAAAGTGATACCAAGTGTTATACAAGGGGGAAACAATGCACAAAAACTGAAGGAATTAAAATTATTTTTAAAAATACCTACTAAAAAAATGCAATTATATAAAAATGTGTGTGTGTTCATACATCCACATGCAAAGCCACACATATGTGAAAGCATGTTTCATTGAAATTTCGAAAGAAATTACATTTTTGAAAATTCATATTCAGTGTTCTGTTGCTGCAAACCAAAATCATCTGTTTATCTTGACAGCTAAAGAGGATGAAAGCACTGGCCAGCTGGTAGCTTAAAGCCAGCAAACCGGAAGGGGGAGGTGAATTATCCCCCACTGGTTGGTCTTAGAAGTGGTCACTGTACAGGATAGCTTTGGAATTCCAAGGGTTATGATTCTCCTAGGAACTGTTGAGCTAATATTGTTCTACATTTTCTTAAGGCCAAATGGCTCAGCATCAGGCAACCTCCAGCACCACACACTGGCTCAGGGCCACCAGTACAGAAACAAATGCATCACTTACTTTTTCCATACTTGCCATTTGTTTCTCCAGTTGTCTTTGAATCGCTGTAACTGTCAAGTTGCTGTACATTGTATTCACTTACAAACCAGGAGTATGGGATCATTGCTAGAAACTAGAAACATCAAGCAGATGAGGTCCAGCTCCTCAGAGTTTCTTTAGAGGATGCCCTGTTCTTGGTGTGTATCTGAGAGTGAGAAGTGTTACCTTGCTTCAGCAGCTGCCTGTGCAGAGCTGGCACAATGGCGTGGACAAGGGCCTTATTTGAATGGGCAACAAGAAGAAAGAGGAAGACGGGGTGGGGGGATGTGATTTATACCCATTTCATTCTTTTCAGTGACAAAATGCTGCAAATAAGCTGGTTACAGCTGGATTTCTGGGGTGAGCCAAAGCGTGGTGTGTCTGTGGCCCCCAGATCACCCCGTGTGATACCTGGGGGTGGGAGCCCTCACATCAGTGCACTTTAACAGCAACATGCAGCCTGTTTGTCACCACTCTGAATTGGCTGTAGTGGTTTCTTTATTCATCCTTTTTTGGCACATAGGTTTTGTGATTTCCAAATCACAATGTAAAATCTGTTCAGCTCTTAACAAGCCATGTGGAAAAGCAATGTTGAATATATAAGCATGCAGTGTGTCTGGAAGCATTGCCATATTTTTGTCTGAAGAATTTGTTTAGGTTACATAAAATAAATAGACAGGAACCCTTGGGTTTTCAGTTGGTGGTTCTCCCTCTGTTCTGGTTGGCTTCTCAGCTTTCAATAGATCCCAAGGTCAGGCTGTTATTTGTTGCTAGGCCAAAGTGGCAACCTCCCACCCTAACAATGCTGCTATCTTCATATCATCTGAGCTATGGGGCCACATTGTGATGCTTTGGCAGTGTTGCTAGGGAGGTTGCTAGGTTAGACTGATGTCACTATGTGGGTTATAAATTGCCTTTACCCTGCTGGCCTTAACTTGGCCCCTAACACAATGATCTAGTAGGTGGCATCAAAGTGTTCAGAAGAGACATTGGAGCAACATCTTCAGATCCTGAACTTGGCAGCAAACATGTAGGAGCCATTCAGTAATCTAGAGAAGAAAATAAACAGTTGTATGAAATGCATCCCTTCATGTCCAGAAATTAACTACATTCATACAAAATACCCAGTTTCTACCCACATGCATGTGCTAAACCCAAGGCTTTACCTTAATGCAGGCTGTGTGCCATCTACATGCTCCACTGTTAAGAAGAGGAAAGAAGTTTTTTGGTGACAAAAGTGAGACTTGAGGAAACGAGGTAGGGGAACTGAGAATTTCCCAGCTTTGAGTACTGTGTGTCACAATTGCAACTCTACTAAAATATGCCACCAATGCCTTTATTACCACAAAAATGCCATTCCACATAGTCAGGTTATTTACGTGTTCCTAGTTTGTGACCTCAGGGATGTTTTAATCTTGCTTGTTACAAAAAATAGCAATAGCTGAAGTATCATTTTAATTGATTTTTCAACATATTAACATATTAAATTTTAAAATTCCATGTTCTGCAGAATATAGGTGTGCGTGTGCACACGTGTGCACTCGTGTGCATTTAATTTGTTTTGAAAAGGAATAAATAAAATTAGATAAACATACATGCCCTTCAGAGGTATTCTGGTTTAATAAGTAAATACATAATTAGACAGGCTTTTCTTTATGCATGATGTCTTGATATTCAGGGCTTTAACTGCACACCTCTCATCAGCCTTAATGAAATTTATGTGAGTAAATCCCCATGCATTGTGTTGAATATACACCTTAGTATATTTGTAATTAATTTTTAAAGACTGCAGACCAGAACACAGCTCCTACAGTGCCGTGTGAATCCATAGGGTGTATACATATTTATAAATATTTTAAAAATGCATATTATATTTCACCCACAGAGCATAACATCTCTGCTGGCTGGAAACCTGTATTAAAGAAAGTAACAAAAATCCAGAGGAAATGTCTTTGAAAAATAGTTAATACACATGGGCTACAGCTGCCTTTTAAAGATTAATTTCTTGGCCATTTACAATGTGGTTTTTATTATCAAAAGCTAATGGACCATATTACTAAAATCTTGCTTTGTAAATGCCTTTTTTGCTTCTTGGGCCTGTTCTGTTCCACAGAATTTGGTCCTTTCCTTGGCAGACTGACACCATTGTTCACTCAGAACTGGGCCTGGGGTGTCCCAGGTTAGTGCATGTCCTGCTTGGTGTCACTGGAGGAAGAAGCACTCCTTGTGTGTGTACTGAACAGTCAAGGGGAGGAAAAAGATGGAGATCTGAGTCTTTGTTTAAAATGTGGTTTTCAAGGCTGCAAACATAACTTTGCAGAGTCATACACATGGGTGTAGATATTTGCATGCATTAAATATGTGGAAGAGTTTAGAGAGCTGGAATCATACTTTTAAAAATGTGGTCTTATTGAAGCTGCACTAGTTCTAACTGGATTATTATAATTTCTTTCCTTTGTTGATTCCCTATAGCATTTGAAAATGAACTAAAGACTGTATCAAAAATACTTACTGCTTATTCTCTATCTTCTTTTTCCTTTTTTTCCTTTTACTGGCCTTCCCCTTTATTTCTCTCAAGACTTCCAGAGTTTAGCTTAGTGCCATGTAGTCCTCCTTTTCAATATGGGACTGGACAGAATGTAAAAGCACACACCTCTGTGTATGCAGCAAATCCTGGCCTGTCTCTGTTTCAGCCTCTAAGCACCAACATTTCATACATGCAAAGAATTCAGGTTTTCTACACTTCCTCAGATCCAAAATCAGACCTTTCCAGGTTCCTCTCAGACCTGCAAAAAATAAGGGCGGGAGTGGAGAGGGAGAATGAAGCCAGTAACTGTTAAATCCTGCCAAGTAGTAGCCCAGGGAAGAGAAAACAAACTGCAGGCTCAGAGCTGTATTAAGCACAATAAATTGCTCTTACCCCTTAGCAAGCCATGAGAGGATGGACATTCTGGAGGGGTGGATCCCATGGGCGAGTGCCTTCCCCAGAGCAGAGGCTTGTCCTCTGTGACCTTGGGCAAATCCATTTAACCTCTCTCTGTATCACTGTTCTGTTTCTGAAATGAAAATAAACGGCAGTAATGCACCAGGAAAGCTAAATGTGCTGGTGATTATGAGGGGCTCAGATGAGGATGAAGGTGAGATAAATACTTTAGACAGATTTTTAAAAAATCCTTCCTCAACTCCAGTAAAACCTTCAAACATTAAACTCAGCTTCTTGGTATGACAGACAGGATGTATCCCTCAAAAAACAGGATGGCTTGCATTCTATCATTGCAGTGTAAGTAGATGAGGTTTTTCCAGGGCACTTTTGTTTTTATTCCTCTGGTGGCACTCAGAGTGACATTTCCATATTTGCAGCACTGGTGTGCAGGGCACTCCAAGGTGACTTATTTCAGTAGAGGATTCTCTCCCTCACTGGAACCATTCGTTTAGGTCTTTGTCTGGTCATACAGTGTCTGCATTAACACCAAAGTATTCATTTCTTGGAAAGTGTTAAAATCTAATACGTAAATGTTGATTTTTTTTTTTTAATGTGCTCCTGGGGCTTTTTCATCTCAGCCAGAATTAAGTGCAAAGGGAATTTTTACAGCCGACTTGTAAATTCCTGACAAGAGGAGTTTATAATAGAAGTGTTGACATAACCTTACCTACAGTGACAACTGAAGCAGGTTTGTTAGGGAAGCAGCAAATAATTTCCTTGCAGGAAGGCAGGAGTTGGGCATAGAAGGTGAGGCAGCTAAATTTTTTTTCCCTGAGAATCCCCAGAGGCTATTGTGTGAGACAGCACGTGAAATTAAGCTGAAGCAAATCGCATAGCAGGCAGGAGAAACACTCTGGAATTTGCTCATTTTCATGAAGAAGGTGCAGTTATCCTCTTATAATTTTTTTTACAAGCTGTGTTTCTCCCCTCAGAGGTAATCATGAAGGTCTTACAGCAAGTCAGTGCTTGCTTTTAGCCTTACAGCTCTCTCTTACTTCTTTCTTTCTCCCTGAACACCTAAGGCAGTCAGGAATGAACTCTGGTACCTGGACTCCATGCCTTCAACAGGAGCAGGAACCAGCCCTTTGTTTGCAATCTGTCTGTCTCTTGCAAGTAATAATTTTTTTTAAAGCCACTAAATCTTATTTCCTTGAGTCACCTGCAAGAATTCAAAACCTAAGAATTTAACTGCCCAGCAATAGATGGAGAAGCCTTTGTGCAGCCAGGCTGAGCCACAGTAAATATTGCTGTCACTTAAATAAGAACCAAACCTACTGATAGAAAAAGGTGATTTTAACTTAAACCTGAAGCCAAAGGAGTATGTGTAGAGTTGATTCTTAGTGCCTTTATTTCCCCAAAGTCAGCCGAGGTATTTTTGATACCTGTCACTTCTCTCCTGGACGAGGGGAAGAGAAGTTTATCAATTCTTCTTGCAGGTATAAAATCAGGCTGTATTCAGAAGTAAAAGTGCCTCTCCTCCACTTTCCTACACCCTTCTGCTGGCTACAACACTCCCTGAATCTTTGAGATTAACCTCTAAATGGTACCCTATTTCCCAGAAGGTTTAACAAAATCTTTCTTACACCTTGGCTGTGATGTTTATGTGTGCAGGCAATGTCCATTGGCAAGTGGCAGCAAGATTTACCATGAGCTGGCACACGGCAGAGCCTGGGTGCTGGGATGAAGGGACAGTGCCTGACTTCTTCCCTCTGCCTCTGCCCTACCCTGGCATGTTTGGCAAAACCCTGAAGTAACTTTCCTGGAAAGGTGAAAGGTCAAGGGACAGAGCATTCAACATAGACTAAATAAGCAGTTGAAAGCAGAGAAAAGGACAGCTCTGAAATGGGAAAGCCAGAACTAAACCCCCTCAGTATTTCCTAGTTATCCTGGGAGAATTGTGGCCCACAGAGTGTGCACAGGAGCTGCTGCTGAGGGCAGGGGGGACTGAGCAGCACTGCTGAATGCATTCTGTGAGTGCTGATGGATTTTTAAATGTCCTTTTCACTGCAGTGTGGTTGGAAGGGCAACATGAGCTGGTCTGGCAGGATGGCAGCGACAGGGGAAGATTAACCAGTAAGCGACCAGTTTGCACAAAATGTAAAGAACAGCAAAGACTGCAGATTGTGCATTTGCCTTCTCCCTTCTCATTAAAACAATACTTTTTGTCCCTCCCTATATTCTTTCGTTTTAATACATGTTGAAATACAACCCCAGCTCTTAGACACTGCCAGAAAACCTGGCAGAAATACTGCACTCGGAGCCACAGCCACGAGCTGGAGGATATGGAAAACTATCACTTTTTCCCCTGGCAAAGCAAACACTCATCGGGGGAGCAAGGCGCCAGCGAATGTCTCTGCTTTTTTTCCCAGAAAGTTCAGGGTTTTCTCTCAGGATTTCCGCTCTGGATGCCCCTGTGTGTGTGAAAGACGAGCTGGCCGGTGCTTGAACCACGCTGGAGCGAGATCCCAAAGCGGCTTTGCCTCGGGGGATGTTCCCCGGCGCTGGTTTGGGAGTGCCCTCTGCCGGGCTGGGCCGCGCCGCTCGGTGGCCACGGGGCGAGCTCGGTGTGCGGGCCCGGTGCCCTGTGCGCTCAGCACCGCCGTGCCCTGGCTTCCACAGTGAGATGGGTTTGTTCGGCTGTGTGCTCTTACCTCCCGCAGGGTTTGTCCGGCTGTGTGCTCTTACCTCCCGCACTTCAGACTGCGGTAGTGCTGCCCGGCCCGCATTCAAGGCTAAGGCAGCGTCTGGGTGGGATTTACACACACACACGGCCCCAGGTCCCTCGCTCTCACAAGAGGATATGGCGTGTAGAGTAGGTTTATACCAAAAAGGGTAGAGGCTATTGGAGATAAGTAGGTATTAGATCTGTGTTTTCCATCTTATGTTCCTAAATGAGCGTAGTGACACAAAGCATTGTCAGCAACAAATTGGCAACATCCAGCACTGCTGTGTTTTGTTCTGTGCTTATGGGACTATTGGGACTGATTTCTCCAAATAGTCTTTTAAATTTTGAAAGGATCTGCCTCTATAGACAGCTGCTGTGTTATCTGTATCAGGATACAGAGCTGACATTGCCGCTGTTACCCAGAAGTATTTTCCTTTTTCTATTTTCCTTCTTTTTTTTACATTTCCCTTAAACTGTCTTCCATACCAAGCTGATGTGACAGCAGTGTGTGAAGGAAAAGCTTAGGTGGCACTTCTTGGTTGGTCAGGGGGTAACGAGTTATCCCTTTGCTAGAGGCTTTCCAGAATAGATTCAGACTCAAAAGTCATTTGCTGAGGAAAATGTAGATGTTTGAGCCTAACTCAGAGCAGGATGGGCAACCACATGTCCTCTTCCAGATCTTTGTTATAAAGCATAAGAACTTTTTATGGCAAAGGCTTTCATCTTCTGTCCAGACATTCACTTTCATGAAACATGTGGGAACTTAATAGCTTTGAGACATTTTCCTAGAAATTTGCCATCCCATTACTGAGACAAGGAACAGGCAGACAAAATGACTGTACAGTCCTCATTTTTCTTGGAAGCCAAGTACTGAGGGGTTGTTGCAGGTTTGATTTAAATAAGGACAGGAACTCTGCAGTCTTGTGGCTGTGAGTGTGTCATACACTTTGGCATGTTGTACCTGTTGGTGAAAGGGAGGAGGGAGTCTGAAATGTTCCTGGCATTTCCTGGTAATTCTGTGTTAAATTCTTTCATGAGAGTTTTCATAAGCTTCAGTTTATGGTAAGGCCAGCACAGGCTGGGTCTTCTTCAGCCTTTTCACCTTTCCCACAAATCAAACCTGTCTCCAATTCTTCCCACCTCTGCACATGTGTTCACTCTTTCTGTGACCCCAAAAGCCATTGGGAAGGAAGTGATGGGAATACTGACCTGGAGAACAGAGTGGCAATGGAGGCCTGGGAAGGCATGCAGATGGTGTCATGGGTGTGTGAAGAGATGGAATTAGGAAAAAGATGGGAAGGAGGAGGGAGAATGAAGGAATGCTAAAGAAATTAATGAAAACCATTGTTTGTGGAATTGGCTTTTGACTGGAAGGATCGGGCACCAAGGTCTGTAGAGAAGGGAGTTCCAAGGGCTGAGCAGTTCTGTCAGAGGCAGTGCTCTTTGCTTATACAGAAGAAGAAAAGAAGGCTGAGTTCTGCCCAGATTTGATCGCTGATCCCCTTTTGGTTCTTGGCAAGCTGCTTCAGCCTCTCCACATCTCTTCATTCTGTAAAATGAAGACGGTGCAGCAACACAGATAGGAATGAGAGCAGAGACTTTTCCAGAGTGATTTCAAATCATGGAACCATAAGGCTGGCGGAGACCCCGAGAGATTGTCTCGTCTGGCAGTCATCAATTTTTTTAATCAAACGACTGCCCTGGAATTTTTTAAAAAACTGTTCCATTGCATAGTGCCAGCAATGGTTTGAATCCAAAAGTAACCAAAAATTGTATTTTATTCTCTAAATTGAAGAAAGGCCCACGTTGAGCAAAAGTTTTCAAAAAAAGCAATTAAAGCCAGATCTGCTTATACTTTAAAATAGGCACAAGTCCCTTTGTTCTGATTAGTTTTATCCTGACATCACTTATTTTCATAGATGCTTATAAATGTTTTCTTTGCTAGTTAGTCCAGCTTTGTTGAAGTGTAGTGGAACCAGTGCACGAACTGGAAGTGTTCCTCTCAGTGTAGCTCTCAGGCTGCAGGAACTCTGCTGCAGTGGGGTTACTTGGAGATCTCCCAGCAACACTGCCAACTCCATCCTGATTCCAAATATTGTCCCCCTTATCCATTACCCAAAACATCCTGATATTAGCATCATTTTTTGTGTCCATTTATTTGGAAGGTCATAGAAGTTTCTCCATCTGACCAAACCTGAAGTGCAAATATCAATAGCAGTTATCATTCTGTACTTGAAACCATGCTGTTACTGGGAGGAACAGTCAGAACGAAGCCATGTTGAGTCAGGGATGTAATTACACAAGAAAATACCCAGCAAAAATCACACCTTTTCATATTTAACTCCTGTGTGCCTGAGGAGAGGATTGCATCCATCTCCCTCCCTTAGCTCAGTCTGTTGAAATGTGCAGAGTAACACACCAGCACAGCTGCTCTGCAGGCAGCAGAGCACTAACCCAGCTCAGTAATGAGGATGCTCTGTGGTCATCTTCTTCCCATTATGTGATTCATATCCTGTACATCCAGGAAGCACTGAGCACTTTATTAGAGCTGATGAATGTACTTTAACCACTCAAACACAGTATATTCACAGTATATTCACAAGTGCACGTGGTACTGTGGTTTCACTCTGCTGGAGAGAAGTGAGCAAGGTAAAGGAGTAAATAGACACTATCATTGCAAATAAGCAGTTTCTGCAATCCTAGATGCTGGTAAAAGGTCTGCCTTTAAAGCAAGAAATGACCACAGCTTTCTTTTGAATAGGAGAAGACTGGATCTTCCTGTGGGAAAATAAAAAGTTCTGTGAGCTTGTCAAGTAAGCAAGTAGTTCACCAAGTTACCAAGTAGTTGGTTATGTTCAAGGTTCTAATCTGTATTTTAATCCTACTGAAACCTTAACTTGGTAGTCTGGGAATGACCAAGAGAAGACTGAAAAGTGTCACTTTCTGAGTTACAGAGCATAAAACAAAACCTGACCTGTTAGTTCATTTTAGTCCTGAGCTTCTTCCTGATGTGCTTCTGTCTTTCACAGCTGGAAGGACCATACTTCTTTTGAAACATGACTCTTAAGGATGTTCCATTTGTGACACAAAGGGAGAGTATTGCAATTTAGATCACAAATGTTGTAAGACACTCCTCCTCTGGAAACATAGGACAAGAGTCCTTGTGCTTTCAGCTTTACAGGATTAGGTCTTATTGGCCAGTAGGATAATGCAGTGATTTAACTTTGCTGTAGCAAAAGGGAACAGCAAGTCTTAAGTGACATATAATTCCTGTAATTCAGAAAATGTCATTTTATCACAGGGTATCAGAAATTGAGAGAAATTACTGAAACTGTGGCAGACATAAATATATAAATATGTATATTCTCTATCTGAACATTTCCCCCATGAGCACAGCAGAATCCATCCCCTATGGAAAACACTCATTCCTTCACCTGGGCTTACCCCTATGTAAACTGTAAGATCCAAAACCCTGAAGCAGGAAATGAATTGTGAATTGTTTCTCATTTCTATGCTGTACATGAAAATTGGGGGTGATTTTTCCTTTTCACAGGCCAGCTGCCAGGAGGGAGGGCTGGCTGGACAGAGAAATCTTGAGTTAGTGGGAAGCTGAGTGATCCTCATGTACTACATGCCAGAATTCTGAACCTCATTCAGTTACACAGAAAAATCACCTTCTGACTATACTTTTATTATTAGTTTGCTTTTCTCCTTGAAATGTACACTAGATCCCCCACAACCCCTTCTAACTGTATGTCACAGAGAGGAAAGCAATGTTTTGTCCGTAGAAACCAGCAGCCAATTCCTTCTTGAAAGCTTAAATTAAGGATCAAGTATCCTAAGTGCTTCTTAAATCCACTGCCCTAGCTCCAAAAAAAAATATTTACACCAAGATTCATGGATATAATTTATCTGTGAAAAAAGTATTAAAAACCTAAACGTGTCAAATGTGCAAGTAAGCCAAGCCTCCCTTTGTGTGCTCCCAGAGGGTTCCCCCACACGTGCACACTCACCCCCCTGCTGTAAGAGATCCATTTTATAGATTCAAGGACAGCTCTCTCCACAAGAAGAAGGGACGTTGCCAAGATACCAGATGCGGTCCCATTCAAGACCACTCATAGGAGCAATTCAAGATGAAATCAAATTAGATGTGTTGGTTATACATAGCACAGCCTGCTTGGGATACTAAATGACAGAGTTTGCCAATAATTAAGTGAAATCTCAGAGATGATGAGTCCCCAGAGCTCTCTAGGTTATGTCGGTCTAATTCTAAGTGTCATCATTATAGCAGCAGAGCAAAATACTCTGCATAGGCTACAGAGCTGGAATTTTACTGTGGATATTAACTTTTCACAGCCAGTGCTATGGGGCAGTGCTGAGCTTCATTACATGTCTTCTGCTATTACACTTCCTTAACCTTTTCCTGATATAAAGCTCCTGAAACCTGACTCCCACTTAATAATTGATAGTTAGCACTTACTATCCATAGCAATATTCATATTCAAAGCACTTTACAAAGAGCTCATTAATCTCTCTGAACCCACTCCCCCTTGAGGTGTCCACTGCAATTACCCTAATTTTGCAGAAAGGGAAACTGAGGCAGAAAGGCTGTTCCTTATCCTGGGGCTGGAGGACAGCCAGCCCTGGTGCTCAGGATCCTCCCTATGAGAGAGCTGGCTGAACTTCTGATGGTAGGAAGGATGGGAACAGCGGTGCAAGGAGGTGCAAGGAGCCCTGGAGAACCTCCACAGGGAAGTGCTGAGCATTCCCATTGCCTGCAAGCAGTGAGGAGCCAGAGTAGCCCGCTGCTGGGTGCTGTAGCCTTCAAGAAATCCTATTCATATCTGCCTGGGGGGATCTGGCCTGGGAGGAGGATGGAAGACTATGGACAGGTGAAAAAAGTGTCTCTCCTGATTATATTGTGACAATGAAGCTTGAGCTCCCTTGGCAGGCTGCACTGGAGACCATGGGGACACTCACTCAGCACTGCTCAGATCTTTCCCAGCCCCATCCTTGCAGCTGGGCTGAGCAGCCTGCCCAGGGACCACAGTGGGCACACTTGGATGAGGATTCAGAGCATGAGACGGGCCAGGATCAGACCCAAGTGTTTCCAAAACATGCTCCCAAGAAAGCCATCCTCCCCAGCCCTCTCACAGCAGCACTGAGCCCTGATAGAATCAGTTTACCAGGAGTTTTAGTGTCGTAATGGTGCCCATTTCATTGTTAGCCCCTGCTCTGCTTCCAGAAAACTGAACATCGCAATCATGTTCAGAAGAGGAATCACTATTTCCAGCTTTGCAAGCATTCACTTCCAATCACTTGGAGTTGAAATCATGTGGCACTGAATTTGTGATTCAGGAAGGTCACTGGCTGAACAGAAACCCTTCTGAAGAACAGGACTTGATTTAAAAAGAAATAACCTAAATATTAAAAATAAAGAAGTTAACAGAGAGCAGATACGAAAAGGTCAGTCTGAAGCTACGACTCTCAATAAGGGCTTGCTTCAAATTTAACACTTCCTATGAACAAAGGAAGGGAAAAGTCTTGGGGACAGTGGCATCAGTGTTGCTATAGCCACTAGCAGCACACAATCTGCACCCCGTTAGTCCCTGGCTATAGTAACAAAGGTGGAGGGGTGGCACAGGGGTTCCCAGTGCTGTGGTACCTCCCTTGGCCTCATTCAGCCCCAGCTGCAGACATTCCCCTGCTGTCCCTGCTGTCTCTGCTGTCCCTGCTGTCCCTGCTGCCCTGGCCACCCTCCCACTGGCACCTCGCTGTTCCTCCAGGAGCTCTGCAGAGCTCAGCCTGCCCTCAGCTCTGCGCCCTGCTCCGGACAGAGGGACAGTGCAAGGGGACCTGGGTTCATCCACAATGGAAAACAGCATCCTCAAGATGATTAAGAGGAAGTTATAAAATTTACAGAAGGTTCTGATAAAGATCTTTGATAAATATATTCATATTGCTAAAAGATTCAAACCTAAGAGGTTTTTAATTGAAGACTGGGGCACTCAAAGCTAACTTACCAAAGAGGCAATAAAATTATTGACTAAGCCTCTAGCAAAGACAACTGAAGCAAGGAGTTTAAATGATTTCCAGAGACTGTTGTCCAAGTGAAGGCTATAGTGAGGGAGCCAGCAGTGCAATTAAACCAAATGAGGTCAAGCATGTTGGGCCTTAAGGCCTCTGACTGCTCCTCAGATTTCTTTTGTTCTTATAATTCAATTATAAAGACCCCCCCTGAAGAACCATTTAATTGTCTCGTAAAGCAGTTTGTAAACTTTTTTATTTTTCTGTAAATTGTCTCCTAAAAGTGGCTTTCAGTATTTCAGGCAGCATGGAGTGTACATGGGTTTCACAGTGCCTTTTGTTCTCATCTGAGCATCACATGCCCATGGTTGTTCACACAGGCCAGGGCTCCCCCAAAGCATCCCATGCAAAGCATCCATCACTGGAGGTGGTCATGGATAAAAATGATGTGATGAGGAGCTGGAACAACTGTGATCGTTCTGTCTCTCATCCCCTCTTGCTCCATCCTCTTCTCCCCCACCAGCTTTTCTTTATCCTATTTCTGTGTGAGTCAGAGAGAGGGTAAGTTGTGTGTGTGCCTAATTTCCTGCCCACTAGGTTATGTATCCCAACCCTTAGCAGCATAAATGAGAGAAGTCTTCTGGCCAGCAGATGCTTATGTAGATCCATAGGACTAAATACCTTTAAGGTATAGGGACTTTTTTTCTTTTTAGATTATTTTTCAATTATTTTTTGGTAGAAATATAATTGTAGAATACAGTTAGGTGGAAGTTAGGGAGCATCCAAATGCAAAACCTTTGCAGACTGCAATTCTGCTGTTGACAGTGTCCACTGACCAGAAGGGAAGCTCACATAACTTGAGATCTCATGGGACTGTGTCTCATGATGCAACTTTTCCTGTTTAAAGAGGCAAAACCCAGTTATTTACTCCTTTCAAGGAAGAGAGCGTTTGAAGTATGAAACCATTCCTGATTCACCTATAGGAAGAGGGTAGAAGTCCTGAAGTGATTAGAAATTCTTCTAAGCAATTTAAGCACAAAACTTCTGTTCAGATCATGGCTTTAAAGGGTCAAGGGTCTTGGGTTTCTGTCTTCATCATGAGGGGCTTTCATGCCTTTATAAATCAAGCCCAGGGTAGCTGTCTTTAAATGAGCCACAAGTGAGAGCCTAAACCTCATACCTACAACTGTTCCCTTGTAAAAATTCATATCACAAGTGGCAGCATTCTTTCTGTCCTGTGAAATTCTGAGTGGCAGATCTCTGCTGGGAGATTATTGAATGCTAGAAGTGACTGTTGTAGTAGGGAGAGAAATATTTATTCCTCCTCTCTATTTTTATTTAAAACAGCTAAGACAGTTTGGTTGAGCCATTGGAAGTAGGACTGAGAGCTCTGCTTTCTCAGGAAGGTTCTGCAGAGATGGTGTGGTCTGTTCCCTCACTGCATCTCAGCAGCAGCTGGGCAGCTCAATGGTCTGAAATCTGTCAGCCTTCACTCTGTGGGTTTTCACAGACTGGCCAGCTTCTGTTCCCAAAACTGTACAACAGTGGAGTTTAGTGGGGTGACTGTTCATCTCCTGGAGACAGGAACACTGACCCTGTTAGCAGCAATACTCAAGTGACCAATGGTGATAGAAATGAACTCGCAACTCACTCTGTGACTGATCCCTCACAAGGTTAACATCTTCTTTCTGAGTTCATTAAAATCTTATGCCTCCTTCCCCAAAGGAAAGAAATGTCAATACATGAGAGAGGAAGATAAGTTAATGCTACATTCAGGTTGCAGAGCTAGAGATTTTGGAACTGCTGAGGTAAGATGCCTGTGTCGGTGCTAACTCAGCCACATTGCACACAGACTGTACAGCAGCCTTGTTTCACTGGTCATGTGCATAGATTAATGCAATTACCTTTATCAAACTATATCACAAAGTAATGCTTCTTTCTAACCTGTCTCATTGTAGGTGGGGTCAATGATTGTACCATGGTGGCATCTGAGTGTGCTCAGGGAGCCCAATGCCCAGGGCTTCAGTCGTGGGACACAGATTTACTGAGTAGGAGTCTGGAGTAGCTGCAAGCCCAGTGGCATTTCCTGGATGGCAAAGGAGATTTTAGCTGAGAAAGTGCTTTTATTATTGTAAAAAATTAATGCAAAATGTCAAATATTTCACACCCAAGCCGATACTGGCAAAATGCCAGAAATACTTGGGTTTCGCTTGGGGTGTGAATATAGTTGATCATCTGTAATTCAAAAGCTTTTATTTCAAAGCAAAGAGACAGTGTGTTGCAATAGACTTTGTAGTGATAAATATCAACTGTGCCACTTCTCTCCCAAAAGGGATTTCCCACAGTTCTATAGTAATACACAGTTCAAAAGGCCATACTGAGATTTATAGAGCTATACATTCAAAAACTGGCATCCGAGGCGCTTTGCTCAGCTAAAGTAGATTTGACTTGCAGCCTTCACAGTTCTGCACAACTCAGAAAGCAGCCACAGGTCCAGGGTGCCAGCAGGCCTGAGTGATTGTGAATGTGTGATGGTTGGGTCACTCCAGTCTGTACAGGCAGTTCATCTAGAGAGTCCTCAGTTGTGTGACCAGATACTCTGGAAGCTTTCAAATGTACTTGGCCAGCACATCTGGTCAGATTGGAGTAAATGGACAGGAATTAATTTAAATCAAGCGTTAGAGCAACTGATGGCAGCAGTGAATTTAGCCCTCTCCATGCATGTATTATAATTACAAAATGATTTATTTTTCTTTTTTATTCTATTCCTGTTTGTTTTATAATCTGTTCCATTCTCTTTAAAGCCCTACCCACATTCCAATCCACTTGCATAGCAATAGGTTTTGCTTGTGAGTATCCACTCAATGCCCCAAAACACTTTCTATGAAGACATAGGAAAATTAGAGAAAATTACAAAGAAAAACCGCTTTATAGATTCTCCTGAATTCTCAGCTTCATGTAACAAATATACATTTACTCATTAGTGTTCTGCATAACTTCAATTGTTTAAAGATTTACAGATAAATGCAGTATCTGTCTATACCATTTACAGACTTCCCATCTAATTTTAACTGTGTGCCCTGAAGGACCTTGAGGTGTGAGAATTTGGGAGCCATGTGGGAATGTTAGATTTGTTAAATGGACGGGCAATAACTTTCAATAGCAAATATGTGAATTCAAGCATCTGTAAACAAAAGCACCCAGATTTTCAGTCTGTAGATTTTTAGACATTGGAACAACATGCAGAAGTGCAACAGAGGTTTTGTTATTTAAGAACTTCACAAGAATTTCATACATAAAAAACAAGATATAAAAAAGGACTGCATAACATCTGACCAAGAGCTTGTGTTGCCTGCCAAGAACTTTCTTTGACCCATCATGATGCTCTAGCAAGCAGAGCTCTCTGGACTGCCTTCTTACCATAGTCCACAGCTGGGATGGCACCGAGCCTGCTCAGCACTGGCACACATGGAAATTTGGTAACTCTCAGCCATTTAATTAACTGAAAATCAAGAATGATTTTTCCTCTTGGTTAGTAGCTGCATGGCATGAAGAGTTGTCATCCATCCCAGAGTGAGTGTATCTGCAAAAGGCACATATGGAAATAGGGGGTGGCTGCTCTGCTCAATTTAGCACTTGTGAGACTCGAGCCAGATTGCTGGATCTTGTCTGGGCCCTGCAGTCTGAAAAGAGCAAAAGTGGGGAGGCAGAGAAAGAGAGAGAGAGAGCTAAAGCACTTAAGAGATTGAGAAAACATGACCTGCGAGGAAAGGCTGAAAGAACTGTCTTCATTAAATTTAGAAAAGTAATGAGGGAAGCTGCAAGACTCCAAACACGCAAATGGTGTTTCTATTTTATATTTGTATTTAAAAATCATCACTCCTTAGGTACACTAACACAGGATAAGAGATAGTGGGCTAATTTATAGCAAAGGGTACTATGTTAAATAGTGAGGCTTCATTTCTGAGTGTGTGGATATTTGCTGAGGATAAACACAATCTCCTGTTTCCATATATATCTTTATCTCCTGAAACTGGTAAGGTCTTGATTTCTAACATTATGAACTAAGCCTTTCATGAAAACTCCAAAGCAATGAGACAACTGATGTTCAAAATCATACTTAGGAAAAGACATTTTAGAGAAACATGTCACCCTCAAACCCACAGTAAGCAATGCTTTATCTGCATTTGGCAGAAAAATCAGATTATCTGATTATTTTATGGGACTGTCAATGTGGTGCCATTCCACCTCTCACATATCTGTTGGCTGGTCTATTCTGATTATGCCCTATCAGAGTCACAATGATACCTGGTTTACAACACGCACATGACACCACTTGAAAGATACACTGATATTGGGAATAATGTATAAAACAGTTATTGTCATAAAATTGAGCTTATTCCCATTCCTCAGCAGCAAACGTTATAAAAAGTACTTTCAAAAAGTCTGTCAAACAGCTCTGTTTTCACAGTGATTCTGAACATTTGAACTTCGGAATTGAAATAAAAATTAGATTTCTTACAAAATTTACTTTACAAAAGAAGTTTGGCATTTTTATTCAATCCTTATTAAAAGCCATCCAGACAAATACCAAGAACCTAGCATTGCAGGATAGATCATATTGGGCACAGATGAGAAATGTGCAGAGATTAAAGCCAATTTGCCACTGTTCCAGGCACTGAGGATGAATCCTGGTCTGACTGAACTTGCAAATAACAGGCCCCTGGATTTCAATGAGATAATAATTTGATCCATGCGATTGCTTCTGTCTCTTTCTTTGATATTTCTGCAATTGCCTCTTCTTCTTTTAATCCAAAACAACTGAGATAGAAAGGCAAAGCCACATATGTTTTCATAAGAAAAGGGCAATACATAACATCAAAAAATTTTCATCAAAGGTACAACCATTTAAAATGCAAAACAGACTAGAGAGGTGACAAATTCAAGTTTGTAGTGTTTTTATTTAAGATCTTTCAAGTATTCATTTGCCAGGGATACTTGTTTAATTTTTTTAATGTATTCAGTTAGTCATATTCGGTTCTCTTTTATGTC
Source organism: Dicaeum eximium (assembly GCA_013396995.1). Classification (NCBI taxonomy): domain Eukaryota; kingdom Metazoa; phylum Chordata; class Aves; order Passeriformes; family Dicaeidae; genus Dicaeum; species Dicaeum eximium. The sequence continues at coordinate 330,260 of VWZP01010552.1, forward strand.
CACTTCTCATGAATCACTTGACAGATGGACTTCCATAGGCACATCCCTTTGGGAAAAGTAAATTTTAAGTGATAATAGGAAGATAAGACATGCCATCCTGGATCAGAGCAAAGGTCTATCTAGTCCATACCCCAGATCCATCAGTAGCCAAGAGCAGTATATTAGATTTTAAAAGCAATAACTTTGATCTTTCAGTGAGTATTGAGCTGGTGACTAAGCAGAAAATCAAAAGAGATCCCAAGAGCAGAAATTCCAAAGCTCAGGAGAAAGAGAGGTGAGGCCATTCCTGGCTGAGTCTCACAGGGAGCAGGCCCCAGGCTGGCAGGGCACAGCACAGGGCAGCTGTGTGTGGTGTCCCAGTGGCATCCACTGGTTTTGTTCTCCTGCCCAGCCAGGGACAATGGCTTGGGGAACTGGGCAGTTGTTCTGCAAAATGGAAGTGTAGCATTAACCTCTAGCAACAGGAATGGAACATGGAGGGAAAAGAAATGGCTGGAGGGGGACAGTGCAGGGTGGACACCAGGAGGTCAGGGCAGTTTGATGCTGACACAGGGAGTAGTTCTGCCAAAAGGGATGCTTTGGGTTTAGGAACTTGGACTTGCCCACAATACCAGTACTGGCAATGCCTAAAACCTGTTCTCTCATTTCCAGAATCAGAGCTTCACTTGTTCCAGTGAGATTGTAGTTAAAAGTTCTCAAGATTTAACTCGTCTTTAATTGCTGCTGTCTCAATTAAACTGCATCTGTGATAATAACAGCCCCCCAGAGCCCCAACAGGAACTTAAACACACTGTGAATAAATTAAATAATTGTGTAAATTATAAAGTTTATATCTACCGGTTATTGCATCAAAAACTATATATAGAGCACATACTTTTTATAAACTTTCTACTTTAGGAGATCTTATAGAAAACGTGTTTAGCCTGCCAAAAATCTGCAAGGATCACTGATAATTTGTTGATCAGCATAAGGTTCATTAAATCTATGCATTTCATTATCTGATTAATTCAGAGGCAGGTTTGTAATCAGTGATCAAATGTTTAAGATTCTACAGCTCTGGCCTCCCCAACCTCCTGCAGCTCATTAGAAAAGGTAATCAGATAGAATTTTCCACCATGCTGTTTATTGTAGCCCTAATGGAAGACAATCACTTTAAAATTACACACTTAGCAGGTAATTTCTAAAAGCTATAAGCCATGGAAGCTCTGTTCTCCCTAGGTTCTTTGTCTTTCTTTAGTAGGATAAGGTAAGCAATGGAGAATTCTGTTAGAATTTGGAGATCAATTTTGCAATATAGAATACAATGTAAATGCTGCTTATTTTTGTCTTTGCCATGTTTCTTGTCACCTGGGAGTCCTTTCAGATATCAGCCCTTTCAGTCTGATGAGTTTGATTTAAGACTTGGGTGGTTTCCTACTTTGTGATTTGATTATTTGAAGCATTAAGAACTTTCTCCATGTCCTCTTATTTTGAGATGAATAGCATTAATTAAAAAAAACCAACTCCTTGATCTTGGGGTTACAGACAGTGATAGACACTGGTGTGCTGGATCTTTCTGAAGTCACTGGTATGATCTGAAGGAAAATGATGACAATATTTAGTGATGAAGAACCAGAAATTAAGGTGACTTAAAATGTAAAGTATTATCAATATTTTAATAATTAAATCTCTGGGAACTGTGGGAAGAGACAGCAGAAGTTGACAGTTATCACTTGCTCTGGCAATACTTCTGCCACTCCTCTGTTTTTCTGAAGGGGAATGGGGAATGCAGAATGCAGAAGGAACAGTCAACACCTGAGAAACACTGCTATTCCACCTGCTATGGAAAAGATCCTTTAGGTAAAGCAAGTGTGAAGAATCAAGGACTGGGAGCCAGATGCAAGGTAGCAGAACAATTCCTCTGACTCATTCCATGCTTTCTCAATCATGGGGACAAAAAATGTCCACTATTGGTTTGACTGTTATATCTGTTACTCCCTTTTTTAACATGTGAAAGGATGGGCTCCCTGGGACTGGACAGGGGCTGGAGGCATTTGCCCCTTGCACGTAGACAGAATTGAACCCATTACAGAATGGAGGGTGCCATTTTGACTGGGGAAATGCTCTTGGTCATGTGGAGGAAATAAGTCACATAAAGATTTCTTTTCTTTAGTGATTTATTGTAGGAAGATCCAATCTAAACTTTCTCTGCCAAATCATGTTCGTCACATCTCTACCTACAGGCAATAAGGAGTAAAGCCATATCCACTGAACACCATGAAGAAGACAAATAATTAATACAAATCCATTCTTTTGCCAACCAACATGCTCCAAATTTGCCAGCTTGAAGGGCTGGATCCTACTTTGTGGATCTGTCTTCTTGTCACAGTCTATGAACAGCAAGTTGCTAATGCCAGCCCTAAGTCCTCCTTATGCATGGATGTGACAGCTCAACAGTTGTGCTTGGGTCACAGGAACAAAATGTGCTGTGCAGAAAAGGTCAGGGGTCAAAGTGATAGCAGAGTGTATCCCCTTCAGTGGATGACACTCCTGCTTCTTGGTTAGAACAACATTAGGGGGTTTGAAATAGTGGAGCTATAAAACTAGACTTGGGTTAATGTTATGTTATTCCACAGGGTCTGCCCCAGAGGAGAGGAGAGGAGAGGAGAGGACCCATGAGTGCATCCAGCTGGTGACAGCTTTGCTGTAAAAGAGCATTTCTTGTAGTGGGGCAAGCATGAGTGGCTCCAGTTGCTGGGATTACCTTGGGACCACCCTGTGGGTTGTCATGTGTGTCTGTGTGTGTGTGTCTGTGTGTGTGTGTTTGTCTGTGTGTCTGTCTATGTCTGTGTCTCTGTGTCTGTCTGTCTGTCTGTCTGTGTGTGTGAGTGTGACAGAACCACTCAGCCCTGGTCTCTGCTGACCTGTGTTCTCAGTGGGCTGGACAAACTAGGGGGTAGCAGGGGAAAGTACCAAAGTATTTTAAGGACTGGAAACTCTGTGGAGTTTATATGCTGTAAGAAGAGCTGCAGTGTATCACATTGATGAAGAGCAAGTGTTTTGCTTTAAAAGTTCCTTTTTAATATCCCATGAAGGCGACACTGGAGCCGTAGAGGAGAGAAGGGACATCAGGGCCCGGCCAGACTCGAGGGACGCGGGGTCTCGTTCCCCGGGCTCTGCTGCCACCTAATGGTGTCCCCTCAGCCCCGAGCCAGCCTTGGAACCGCTCCCTGCCTGGGCTCCGGGAGCGACTCTTCCCTTTTCCCCTTTTATTTGATCAACAGGGCCTGACGGACTCCTCTGAGACACCCGGCAGTCAGGAGCAAAGGACAGTGTTTTGCCAGCAGTAAGGTGAAGTTTCCTGTATTCTGTACCTCGCTGTAAAACCACCTAAGGTTCACAAATTGAAAATATTTTAAAAGCACCTTCTAAATTACTGATAGAGCCTTAGGTACTTCAGGCAGGCCAGAAGGCAGACCAGCCCCTGGGCAGTGTGAATGTGCAGGGTGTCACTGGCACACGAGTGTCCCCACCCCTGAGAGGGACAGATTCACTTCTCCACACAAATCAGTAGAAGCCACACTAGACCTTGTCACTTCACATCTGCAAAATCCCCTTCTCATCAAAGAGATCCATTCATGAGTTAACTGTGAAACTAAGAACAGTGCAAGGGTAGATAACTCTCACAAGGTTTTACAAGTTTATCCTTCACTAAATAGTGGGTTTAAAAGCAAATGCTGAAAAACTACAAGAAATACGTTGCCTTAAGTAAGCTTGTATCACAAGAAAGCCATATCCAACATTCATGTTTGCAAAAACCAAACACAAAATACATATGTATCTCCAATCAAATAATGAGATAGATACAAAAACCAATGCTTCCAAAACCAGTAAATCTTCCACTGGTCTAAACAAATAAGCATATTAAATAATGTTATTTAAATGTAAATATTTGAATGTTCACTTATTTTAAAATACTCCACATATAATTTAGCTGTGAGCCACTCTTTATACCATTCCTTTGGAAGATCTTCCAGCATTGCTACCAGATGATATACAAAATGTTCACTGATGATGCGTGGATGGAGTGACAAATCCCTGTGGTGCTGAGTTTTCCCCCTGCTGCTCTTGGTTTATGTGTCATTTCACATCTTGAGGTCACACTTCCACTTTTGCTCTTTGCTGAGGATTGGGTTGCAAGCTTTGGAACACAGACCAGTGGACCTCTGCCTCATGGCCTGTACCTTTCATTAGGGTACACAGCATGTAAATAATTGCTGCTTGACATCCAAGTGACTTCTGTTGAAACAGGATGATGCTCCTAAGTGTTAAATATTTTGGAGCTATTTGGAAGTCTCTCCCTACTAGGATGGTGTCTTGCCTCTAGCAGTAATTTTCTATTACACTTTGAAGTAGAATTTGGTAGGTATGACTTTTCAAAATCCAAGTCTTCAATCACTGTTTGAGTCTCTGAGCTGACTGTCTGGCTATAGAAACCACATTTAATATCTACAAGTGGAAGCTCCCAGCCAACAGCAATACTTCTTCCAAATTGTTTGACTAAAGTGAGATTTCTTGGATCTGGTACTGACACATGATTAAGGGGAATCTCTGTATCTCCAGGTCTATCAGCCAACACAATGACACAGATTTCTTTGTCAAGACCATCCCTTTTTCCTCCATTGCTCATGCTTCTGCTGCAAAATCTCACTTCATGATCTGCAATCTGCAAGAGTTCACTTGGCTATGGAGGCTCAATCTCACCATGTCATCCTTTGAAACTTCTATCACACTAGAGGGGACCTGTTCTCCTCTGCCCTCTGTCAGCTCTCCCTCAAATCACCCATCCTCATCCAAGTCTCAAAAGCTGTCAGCCACTTCTCCAGTAGTTAGAGGAAGCTCTACTTCACGGTGTCCCTTAGGTCCCTCAAAAGGGTCATAGCCATGTTGAGCTAAGAATACTCCACATTTTGCAGCCTGTTGTCTTGGAGACTCTAGGGTTAAGGAACACTTGGCTGTTACTGATTCCTGTGACTCAGTGGCCTCATGTGAAAGAAGTCAAGACCTAATTGCCTTCAAAGTGATCTCATGTCACCTGTCTCTTTCTTCCTGTTGCTGGGCAGTAGAAGCAGTTCAGTGTCCTTGTGCTGCTTTCCTTCCTGCCACACTTCCAGAGAGCTTCCCACCCTCCAAGGCAGTTCTTATTTTGAAGAACACTCCATGGTCCTCTGAAGTCCCTCCAGGTCCTTTGGGTCTCTCTAGGGGTGATTGCCCCCAAGTATCACAGCTGCTCAGGGCTTTTTCAGAGAGAAATGGTCTTTTTCACTGTGATAGTTTCTAGCATCATGGGACTCTGTCTCTGATTCAGGCTGATAAAAGCTAATAAAGCATTAATAGAAAGGAGCATAATGTTCATAGTATTATTGTTGTAATACTTTGTACATTCCCCTCTCCATCTCTAGACCAGTTTCTAGCATCAAAGGAGAGTTAAAGCATTTAGGTTTTTATTAAGAAATATTGCATTTGAGGGGAGAGGCATCTGTATAGGACAGAATCACTTTAATAATATTCATGACACACAAAATGCAGGAAGAAGACAATGAGTTTATAATTGTACTATGGATACTTACTAGACAGAACAAACTTCAGATGACAATCATCATACATAATTAATGGCTTTAAAATGCTTGTCATTAAAGATCTGAGAGACTGAAGAGACAAGAAAACCTACATAAAAACTTTAAATTGTTGGCTAGGAATAAAAGATGGAGGATTGTCAACAGAATAATAAATTATGTCTTTTTTACCATTTTAGATTTAACAATTCCAATGGAGAGGCACAAAATTATTTAAGGCATTTTTAAAATCTTATCTTTTTACCTTTTTCCTTGCTCCTAGAGATTAATTTTGCCCTTGTGGATTACAGGTCCCTTTATGTATTTTCAAGGTATTGGAACCCATTTGAAATCTGAATTCTGTCTATGTTCTGGAAATCATCATATCCAAGGAATCCTGAACTCTGAAGTATCCAGTTGGACCAGAAAAAAGGTCCACCTATCCCACCCCTCTCTTGCTGGCTATGGCAGGGGAGGATGGTTTATTTAGGGACCACCATGCAAGCCAACAGTCTGTCACCTCACACTTCCAAGAATCCATAATTATGACCAGGCATCAATTGGAGATGCCTATTCTCTTTTTTAATTCATGTATAGACCTGTTACCCAGTTTGACTCGTTTCTTTTTGAACCTGCTGACTGTTGCTTTTACTACAGCCTGTGGTAGGGAGTTCCAAACATTCATTACCTGCTGTGGAAAAAGGCCCTGTCTTTGGGCAGTCTGTAGTGCCTGATCAGTCTGTGTGTGTGCCTTCATTCCAGTCTGACAAATAACAGCTTCATATTCAGCTCAGCCCCTGCCTTATGATTTCATAAGCCTTTAACATATTTTCTCACCCTCCTCCCCTGCAGGTGGAAGAGCCTCAGCCACTTTAATCTCCCTTAGTACATCACTGTTGCACTCTCTTGATCACCACCCCTGCCCTTCTCTTTACCTTCCCTGGTTCTGTTGTGTTGTTCTTGTGATGTGGTGATGTCTCCACTCATAAGCACAATGTGGGGGTACCAAGGTTTCATACAGCAAATTATTTTACTCTTTCCTCTTCCCTTCAGTTTTCATGAGGTTTTTTGTTGTCTTGCAGATGGCATTTCATAACAGTAAAGTAGCCAAGAGAATTTTTTCAACGGTTGGGCTCTTGTGGCTCACTTGTTCACAAAGTCTGTTTGCACAATTTCTTTTTTAGAAGTGGAACAGTTGCATTGCTTTAAAAAGTGGTAATGTGATAGAAAGTTATCTTTGGCAGAGGGCAGGCATAGGTATAGTGTCCAATCTTTTGAAGATATTACAGGATAAACACTAAAACCTGCATTCTGGACACTCTTAAGTGTCAAGTAAAATAATGGATACAACCTAGAAACCACACCTAAAGGCACGTTTAAAAATGCAGACCCATCTTCCAAACTCCGTAACAAATGGCCTGGGTTTTGCTGCTGACAGGAAAGTACGAGGTATAATTGATGAAATTCTGTCTGAAAAGAAATTCCTGCTGCTTCTCCAGGACTGTACAACAGCGTGTCCTGACTTAGTAAGTGGCACCCAGCTGAGATCCAGCACTGGGAGTACGACTGCAGTCCTTGGTCATCCACGAGATGCACGTGAGTGAAGGCACCATCAGATCTGCTCTGGATCCAGCCCAGCCCGGGCACTGGAAGGATCCAGGGTGCTGGCAGCAGGTGTGTGAGATGTGCCCAGTTCTGTGTAAACTTCTCAAACACTGCTGTAACACATGATTTCAACATTAAGTGTCAATTTGTCAGGACAGCTACACTCAACACCAATTTCTTAAGAGCTGGCTGGGCTGTTGTTAGTTATAGTGTGGGTGGTATTTTTTGTCTTGTTAAAGGAAATGTGGATTATCTTGTAATTATCCCAGCTACCTCTGACACTGTCTTACAAGCTGTAAATTCATGGATTAAAACTACAGATAGTAATTTCAGAATTCCCTGTGGTGCTTCTAGTACTCTCTGGTGTTTGGTGGCTCTGTGTCTCAATGCAGGTATAGATGAGGGACAGAAAAATTGTATTTTGGGGAAAAAATCTTTAGAGAACATGCAAAGACATATGGTAGTCTTGGAAAACTGTGCAGTCAAATAAAGATGAGCTGAAGATATAAATAGAATTTTGGCAAATAAAGAAATCAAGATAGTATCGGGAGCAGCTTGTTTTTCATATTTGTAGACATCTGGATAATCAGTTGTAAGAACTCTTCTTCCAAGTTACCATGGTATCAGATTTAGGTATTTCTATGGTTCACAATCATAGAATCTGAACTAGTTCTTTTATCAGATGTCAGCATTTTTAAATCTTCATCACCACCATCCCACTTCAGCAGCACATCAAGAATCCTCAGAGTGTCTGCAGCTTCTGGTTTCTCACAGCCTGGGCCTGCCTGGCACGTGTGTAACTTCCCCAGTCAGCCCAGGCTCGCTTTGCATCTCTCCACTACTTCCCCACGAGGCTCTGCCACTTTCAGCTTCCCCTGAGTCCATTTTCCTGGAGTAAAATGAATGCAAAAATCTTTACATATCTAATAGAATAAAGTTATCATGATCATCAAATATATTTAATAACTCTTTACAAACTATTTCATAATATGCATATGAAGTAGGTGAGGATTAAGGTGATTCCTGTAGGTGCAGGATAGCTTATTTCATTAACAAATGTTGATTGAGTTTTGTAGCAATAAGCACTATATTAATGTAAATATTGATTAGCAAATAGCTTATTCGAGGACTAATTTTGGAATTATAATCCTGTGCTTCATAATTGAAAACTTCCATTGCATTTTATAAGTTTTTGCAAGGGTGTTGTAATAACCACAACATTTCCTTTTTCAGGTTGTATGAGTCTGTAAAGTGTATTTTAGAGCTTAGAACTTTGTTGGTGACTTGTTCTGTAGAACAAGTGTTAGATCAAGTGAAGACATGAACCAACACAAGGGTGGGGGAAAGGGGAATTGAGGCCACACATCCAGAAGTCCTGGAGCAATTCCTGAGTATATTGGGTCAATGGAGAAGGTTTTAGGGAGCAAGTCAGGTATCTGAACACGGATGTCTGGTGGCATTTTAGATGTGATGTAGTAACTTATGTCCCATGTCCATGTAGTAACTTTTATCTGCCAGCCCTGTGTCTTGGATACCTGGGACACCTGCACTGCTGCTGGATCCTGAGGATCAGAGCTGGGGAGCAGCTACAGCAGGAGCTCCACTAAAGGGCTAAAAGCACATGGCAAATGACAGGTTTGACTGGTACTGACAGTGGATTTTCTCCTCTTGCACAGCACTTGGGCACGGCGCTGGAAGCAGGAGGTGAGGCTGGACTGGGCTGCTCAAGGACAGGTGAGGCCAAGGGTGATTTCATCAGAGACCAGGGGAGCTGAGGATGGTTCCGTGGCCAGATGCCTCTTCGAAAATCGCCCTTCCCTCTCCCTTCAGAGTATTTGAAGAAACTAAGAAATAAAGCTTAGGAAGGGCTCTGAAGAGGATATGGGCTTGTTTGAGAAAGCCTGTAACTACAGGGGTTTGTCTCTTCCCCGCCGAGGAAGATGGTACCGAATGTGGGGGATGCACAGTAAATAGAGAAAGGCACAGCAACACTTCTAAATCGGTGACTGGTGATTGAAAGGCACCACCGAGACCGCAGGGCGCGCGGGCCGAGCCAAGCCGAG
>VWZP01010552.1:339685-379236 GCA_013396995.1 Dicaeum eximium
CGCGGGCCCGGCCCGGCCCGGCCCGACGCGGGCGCACCCCCCGCCCCGCCTGCGCACCGCCCCAGGAAGCGCAGGGTTTAGCGGCCGGCCCGCGCCGCGATGCATTGTGGGGCGCAGCAGCAGAGCCAAGATGGCGGCCAGCAGGAGGCTGATGAAGGTAACAGCGCCGGGCAGGNAAGAGGAAGGGACCGGGGGAAGGAAACGCCGCCGCCCGGGGCCGGGGCATCCCCGGGGCGGCGGGAGGGCTCGGCGGCCCTGCCGGGGGAGGGCTCGGCGGGGGAGGGCCCTCTCCTCCCTCCCTCCCTCCGTCCGTCCCTCCCTGCGGGGGGAGGTTCGCCGCTCCCCCGCGCTCGCCCCGGTGAGGAACCGTCCCCAGGCGCCCGGGGATGAAATAATTTCGTTTTCGTTTTTTCGGAGTAACCTCTTCCTTGTATGAGTAAGAGGTTTATCGCACAGAAATGCGGGCCTGGGTTCAGAAGTTTCTTCATTCGCTGCGGACGTGGTAATGTTTTTGTCTTCAGTCTTATTTATTCTGAACCGTGGATGATACTTGGAAATGGAAACTCGGCCGCAGCTGGGCTTTAACCAAGAGCACGTATAGTTTATGGTTAAATACCACTCGGGATTGTTCCTCGTTATTTTCTTTGAGGAGGAAGGTCTTCTTTAGAAGGAAAAGAGTAACCATTGCCCCCAAAGCACACAGATTTATTTTATGTGCTGTGTATAATTGCCAATTAACATCACAGACTGTAAGCAGCGAGGTTTGCCTAGGACACACGTACATAATGGCATAAAATTTATTCATCTGTAAAATGCTGTGGCAGAACCCAAATTTGCATGCAGAGTGCCTGTGGGGAAATCAATGAACTTTACAGGCCAGTCCTGGGAAATGGAGGGGAAAGACCCTGTGGCTGCTGAGCAATGTTTCAGCCTTGTTTAAAAACCTGCCCCTGTGGGGTGCAGGGTAACCCTGCACTGGGATTTGACACATACTTGGGGGATTCTGTTCAACTTAATCCTTTAATACCAGTTTTACAGCTGGCTTCAAGGACGTGGACCCCAGTAGGGCTGGGATTTCACCAGGATATGTTCATGGCATGTCCTGAAGTTGCATTTTCTAAATGCTGCAGATATATAAATAACCATTAAAACTTGGGTATTTTGGAAGAAGCCAATAGCTCAGCAGTGCTTCCATAAAACACATTTTGTTGGTTTAAAGAATCTTTGGAACATTTAAAAATTTAATAGTAGATAGTGTGCATTTTGATATTAAAAATCAGTCAGCATAAACCTTTAATTGTCCTTAAGGATCCTGGTGAGATGGAATTCATTTTTTATTTCATTTTTGATAGCTCTATATTTTCTCTGGGCTTTAGTATCATAATTGCTGTGTCTGTTGCTTTATACTCAAATAAGGTTTCCCTTAGTTTCAGATATAAAATTAAATCGTTGTTTACTGTTTTTGTAAGGCAGCTTTTCTGCCTGCTCTGAAAAAATACATTAATTGCTCAAAAGCACATCACTACTACTCTGATAGGAATAATATATATTTTCAGTTTTTTTTGTTTATTTAAAATAGAAAATTAAAATCTGAAAGGCAAGAAAAAAGTTCTTAATATTTTCAGTCCCTCTTGCTTTTCAGCCCCCCCTCATTTTCACTATACTTCTGAAATGTTAGTACTTCAGTCTTTCACCCAAATACACTAAAAAAGAGTTTTGATAATGTGACTTTATTTTCTAGAAAATTGGTGTGGTAGTTGTTTCTTGGAGGGAGTGGTGTGGGAATGAAGGAGACTGATAACTTACCTCTTCTGTTTTCACTTTTGTTTTTGTTGCCTAATACCTGTGGGTTGTTCGTGTTTGTGTGGGTTTCATGCAGTTCAAGAGCTGTGGGGTGCTCTGTCCCACAGGTTGCAGAGGCTGTGAAATCAGCAGCTCCCTGCTCCGGGGGCTCAGGGCAGCCCAAAAGGCTCTGGGTTTGCCATTCATCCCTAGGAACAAAGTGGAGCTCGGTAGGGATGATGTCATCGGCACTGCTGCAGCGATGTGAAGGTCCAGACTCACGTGTGTAACAACCTCATAGCACTGCTAAAGTCCCAGATTCACAGGGCCACCTCCATTTAAAGGCTTTCACTGTTGACGTTTTACAATTGGGATGAGTCTTTGGGGTGTCTTTGTCAGGGTCTTGGAATGATGAGTGATTATAACTAAAGGAAATAGGGTTTTTCACTGTGTCAGTCAATTACCTTTGAAATAATTTAGGATAACCATTAACTGTCTTTTCTTTGAGCTAAATAATCAAGCTTGTCTTTGATAAATGAGACTAAACCTTAAACCTTTTATAGTTACATAAAATTAAGCAATTCCTGTTTCCTTAAGGTCTTGCCAACATTTTGAAGTACTGCATTTTTTCTGGACTCGAGTCATGCATCATAGTTACTCATATTAATCACCATGGCTCAAAGAGACTGGATGCAGTACATCCATAATAACTCACTGTCTGCCTGTGGAAAACTGGGAGTTGTGTCCACTGTGCAGCTGGGAATGGATGCCCTTTTCCAGTTGGGGAAACCATTTGCATCTTGAGTTCACAAACCTCTGTGTGAAATAAACATTACAAATTTTACTGCCATTGTACTTGTACCGTTCAATTTTAAACACAAATTCAAGTTATAAAGACAACAAGATTGGCTTGTTATCTGAGGGTTTGTTAGAACAAATCACTTTCCCTAGGCCAAAGACCTTTTTTATGGCCCCTTTTTGCTGAGCTTTATCCCCTCAAATAGTGCCATCCAACTGAAGTCTTCTCCCCTGATTCACAGCAGCTCCGTGGAGGTGTGCCCTTCCAGGAGCGCACTTAGCTTAGCAAAAACGTGAAAGAAACGTGACTGGTGACTCATATTCCAGTGACATCTGAGGTGGAGGTTTGAGCTGCCATTACAGCTCTTCAAAGAGCCCCAGTTGTTGAGTCCTGACTCCTTGTGAAATGTGAACGGTGGGAATGAAGCAGTCTCTGTCAAGGATGTGGTGTGGACAGTCTCTCAGGGTTAAAACAGGCAGATGTGGAGTGACTAGATTTAGGAGAGGATCTAAAACGTCTCCTTGACGGGGGGTACTGGCCTTCATGGCCCTTTCTCCTGGAAAGGAAATTGTCTCCAGGCTGTATGATGGGGAACACGGATCTCCCAGAGACTTCAAGGAAAGGCTTAGCACAGTTGCACCTGCTAAGGTAAAAGAAGCCGTTCTTCATGCTGGGCCCATAGCGAAGTGCTGTGGGGACAGGTGGTGGGAAGGCTGCTCTGGTGCTGGACACTCAGTACTTGCAGGGGGGTGTGTGTGGTGCTGAGCTGCACCTCCCACACGGTGTCTGGGTGCTCCTGGAGAAGGCTGTGCTGCCCCAGGGGTGGAGCTGGGTCCTTCGTGGTGACTGCCTGGGACGGAGCTCAGGTGTCTGTGAGATCCATGCTTTGGTTTCCTGGTGTTTAGATGTTCAACAGTATCTTTAGCAGTAGAAATTGAAAATGGATTTAAAGAGTAAATAACACTTCACATGGGAAGTGAGATATGTAGACAATTATTTTAATTTTACTGGTTTTACTCTGCTTCTGTAGTTGCATTGTCAAACGTTTATGCAACTGTTGAAATCCTCCATGATAAAATACAAACATGGGACCACACCCAGGTAGATGGCCTGCAATCTCCAGGATGCTGTGGTCCTGTAAACACTGTAGTGCTCCCAAATAAAGGGGCTTTAAACAATTCTGATACTTGAAAAATAATTCTAAATTAATCCAAACTTCAGTTCTTAGTAACAGGGCAAATATGGTTTTGAGCAACATATAATTGTCCTTAGGCAGAAGTGAGAATATTGATGCGTTTTCCCTTTTTGAAACTGAAACTTGACAAAAGGATTTTTAATCAAATGAAAATACTTTGCCAAAAAGTAGAATTGCTCAGTCAATAAGATGTGAGTATATAGGGTTGTAATGCTGCAGAGGAAGCTTACTGCTGATTCCTAAAAGAACTAAATTCTGGTTTTGGTTGGATTTGTGATGGATTTTTTGTGTGTGTGGTAGAATCAGATTTTAAGGTGTTTTATTAAGAGTTCTCTGTACTGTAAATCCAGAAAGTGAAACTGGCCAGTTCCTGATCAGTGTTTTGGAGCCTGTTTGACTTACAGGCATTTTTTTAGAGAATGTATTCATAAACAGATAAATATAAGTTGTAATAATGGTTTAGGGTAATTTCAGGAGGCTTTTGGTTTTATCTGTGAATTTAATAGCATTCTGGGCTTGATGCAGAACTTACTAAAGTCAGTATGAGCTCTTACACTTACTCCCATATTCTAAGATTGCACTCTTACAAGTATTTGCCTTCACTGCATTTTCCTGTCTGGCTTGGGTTTTTAGAGAAGTCTCTAAACTTGAAAGCTGCGTAGACAAAACAGTTGCAGGTTTTTAAAAAGATTTAGCTACATTTTAAGCCGATGCTCCTTTTCTTTCTACTTTAAAACATTTAAATTTTTATTTGAACAGCACAAATGATTGCACAGGATTGAAAATTACAATTTTAAACGTTTAATGGTTGTATATGAAAAGTAGTATGTACTTTTATGACTACCTTCAGCATTATATGCTTGAAGATCGGGTACCGCCTCTGGAACAGTGTTTTCTCCATTTCATGTGCTGTGTGTAACACTTTGTCTGAACATTTCCAAATTACAAACATCATCTCTCCAGAGAGCCCCATGAACTCAAACATTTCAGTTTTTCAAGTGGGTAAACCAATGCAGCAAGGTCACGTGCAAGGTTGATAAAGGAGTGAGGAATGAAGATTGAAATTCTTACTGCAGTCATCTAACCTTTAGTTACGCTCCTCCTGTGCTCCTTTAATTATGTTACTTGACGAAATTAAGGGGTGGAGGACAAGAAAAGGAATTAATCTATTTACTGTCTGCATAGACTCGTAAGTACTACTTTGAAATAAATATCTGCACTGTATCTTTTACCTCATAAAGTAGTTTTTGTCCCTTTGGAGTTGCTCAAGCCCATTTTAAACGTATTGTTAGCTTTTAATCTGTGCTGCTTGAAAGTATTTAGCAGCTCATTCACTTTTTTAACAGTACTTTTATACTGCAGTGTCTGCCTCTCTAGCCCTGAGGCGGTTAGATCTTTATTATGGGTTTTGGCAGTTCCTAGAAGAAAAAAAACCAAAACAAGCTCCCCTCACACCCTTCAGTTGAGAACGGTGAAGCTCTTAGCACTCCTGAAAGCGGCTTGTGTGGTGCTACAGTGCCGTTGTGGGGACAGCGGTGGGGAAAAGCTGTTTGTAAAGAGCTCCCTCCACCACGGAGCTGATTCATTTGGAGTGACATACGAAGTCTGAAACACTCCTAGTATAAGAAAAGCAATTTCTAGTATCAATTCCAATCTGTCTAAGGCCGTGGTTCGGGTGCGTGCCCGGCTAAGGTGGCTGGATTGTCCCTGACCTCTGCAGTGCCGGCTGTGTGAGGCACGGAAGGGCCGCGTTTATCCCGGGCTGGCCCTCGCAGCTGTCAGCTCCTCCCGCGGGAGAAGGGCACAGCACAGCCCTGGCACACCCCAGTCCTTTACCAGGCTTGCAGTTTGGAAGTGGTTTCCTGCAAAGGCCTCATACATCATTTATAGAGGAAGATGGCCTGAATCATTTTTGTCTGTTCTTTAGTGCCTCTTTACTGTGTAATTCCCTCTCTCATATGGTGAGCTTGAGAAAAAGTGGGAAACGATTTGCATATTTAGTTTAACTTTTCATTGATGCCATACAAAGTTTTACAATTATCTCTGTATGGGATTCCAGCATTTCTTAATTCAGCACCTAATTTTTTAACCTGAATCTAGCTATAAAATGTAGGTGTTTAATTTTCCAGCAACGTGAAGCTAAGCTTTTCTAATTTGTTGTATTAATTTAATAACATACCTGAATTATAGAGTCATAGTCCTTCCTTTTTTTGTATCTGGACAATTGTTCTCTGGGCCAGCAGCAGTACAATGCTATTGTCTGAACCTGGGACAAAAGCTCCTGCATGGAAGCTGCAGTCCCACTGGGCATAATGGGGGAGATTTGTGTCATATGCATAATGTTTTTACTATAGTAACTAGGAAACAGTCTAAACCCATTTTCCTTGCCTTGTTTTAGAATGAAGGCACTTGCAATGATGCACGTTTATTCATGCTTAAATACCTACTGCTTAATTAGCTTATTTTGTTCTCAGTGTTTGATGTGTTACATCTAGTGTGGAATGGAATTTATTCCTTTTACATGCTGTGGAGCAGTGGTTTGCCAGGACTTCACAGCTCTGTATGTGATGGGAGTGAGCAGCAAAACTCAGTTCAGAGCAAATTCCTCTCCTGCCCCTGTCAGGACAGAGTCAGCATGGGATCTGTCTGGCTCTCCCTGAGCTGCTGCCTTGTGCAGGAGCACTCAGAGTAAGGCACTGTGGGGATTTGCACTCTGAGTGATGGTAAAGCACCTCTTAGAGCTGCAATCAGAAAGGTTATTTTCTTTTGAATATTTTGGTTTGCTCTCTGTCCCTATAAATATGCTTCATGGGATTATTTTTAGGGGGGGTTATGTTTTCCTGCTCTAAGGAAATAGGATAATCCTCTTAGTTATTTAAAAAAAACACCCAAACTATCTGTGACATTGCATAAATCAAGCAGCAGTGGAATTTGGGGATTAATTCATGGGTCTAGACTAAAAAGTCAGTGTTAGTGTCATGAAGATAGTGTTAGGCATCAATTCAGTATCCAAGCCTCCAAGTTAAACTTGTGTGTTCAGAGTATGCTCTTGCTTTAGTAGGTGCAGTGGGTAGGAATATAAATGTTAATTTGCTGATATGTGGCTGTTGTGATTTTTGTTTCACATGCATTTGGAATTCTCGTTTTCCCTTTGCTTTGAATTTTATCATGATGCTGAATTTATGCCAGAGGTTACTGCAAGTATTAAATCTGCCAGTCAAGTGCAGAAAGGTTTGAGCCAAGATGAACTAGAACTGTTTAGAAAACAAACCACAGACAGTACAGCACTTGTAGCAGGAAAACTGATCATTTTTGCTTTTCATTGTGTAGTGCCTTTGTTTGTAATTGGTGGGTTTATCAGAATTATATCCAGCCTGACTTTGCAAGATGCCTGCACCCAGTGGAGAGCTGAGCACTGTCAGAGCACCCCAGTGCTGCTGTATAAGCAATATTTTTCCTAACCTATGCAGCCACCAGACATGTGCTGCAGTTCTGAAAGCACTGGGAAACTTTCATGTTTCGCTGTGGGTGATTTTTGAATTCATATTTCGTTAAATTCTCTTTAAAGGTAAAATGGCAGAGTTCAACCACAAAGGACTGTAATTGTCGTGGGGGAAATAAAAGTGGAACCTTGAGGTGTTTCTTTTTAGGTCTTATGAAATACTACAGGAAACAGTCCCTACAGTAGGGGTTATATGTAATTTTAAATCTAAAAATGCTGAAATACTTATTTTGGTGATACCTGGTTCGCTAATGGATGAAAAATAGTTTGACTGGTGCAGGAAGATAACCTTGCTCAGGACTGATACAACTTGAAAGAGAAAAACCCAAATGTGTACTGTGAGCTTTGAGGTACTGAACAGAGAGAAGGCTGAATCTTTTCAAGTTACTGCTCTAAACAAGGCTTGTTTGGCTTAGATTGATATTTTTCTGGGTTTGGATCAACTTAAGCTGTTCATGCAGGAATTTGTTCATTTTCGGTTGAAATAATCGGCCTGTTCAGTGGTTTTATCCCTGTTTAAAACTATTATGAAATAGTTCTTCCAAATCACTGTTCTCCTTCACACAAGTCCTAAGGTGCATTTTATTTCTGCACCTCACACTATTGTCAGTAGTCTGTTACCAAAGGCACTGATTTACATTTGAGATGGAAAAACATTTTTAAATGTAGTTTTTTAATACTTCTGCTTCGTTGTGTCTATAATGATGCTAGCAACAAGACATTTTTGTGTTTTCCTCACATACCAGAAAATAAGGGTTTTATTATCTCAGAGAGTTTTACTTCTTACAGGTGCAAAATTTTATTTCTTATTTGTGTGGGTTGCCACCACTAATTAAAGAAACCCACACTGGCCTTTAAGCATTTTGAAAAATAAATGTGAGCATCTTGCTTAATACAGTTATTAACTTACACTTAACACTTTGCTTTGCTTTTCAGGAGCTTGAAGAAATCCGCAAATGTGGAATGAAAAACTTCCGTAATATCCAGGTTGATGAAGCTAATTTATTGACCTGGCAAGGGCTTATTGTTCCTGTGAGTATAGACTACTCCTTATGAGCTTTAAAATAAAATGAGGATCGTTTGTATCTCATAAATCCACAGCTCAGTCGTGCTGCTGGTGACCATGAAATAATTTGTTATTATAGTCCTGGGCTGGACACAGGGCTGGAGCCCCATGGTGGCACTGGGCTGCTGGGAGAGGTGTTGGAAGGGGGAAGCAGTGAAGTTTGGTTTTACATTATCCTAAAGTAGAAAATCTACATGATCATAGAAAAAAGAAAGGAAATATGAAATATTTTTACTCCTTAATATGTTTTTTTAATTTACTAGGTTTATTACTAGGATAAAACTGAGTATTGGGAAAATTTTGATGCAAGGAAAAGGTTTGGAGTTTCTGAAGTGAGCTCTTTAAAAGAAAGTAGTATCTTCATTTAAGCATTAGTTAGTGCCAAAATAACCCTATTCCACTTAATTTTTTCAAAAGCACTACAGTTTTCTTGGGGAATGTTTCAGTGAGGTAGATAACCATTTTATTAGTCAAATAGAGAGGCATTTGTTACTAAGGGGAAAGCAGGAAATGTGATGTGTTGGTTTCTTGGTTGAAAGTCAGTTGGATTTTCACCTCTTGTGTTTTCCACAGCTGTGGCCCATAGCAGTGGGAAATGGCTGGCTTGGTTCTAGGAGCTATTTTTAGTCTGCAGCAAGAGTGGATGGGCCATGGGGGCAGCAGTTGTGGTTTTCTGTGGGTGCTGCCAAAAAGCCTCTCCAACCAGTGTGAGTCTGTCTCTTTATTATATGAGTAAGACTTTGAGACATCTCTGTGGCAGTGCCTCTGCCTTGTTAGTCAGAAGCTGCTCTGGAGCTCACATGGCCCAGGCTGAGGTAATGGCTGGGCTTTACCCTTGAAATGCTGTGGAATACATTAAGTTTGCTGTTTACTTCTGTGCCTGCAAGGGGTTCCTTGGAGTGGCTGACACTGCTCCTGCAAACAAAGCAGGCAGGATCTGACACTGGAATGTGACAGAACTGAGGAACAACTTGCTTTAATCAGTCACTTTGTGGTTCAGGTGTAACAGTTTAGTGCTTTGATAATGCTTTGAAGCAGTATAAAGTTGGTAAATATGACTAATAAAGCAAAACACAAAATACTTGTTTATTCCTGTTAAGATTAGGAATGTGTGGTGTACAGCAGCAATTTGTAACAGTTTCTGCTCCACAGAGGATGAGCGTGGTGTTTGTTATGCAAAGCTTTGCAGCATCACAAGTGTTTAAATGTTGCTGCAGTGAACTGTGCTCCAGACCTGCCTTTTGATTTGCAATATGTCCTGTTACGGGGGAATAGCCTCAAAATCACTGCTGGTATAGTTAAGGGAGGATTTTGTTATAAAATTATGCTTCCTATGGTAATTTAAAATGTGTTGTTTGTGTTCAAAGAGTAGTGTAAGTTTTTATTCTGAGATTATGCTATAGATGTTTTATTGTTACTGTCTCTTTAGCTATTTTTGGTACCAGAGTTGACGGCTTAAAAATGCAATATGTGAGCTCTTGGAAAGTTAAACTTTTTTCTGTGTTTTTGCTTCACATGCTGTTTCCATTTTAGCAAATGCTCTTACTTAGGGTTTAAAGACACGTACTTCATTAGGACTAACCAGTTACTGATTGTTAAATGCTGTAACTGGGCATTTCTTGTTCAGCTGATTAATGAAGGTGAGAAGGATAATGCTTATTATTTTTAATAGTGTTCATACAGAATTACTGTGAAAGATAATGTAAAGGTGAGCTGTAAAGCTTTAAAGGCTCTTGTTTGTAACATATTTTGTTCTTCAGAACAAATGTTAGTTTTTAAGGGTCTTCACTCAATTAAGAAGCAAATTGAAGATATCTGGTCAACTTTTTGTCCTGTTCTAAATTGTAGAATGAAGTAGTTTGTGTCCTGTGGGTGGCCAAGGGGCACTATTTGTTTGATTTCAACATCAGAACAAGACTATGTAGCCCAGGCTCCTTGTTCATGTAAGAGGCACAGTGAAGCAAATGGCTGGTTTTTAAGGCAGGTCACTTCTTGTGTCAACTGACACAAGATGTGAGGATGTGAACATCCTCACAAATTACAGCACATGATGGAGGCAAGAACAGTTGAGCTATGGAGGAAGAGGGCAGTGACTGCCTAAGTTGTCACCACCACCACAAGTTCTTAGTTCAACTTCGAAAGCTTCTAGGATTGCTTGGGTAAAAAGTGATTTTAAAGTTGCTGTAGTTGTCTCTCCCCCTGGCACAAACTGTGCTGTATTTCTTACAAACACACAACCAGATTCTCCACATGGGTGAGCCTAAAATTAAATGTTTTCAGTTGACAAATATTTTAATAGACCATTCCCCACCCCCAAGTATTGATAAATTCTGGAGTGGAACTGATTGCAGGGAAGGGTCTGGTTGCTAATGAAGAATGTATGTGATTACACTTTACACCAACTGGAAACTCATCCTTTGATTCTTGTTCTCACCTTTGGAAAGGCTTCATTCCATAGTTACTGTTTTCAGTGCAGAATGCTATTTTCATAGACTTTAAATGTAGCAATGGTTTATTTTTGTTCTGCTTCTTTTGTGCAGTGTCTGAAGCATCAGGATCAATAGTCTAACAGGTTTTTCTAAGTGAAATTCTGGGCATTGTTTTTTCTGTTTCAGCATGAAGAACTGCTCTGCTCACTTCACAGTTCTCTCATCCTGCTCCTTCAAAACTGATCTGATAAGAGTGGGTGCTAAAACTGCATACAAATTCAGAATGTTCTCATCAGCAAACACAGTGAATATCTATCTTTAGTACCAATGAATGCTCAGCAGATTTTTGTGTAGTCAGCACAAAAACGTTCTCGAAACATTTAGGGAGATCTGACAAACCAAATTGCTTTGCTGTTCATGCCACCATGTTGTGAGACACACAAAAATAACTTCAGAAACCCATTTCCCCTGTCAGGCTTGCTGTTTGTATCTTAGAAAGGGTTTACTGTGCTTTTTTAAACACATAGCTGGGAATAAAACTACATACTAGAGAGGACCTTGAGTTGGAAGTGAGTGGAGCTGGATGCTTTCTTACCCAGAGAAATGTCAGCCAGCTGTAGGACAATGGCAGCCTGCTTTTTCCAGGGTGGATGCAAACATGCAGGTTGTCCTGCTTCTCACATGGGTTTTGATGTTTCCTGACACAGAAACCTGATAGAAAATGCCTTTCAAAGAGGTCATTCAAGAGATCAAAGAAATCCAAGTCTGTACCATGCTGCTTTTCACTTGTGTCCATTAGCATGTGCCACATTCTTGACATTCTGCCTTCTTGTTGCAGGACAATCCTCCATATGATAAAGGAGCCTTCAGAATTGAAATCAACTTCCCAGCAGAATATCCATTCAAACCTCCTAAGATTACATTTAAAACAAAGATCTATCACCCTAACATCGATGAAAAGGGGCAGGTTTGTCTGCCAGTAATTAGTGCTGAAAACTGGAAGCCAGCAACCAAAACTGACCAAGGTAGGACTCCATGCGGGAAAAGAACTGGGTATTGAGAAACTTTGTAGTGTTTGAATTTATAGCTAATAATGTTTCACGTGGCAGTTTCTCAGTGCTCTGAGGGTATATTCATTGTAAGGTTTGTGTCATGAATCACACGTGGTGAGCACAGAGTACAACTTGTGGAATCTCATTTTGTTACTGGAATGGGAGGTACTGGAACTGAAGTGGCATTTCCACCTCCAGGAAACCACAAAACACTTCATTACTAAGGAGTTTATTAAGGAAGTGTCCTCAGCATACTTTAAAATTTTGCTGGTAGTTTATGTGGGGGTTATTCTGTGTTTCTTTGGAAACAGTGACTTTGGAATCCAAATGTGTTTAGTAAATTCCTGGATGTTTGAAAGAAAGGGTCTAAAACCTCAAGACTTTATATCTTTTATAATTTGCCATGTGGTTTAGTGATTTGAACATATGGCTTGAAATATCATGAGAGTAGTAAAGTAAATCTGAAATCATACCACAGATTAACTTGTAGTTGTTAAAAGATCATTGCTGTCGGGCTTGCTGTGTAGAGTGACTTTGGTAAGAATCTAAATATGGTAAGGAGAACAGTTTTGTCAGGTTCTGTGGCAGACTTGTGTGATATAAGTAGGGTTTCTTCCTGTTACTGCTTACATGAGTTGCTGGGGTGAGAATTTTGTGTTGTCTGGCAGGTAATGATTAGTTGGGTGTTAAGCTTTTATTATTGTACATATAAAAAGCAAACGTCCTTGCAAAAAATGCTTATTTTTGAAGAGTATTAATGCAAATGAGTAGCAGTTTAGGGCAATGCTAGAGCTTCAGTGACACTGAAGTATCTTGTTCCATAGGAGAAAGTGCTTCTCTCTTCCAGGCTCTTCTTTGAGGTTATTTTCACATGATCTGTGTTCCTGATAGGAAACAATGCTGTGCTTACAATGTCTTTTTTCTGTTTATCTCTGCATGCTAAAGAAAGTACTTCTAGTTGTGTGATCTTGCCCAAAGACAAAACAGGAAAATTGCAGTTGTTTTAGAAGAGATGAAGCAGCTGAATGTTGAAAATGGAGGTGGCAGCAGAAATAGCCTGTGAAATAGGACAGCCAAGATCTTAGATTTGTTGTAGATTTATCCCTGATTATACAGGACAAAGATCCTCAGGAGAGAGGAGATGGAAAGAACGTGTGGAAGGTTTCTGTTCTGTTCCACACCTGAGTAGCCATCTTGGTGCTATCAGCCTTTGCTAGTTAACTAAAGGACTTACACATCTCTACCCAGCTTGAAAAACAAGCTGTCATTAGCTGAAGCTACTGAAACAATTGTTTGCATGCAGAAAATAGTCAGTGTCTCCCTGAGAAGTAGCTATTCCCTTTTTATCTGAGAGAGTGAATAAAAGCTGTGCTGAAATCAGAATTTGGAACCGATCCTGGCTATCAAAATACTGCAAATCTCTCATGGTCTGCTGTGTTGTGGTTTTTTGTTTGTCTTAACTCTTTATTCAAGTTGTTTTAGTGGCAACATCTGTTGTTACTACAAGGTTGTATGAACCTGTGACAATGTTACTAAAGCCCTGCTTAAATGTCTATTCCTTTTTCTTCAGATTTCTTCTGCACTGAAAAATCACTCAGCTTTTCTCAATGAAATAATGTGACATCATTAGTACAGCATCAAAGTGATTGGTTTTGTTCATGCAGGTGTCAAAAAGTGAAGTGATTAAGTTCATCATAAATCATTAACTTACCTTTCGCATAATTCAGTGTGCATCTTACTGCTGTACTTTTTGTTCGTTTATGCTTAATATTGAAAACAACCATTAATGGCAGGATAGTTTTCAAACTCTATGGATATTAGGGCAGCTCCTGTTCTGCCAGGCCTGTATTTTCTGGCTTGTTACTGTTATTAAGGTTATTGGTCACACATTTTGTCTGTAGTGTTTTTGCATGCTTTGCTCAGTGAGAAGGGATTGCCACTCAGTGTTTCCGCTGGTTTCTGCTGTTTTCAGCAATGTGGTGGCAGTTGTTGAAAGGCCAGGACTGGTGAGGTACTGTGAAGGAAGCTGCTATCAGTTCTACATTCCTTAGATAGTTTGTTGCACTTTAAACTTGGGTTTGCAGTAAGAAATGTTCCTGTTTAGCAGTTTAGAGACAAATGTCAGATTTGAGCGTGGCTTTGAGTATTTGTTTTGAGGTTTGTTCATGGGTGGAAAAGACTGAGACCAGTGCCCCAAACAAAGCTGCTCTGGTGTTCCAGCATCTGCTGGAGTGACCATCGTTGTATGAACTTGCATTCCTGCCCAGGAACACTGCACCTTTGGGTGGCTGGGCAGTGGGACCCCTGATCCTTGTGAGCTTCCAATGACTGTGAGGATGTGTATGAGAAAAACGTAGTAAATGGGACTGTGGGGTGTGAGGTTCACTGTGTAAATGTCAGGTGCATTTGCATTTCCTGAGGAATGACTTTTCTTTGGAAAGTGACAGGGACATAGGTGACATTGCTGTGAGCACCTTGCCACTCCCACCTCATTGTCTGCCCAGTACATCTCTACTGGTGGCTGCCTTGGGCAGTTGAGAGTAAAGGGAAGACTTGACCCCTGTTCATTGTCATAGGGAAATAAAGCTGGAAAAAAGGGTTTCCAGAAGAGGGTCAGTCACAGCTGTGTCACTGTGACAGGTGTTGGGAAAGGCTTCATGGTGCAAATTCCATCTTTACCAAATCCCTTCAGTGAACCTGTCTAACTTGGATTTGTTCTCAGCCATAGGAGAGGATTTCAGATGGGATGCCAATTACATGGGAAATCATTTGTAGTGCACTTTGGTCTCTGTTCATGTTGATTTTGTTTACAAATACGATTTTCTGGTGTTCATTCATGGTCATTGAACTAAATCTTGGCATATCACTGCAGCTTACTCACGCCCTGCGCTTGAAAAGGCCTGAGATTTATGGGGATGTATTTAAATGCAGTTAAAGCTCTTTCCTTACAGGGGAATTTTGCTTACATTTTGATTTTGAAAAATTAACCATCTAAGTGTCTGACGGTGTTTATACTTCTTTTGACAGTAATCCAGTCCCTCATAGCACTGGTGAATGATCCACAGCCCGAGCACCCCCTCCGGGCTGACCTAGCTGAAGAATACTCTAAGGACCGTAAAAAATTCTGTAAGAACGCTGAAGAGTTTACAAAGAAATATGGTGAGAAGCGACCAGTGGACTAAATCTGACACAAGTGCTGTCAGCAACCTATGATAGAAGATCGGAGCAGTGCATTTGAGACACCCCGTAAAGCAGGACTCTATGGAAAATTGACAAGTGCCACCTTTCGGTGTGAACTTGTGGCTGTTACTAACTTTCTACAGTTTTCTTAATCAAAAGTGGGCTAGGTAACCTGTAAAGAAAGGATTAAAATTTAAGATGTTCTAGTTCTGCTTTCTTTGTTTAAAAATCACTGCTTCAATATACTTTAAAGTATGCTGTTTTCTTTTTCTTGTCAGAATTTATCAAAAATATCTTAGACTTATATTCTGCCCTTAAATTGAAAAGGTTGTGGCTGTCATTTCTTATTTTTCCTTGCAGTTCCCACTATCTTGAGTTCATTCATTGAATTTTAACCCCCTCCTCAAAGTGATGTTTTAGGAAAAATATCCCAGTTCTGGCGGAAAATGATTGAGTGTTTGGCAGTTTCGTTTACTTTTCTTTCTAAATGTTGCACTGTGCTTTGTGGGACTTGTTGCAAGTTCCCCTGAACTTCAGTTTGTAACATAATAAACAAAATCCAACCCCACGAAACCAATCAGAAATAATGTCTGGGTCTGATGTAAATCTGGCCAATGTCTATTAAACGGGGAAATCCAAGTTTTTGTGTGCATTATTGAATTAGAATATGGCTTACGTTCTGCTCTTGGAAAACTTTGGAAAAAAAATCTGTAGCAAACAAGTAGTGGAATGTGATTGCAAACTTCCTTCACTTCTGTCTTTAATACCTATGCAGAGTAGTGGGAAACGTGCACAGAACAACATTGCAACCAATCTAGGAGAGTTCCAGAAATTGGGGACCAAGAGGTACCAAAGTGACAAACTGTCTTTTGAGTTTAAAATCATTCTTTTGGAAACGTTAATTTTGAATTCTAGAACTAAATCTGACAGCACTGCTGCCCTCTCTGAACGTTTTCCCTCAGAATGCATCAGGAGCATCCGTGTTTGTGGGATGGCCCTTGAGCCCCCCCCAGCCCCAGCAGCGCTGCGAGGCCAGGCCTGAGCAGGGAGGTGTGGCAGAGTGTGCTGGGCTGCTGCTGCTGCTGTGTTCAGCACCTGGGGCAGGGCATTCAGTGAGTGCTCAGTGTCAGCCGAGCTTCACGGGAGGGTTTCCTTCCTTGGGAGGGCCGCGCTGCGGCTGCCCCGGGGCGCTCCTGCGCATGCTGAGGGAAAGGAAAGGAAAGGAAAGGGAGCCCCTTCCCTCCAGAGCTGAGCATCCTTTGCCGTGTCTCTGCTGCTTCTGCTGCCTTTCCTCCCCAGCCCAGAGCGTGATCCTAGCTCCACAGTCAAACTGCCACACAGTCAACCTGCTGTCTCCCCTTCTGCAGCTGGGGTCTGCTACTGAGTGAATGGATTATTTCCAGAAATCCACCGGTATCTGGGAGCACATATCATTTTGATGTGCAGGAAGCTGAGTTAAAAAACCCTGACACCTAGGTGGTTGCCTGTACTCCTAAATTCAGTTTTAATACAGCCTCTGCCTTTGCAACCTTTCAGAACTAGTGTGTCAAGCAGTAGATCTCTCTTGGTTTTAATGTCTTGTGTATTTGCTATTTCCTCATTCGTCCCTCTCCTCTGGCTTTCATTTCCAATTTAGTGTAAACAATGACAGCCCAGTACCTCACCTCTGTTGAAAGTAAATTTTTTTATAAGTTAGGGAGCTAAGAAATTTTATGTTTAAGTGTTCTTAGACAGATTCTTTGGCAGGTAAATAAAGTTAAACCACATTCACCTTATTTACGGAAACTTGCATTTCCTAAGTGTTTTCAGGCTTGTGAGAGCACTATTACCAAATTTTCACATCTTTGTGTCTTCATTTGCAGAAAGTTGGTACTGATTTTGTTTCGTTCACGCTCACTCAGATTCATAATAAAATAATGCCAAATTATCTGTCAAACTGAAGTGTGTAACTTCTGCATCACCTGAGTCACTGTACCTTTGATCATGTCTGTTGGCATGGAAACTTACCATTCTCTAAATTTTATTTGAAACAAAACTGTAGCACTAGTTTGCTGCCCTCGTTGCTACTCAGTAGTTACTCTGTGGTTGTAAAGCCTCTCAGGTCAAAGCCTGCGTCTGTCTGCCTGGCTGTGCTCGGATGCGGCGGGAAGGGACGGAAGGGCCGTGTGACCGCAGGAACTCCGGCTGAGCCGCACCAGCCGCTCCCGTCCAGCTGCAGGGGTCACACGAAGACAGATCTCGCTATCGGTTCTCTTGGTGTGTTCTTCATAGTCCAATTGCTAAACTGTGAGACGTATAAACAAAGTGCTGGCGCGTGTCTGGGCAGCCTCTGAACAAAGGGATCCGGCACCTGTGTGGCTGAAGGCTGAGGAGAAGAAATCCAAGTGCGAAGTCCTATGATAACTCAGGAAATCAAGCTCTTGTTCTCTCTGGTTCCCTAAGCCATGCTGAATTTTAAACGTGCGGTTGAACATCCACAATGAAAGCAGCGCACTGGTGAAACTACACCCAGGAGTACTGGTATAGGCTTTCTGCAAGTCCATTCTGCTACCCTAATAAAAATTGCTCTCAAAGGCTTTGTGGCATGGTTTTATTTTCACAGAGGTCTGGGAGTTAACTGGGATTGTTGTAGTTGTAGTGTTTTCATTTCAGTTTGGGTTGTCTTTAAAGCATTTGCAGAACCACTGAGAAGTTTCCTTATCTCCCTATGTTTTATGCAATTGAAAGGTTCCCTATTGAGTAGTAGTTCATTATTAATTTCTCTAATTAAATGGAAATTTGTGGTTTAATGCTCTTCACTTAAAAATAACAAATTTACAAAATCTGTTTTTCACAGTACAGTGCTCGGGTAAAGGCTGCCCTCAGGTCTTCAGTACTCAGCTGCCAGGAAATGCATCCAAAATTCCACAGGTGTGTAAGTTCCTGATGGGTGCGATCAGAGCCAGTCCAGCGCTTAGAACATGGAGCAGTTTAAATGTTTATAATGAGTTTTAAAAGTATCCATGAGAACGCGGTGCCAATGCCATAGCGGATGGAGCTCTGCGTTCCGGCAGCGGCTGCAGTGCGGCCCGGCGGGCGCGGGGTGGCGCTGTCAGGTGCGAGTGCTCCGGGCGCGGCTCTGGCCCGGTGCCCCCAGGGTAACACCTGCCCTGCTCTCAGCCGGGCCCGGCTCAGACAGCGAAGGCATTTTCTATAACATAGGAAAGAATCGCGAAAAGTATTTTCTACAGCATCCTTGATGTTTTTCCTAATTGTACAGGACAAAAACTTCCTCACGTATTACAGGAAAGGTCAGATGGATCCCATTAATGATAGAAAGAGAGGCCCTTGCAGCGGTGTGGGAGCAGACAGGTGAGTGGGTTTAGTTCACTCACAAGATGTAATTAAACCCAAAAGCCTCCTGAAGCTTTGCAATAGAAAAGGCCTGAGTTTATTTTCCATTTAAAAGAATGATGATCACACTGATATTTTTATATTAAAAAACATGGTTAACAAAACTAATTACATTAAATAGATCACTCTTGTGCAGAGAATGAGTATAAACAATCTAAAATATTTTTTCCCCATATGAAAGTCCTTACAGGAATGATAGAGCTGCAGTTAAGAATATATCAGCACTACTGGGGCTTGGGGGAGTTCGAACGCTCTGGTGATGGGAATAAAAGGGACAAATACAGGGACCTTGTCCACTCGCAGCCGTGCTCGTGGCTGGCACAGCTCATGCTTGTCCTGAGGGGGGTGGGTGGTGCAGGACCAGTTGCTGCTGCTCTCATACACAGCAGTTACTGAAATAGCAGATGGGTCAACAGTTGCTGCTCCTGCAAAGTCATCCCAAAAATAAGAAGCCTCTCCAAAAGGGCTGCAGCTGATGATACTTTCCTGGGGGAGCTTAATGCCAAGAGGCAACGTAACCAGGCAAACACAATTCCTGCTGGCTGAGGTGGCTCCTGGGAGTGGCTGCAGACCCCACTGGGCCACCTGTGGCCCGACTGCTCCGACCAGAGGAAGGCTCTGAGGGTGACGTGTCCCTGCACCCCTCACCGTCAGTCAGCAGGTACGAGGGAGGGGCAGGGACTGGCTGCTTGCAGAGAGCTGAATGTGTCCAAGCCTCCTGTGGGTGGCCTACACCGAGTGGGTGCTCCAAAGCAGCACCCGCTCCCCAGCACGGTTCTTGTTTTGCCATCAAGTCTGAAAGGAGAAATGATGAGACCCCTCAGGTGCTGTGCTGCAGTGTCTCACAGCCACATCTGTCCCTGTGCTGCTCCTTTGCTGGCAGGAGCTGAGCCCTGGGAGCCTGTGCAGGGAGTGCCACAGAAGGACTTTGGCACATTTTGAGCAGATGTTGTGGCCTTAAAACCGGCAGCTGGGGCTCTGGGGCACTGCCTGGAGCTGCTCACAGGGTGGTGGTGTCCATTCCCAGGCTGTTCACAGCTCCTGTAAGCTGTAGCAGGGCCTGTGACACTGGTAACAGTGATCTGGCTTCTCTGGACATTAGCAACTGCCTGTCTTCAGAGGATGGCTGGATGGATGGCTGGATGGATGTCTGCTCATTTATTTAAAGATCTTTGAACGAACACAGCTGAATGTTCCTGCTTTTGTAATGGCTCTGCAGCTCCGGCTTAATTAACGTCTGGAGTTCATGGAGGCGTTCCCAGGACTGTGAGAAATCATCTGGTCCTTCCCCACAGCCCCCGACGGGTGGGACACTGGGGTAACCCGGGTGCACCATCAGCTCGATGGTGGCAGCGCCGCTGTGCGGTGCCCTGGCCGTGAGCTGCAGGACGGCGCTGTCGATGGCGCTGCGGATGCTGCCCACAGACATGTTCCTGCCCATGGTGCTCAGCCCTATGTAAATGTCTGGCCACCTGCAGCCAGAGGAGGGAACACTGCTGTTAATGCTAAAGAGGGAGGTAGAGAATTGTGTTAGGTCCAGTGGATTAGGAATCAAAATTTACCTAAAATTTAAGATAGAAAATGGGAAGGAGTTTTAAAAAACTTCTAACTATAAACAAAAGTAAAACCAGAACTTTTCCTCATTGAAACCAGGATCCTATTTGAAGCAGCAGTTCTGCAGGGACAGCAAGGGCCAGCACAGCCCCAGCACTGTGTGATGGCATGTGGGGTGTTTGGCATCTGTGAGCTTGCAGGTGCATTTTACTGTCCCAAAAGGGAAGAGCAACGCTAAACTGAGAAATGCCACACTATCAAAAGAACTTAAGCCTGAATAACAACCCTCAGCTAAGTAGAAACAAAAGTGACTGAAATAAAATGGCAACCACCTAGCTAAAGAAGCCTTCTGCCAGAATATATCAAAGAGCCACAATAACTGGACAGAAAATGACTCCTAGAGGACACCACGCTGTTTCTTAGCTTCACACAATTCATTGTTCAAATCTGGCTGCAAGTGTCAGTTTGAAGTGTGGCCTGGATGAGTCCAGGAGAGCTGAGCCACTGCATGTGAGGGCAGAATGAAAATGTTTTTGGAAGAAATAGTTTCCAGTGGACTGAGGAAGTAATGGCATCTGAACCAAAGGACAGGTGACTGCAAGGGTCTCCAGTGAAAGGCTTTTAATCCATAAAACACTGTCTAAGCTTTTAAGAGAATGATTTTATTGGGGAAAGGGCTGAGCTTTCAGGGTTTGGCCCCTGAGATGCAGGACAAGGCTGTTTGCTTACAGCAGTGATCACCTGCTGTGGTACTGCCAGCTCTCAGAGCTTTTTGCTTCCCCTGAACAAAACCTGCTTCTAATTAGGCTCTTTCCTGCTACTTAAAACCCTTTCTCTACTACAACAGGAAGATGAAAATTGAGTTCTTGAAAACTTTCCTTAGATAATACTTTTAAAATTCCAGCACTGATGCAGCCTGATGCCAGGCTGATGCAGCTTCACTAGAAAGGCTGAGAAGCATACCCTGAAAAGAACATTCCTTTTCAAGTGGAAAGTGACTCATCCCTGTTCAAACAAAACTTCCTAAGCCCTTGTGCCCCTGGCACTTCTGTGCTCCTCCTGAACCTTTCTCTAAATCCAAAGAGGAAAGAGAAAGATGGTGTTCCGTTTTTGAGAGATACTATCAGGAACTGATACAATCTTAATGTTTTACTACAAAAAAAGATGAGTAATACCTGTCTTACCTTATTCCATGCTTTGTAAACACATCCACTGTGTTAAAAGAATCTTGTTCTACTCCCAGGTAAAAGTCCATCAGGGATGGTGGAATCCAGTCACAGTTATGAAGGCCTGGCTCTATGGGGACTCGTGTGTACTTAATCCCATATTCCTCTAACACCTCTGCAAATACATGCCTGACCTCTGTAAGTAAAAGCAGAGACTGCAGTCAGGAGTTGGATAACCAGCTTCTCGTGTCCCCTGCAAGCTCCTAGCACAGAGGCTTCTTTCCTTTCTGTGTTTAAGGAAATAAAATTCCATTTGGTTTATCTTCTGCTGAAATCCATCTGTATGTGAGTCCCCTTCTATACTGGAAACATTTCTCCCTGAACCTCTGCTGTACTGCCTTCTCATTCTTCCTCTCAGCACTGAGCCTTCAGTCCAGCCCCCCTTCTGAGTGAGTGACTCTGGCCTGAGAGTGCACCAGAGGTGACTGCACTGGCAGGAACAAATCCTTCATCAGGTCCTTGTACAACCAGAGCAATGTGATCTGGAGGCAGTTAGTACTGGAGTGGAGAAACCTGGGTTCTTTCCTCCCTCCATCTTCCATCTGTGTACCACAATGACTTTATTTGCAAAACAAGGACAAAAGATCCTTGCTCATCTCTAAAGCTGAGACCTGCAGGTGGGGACTTGGGCGGGAACACAACAGACAGGATGGAGTTCTTGTAGCATCTGAAAGAGCCACCAGCTAGTGCAAGCTCCAACATTCCAGTTTAAACTGGCCAGTCTGCTGCTGGCTTTGGTCTGCCTCTTTCAATGTGGGTGAGAACATGGAATTAGGATGCTGAGGAGAATTACTGGTCCTTGGAGGAAGAGGTGTAACCTTGGCCATTTGTGCCATTAATGCCCTGGTGCTGCTATAGGAAGACCCTATAGGGCTGCAAGCAGAGTTTGGGTCTGGGCAGGACTGTGGGGTCAGGTGGGAACATTCAAACTGTAACTGCCAGCAGGTGGCTCATGGTGGGGGTTATTTTATTGCCCATAAGGGAGCTGTGGCAGGGGAGCTCCCTCTGAGCTGACTCTCTCACCTGCTTGGTGCTGGGAAGAAGATTTCCTTCTTACCTGGGAGAACATGGACATGCTGGTGCCCATCCATGTGAGGAGGTAGGTGACCTGTCAGCTCATGGAACAGCTCCACCTGGGCCTTTAGCTCCTGCTTCACCTGTGCAGCAGAAAAGGGTCAGAGCAAGACCTGGCAGAGGCTGAGAGCAGGGGAGTGATGGGGCTGCTGGGACCTCACTGGGCAGGAGTCAGGACCCAGCCCTGGGAAGCAGCAGGTGCTGTGGTTGTACAGGGATGTGCAGCACTGCTGGGCTGCCCAGAGCCTCCCCTGGGCATGGGACTCACTGTGGTACTGCTGATGGGACTGGTGCTGGTGGGGGTGTTCTGAATACACAGGATATTTGAACACCCATTTCTGTTTGAAATGGATGCAGTTTTGATCACCTGAACATGTTCACCCTTGCTCATGGGGCAAAACCAGCTATCTCCCTAGAGAACCAAAACCTCCCACAGGCTGAGGAAAAGCCTAGTGCCTACTTAGGACTTTTCTGTCACTTGCTCTTTACTGGTCTCTAGGTTCTTTGTAAATACCTGTTCTAATTCCCCTTCTACCTCCTCAGAAAAACAGTTAACTGTATACAGGCACTGAATCAGGAAGGAATGGGTTCTCAAAGGCTGGAGAGGCTTTGGCAGAATGAGGCCCAGGACCTAAAAGCCAGTTCAAGCTGCACAGGCAGGATTCATCTCTAAGCCTACTCACAGCTGGGATCTGGGAAAAGTCCTCAGCTGTTATGTGCTGGGATAAATGCAGGCTGATTTGATTAGGAAGGCAACTTGTACAGCTGTATGAGGCTTTCTCCTACCTCTGACATATTCAGGAGACCTTTTGATAGAGCTGTTCTGAATCCCATTTTTCCATGGAAGAATCCATCTTGGTTGAGCAGAGAAGAGTTTGTCTTGAGCTCCTCACATACAGGGGAGCCCTCGGAGAGGTTGGCATGCAGGCCTATGGGAATGTTGTATCTGTAAGAGAGTGAAATATCTGCTAAGCTTTGCACCTCCTCACTGTGGTCAAAGAGAGGGGGAGATTTAAGTGTAAGAACCAGACTGATCTTAGGTGTTGCAGGACTCACTGGAGTACATCTTTGTATCTCTGCTCTGCCAGAAAGGATGGCAGAGTGACCCCAACCAGAGGACATCTCCAGGTAACAACCCTGGGCACTTACCCAGGGCCAGCCTGTGAGTGCCCCCAAACCCTGCCCCCATCCTGGCTCGAGGTATCTAGGGCCAAATGCTGTAACTGCACTCCAATAACTGCAGTCACTTGTAACCAACTGAAAAATCCAGACCTTGCAGCTTTTTCTAAAGTGCTTCATTAGCCCTTACTAGGTATCCCCTTGAGTTGTTCACCCTGTCAAAGATGTACATTCATGAGACATTTGAGTTTTACTTGATGATTCCTAAAGCTGCTCTTAAGTAGAATCCAGTCATTTCTATATAAACAGTGCCCAAGGAAGCTGTTATGGCAACAGCACAGGCTACAGGTCTAAATCCAAGGGGCTGCAGCTGGAACTGCCTGCAGTGGCCAGGCTGCTGACTACTGGAGCAATCACTCAGTGAGTGACAAGGATGAGCTGTACAGAGCAGCATCTCCCTGGCACAGCCAAAGGATTAGTGCAAGGAGGCCCACAGTGAAGTGTAGAGCCTTGCTAAGGAGTCACAGGGGTATGATTGATTACCCAGTTGCACTCTGTAACATTCTAAAAGAAAATTTAAAAAGGAACTCTGGAGCTGGTGTGGCTGCAGAGCTCCCCTCAGGCACAGGGCTTAGCAGAGTGCTGGTGTTTCCCTCTTGGTCTGTGCTGTGGATTCCCCTACAATGAGAACAGGACTTGTGCATGCTTGGATTTGTGCTGGGTCTCATTAGCATTTCTGGAAATCCTCAGAATCAGTAGCCAAAATGATGCTTTGAAACTTTTTCCAAGACAAGCCGTGGCCTCTGGCTGACCCAGTGAGTGGATGACAGAAGTGCAATGTTCTGCCTGTGCTGCCCAGTCTGAGTCATGTGGAGAGTGAATGTCAAGGCAACAAGTCTGGGATGCTTTAAATCCTTCTTGGAACTTCTGCATGGAGTTTAAAGTAGGTGTGGTCTGACTCCTTGTACCACAAGGAGAAAACAAAAACAATCTCCATTTAGGCAAAGGGTGCAAAACCAAGATCACCCCCTTCTGTCTGACATCTGAAGCTGACTGGTGAAGTACCAGCTCACTGGAGACAGGACTGTGGATGCATTGGACCAAGTAAGAGTCATTTAGCTGATTCAGGTCCTAAGGCTCTGGCCCTGCAGGACTAAAAGACTTTTTTTCCTGGCTCTGCCACGTCTTGTGATCCAGGTAGATGGTGCAGTGAGTTGCTGCTTCTTAAAGACATAAATGTTAGGAGTCAAGTTGTATGCACAGCTCTGTGGAACAAAATGAGTCCACTCCTTGATTAAGGAGCTTGAATGTTTGTTTAATGGAGCAAAACAGCTTGTGGAGGAAAAGGTTCTCTCTGGCTTTTCTGATCTGGTGATTTCTGTGCAGCAGGGCCCGATTGTTTCACTGATGATAAATGTTCATCATAGCGGGGCCCTGAGCATATGTGCACACCAACTCCAGGCTAATCCAAGAAGTGGAAGGTGTTTCATGGGGGTGGCAGGCTGCAGGGCAGCACAGGAGGCACCTACACTGCAGAAGAGGTGCTGTGGCAGGAGGGCTTCCCCTCCATCCTGTGACCCACTGGGTGCCCTGCAGGAGCCCAAAGGCAAAGGGGAAGCCTGTGGTTTTGTTTTGGTTTTCTTTCAGAAGTCCACCCCAGATTCTTTATTGTGTCTCTGGGAAGCTGTTACTGCATCAGCTGGAGTATTATTTGTACCACAGCCAGTGCTGTTTGCAAGACAAAAACGATTCCTGTGTTACCATGAATCAGCAGATGGACCTTTTTTGTTGAGTACTCTCTTTCTCATGTGTTGTGGGAGGGCAAGAAATGAACAGCTGAGCCTCTGAGTGTTGTCTCCCAGGAGCATCAAATGAACTGCCTCCAATTGTGCAATGCCCCAAATGCTGTGAGGGAGGCTATTTCCAGGAGAAGGCAAGTCCCTCTGACAGGTGTGGGACACCAAGGAGCCAAGGGCTGCACTGGGGAACATGAGAGCAGCTCCTGGGCAGAGCCTAACCCAGCCCCAGAGCTGAGGAATGTGCAGAATGTGGAAGTGCAGAGAGAGCTGGCCTTGTCCTCGGGTAAGAGGAGACCCTGACTGTAACCTTAGAGCATGTTTCAGAGCTTTGCCTAACACCAGCTGAGCATCTTAATAGTTTTCTCGTGGAGCCAGTCCTGCTTTGACAGACTGCGCATGCTGAGGTGTCTGGAGAGGAATTGCTTGTGTTTAATGGCTCGGGATACAGGCACTGAAAGCAAAACTCAAGATGCTGCACATGAGAAACTTGTTCAGAAATATTCATCTGTGGGAGGTGCACAGAAGAAGGCGTGTGGGAAGGTTGTAAGGGAATGGGGAGAAGGACAGTTCAGTGGGTACAGCAGAGCTCTACTGCAAGCTTGCAGAGAAAAAAGTTAAGGTGCAGGAATATCCTGAAAGGACCCACTTTTCAGAGCATATATGATATTTTCTGCTACAGAAATATACTTTGTAGCTGCCCACATCTTTCAAAAGACTGTAAAATATCTGCTAATTTGTTGGCTGAAATACTGAAGCAGAGACCAGCAGCTTACATAGCATGTGATGCTGCCCTGGGAGCAGAGCTCAGCTGTTGTGGGTTTGGCCTCACTCCTCTGCCCAAGCCCTTTCCAGATGGGACAGGGTGAGCCCTGCTGGTCGCTGCTGGTCATTAACTGCTAATTGCTCACACAAGATGCAAAATAAAAGGATTGGCATTGGGCTTCAGGCAACTGTTTAGTTCCTGCACACAGCTACCATTGCAGAAACAAAATGATGTGAAGAATCTACTCGGTGTCTCTAAATAATTTTTGGTGACTCTTTTAAGTGGCAATGACCCTTTCAGTCTGCTTGGAGAGGCCCCTCATGTGTTTGCAAGGCTGTCCCAGTGCCCCGGGGAATGCAGAGATGAAGCAGGATTTAGCACAGGGGATCACTTCACTCCTGATAAAGCCACAGAACGTTGGCTACAGGTGTGTGCTCCTAAGCAGGAGCAGCCTTAGACTGAGCTGCCTGAGAACCTGTGGAGAAGAGGTTCAGGCCACTGAGGTCAATGGACTAGAGAGCTGTTTGCACTGAAAGTTGGCTGTTACCTCTGTGGGTCTCTTCTCAGCACTCCCTGTAGAGATGGGGCGGAAGAAGGAGAGGCTGGTGCAGGAGGAAATATCCTTACAGCAGGTGCTAGAAGGAGCAAGAAGGAATTCACCCTGGAAAGATTTCTGAGTCAGCAGGCCCAGCCCAGTTATCAAAGAGAGGCAATACAATCAGTTAAACTGCTTAAACTGCTTCCTTTTCCAGGCGTTGCTTGTTTTGCCACACGAGTGCTCTGAACAAATGTCTCTGCTGAGGCAATGTCAGCTGCAATCCCTGTTCATTGACATCCGTGGCAGCAAAGGGACCCTGAGATGGGCACTGCACTGAGTCACTCTGAGGCTGGTGGATCAGTAACAGTGTCCTGGGTCCTGCCTGGCCGTGCCATGGGACAGTTGCAGTGGCTGTAGCAATTATGAGATTTGCCAAGCACTGCTCCAATTGCCTTGCTAAAGGCTGGATGCTCTGGCATGGCACTTTACCCTTTCCCTTGATGGGTAAACAGATCCCACCTTCAAGATCCTGTTTGTATCACCCAGGATATTGCTGATCATCAGGTTTCAGCCCAAGTGTGACCCAAGTCAGAGCCTCATGTAAATATCTGTATCTAAACATCTTGCTTCAGTGAACACCCAAGTGTCTGAAGCCAGACAACACAAGGCTTTGAGCAAAAATGTGCACTTAGTTTCCTTGTTTTGGCATTTGCATTTTTTCTCACACACACTTTCACCATTCAGTAATATCTGCCTTTCATCAAATAGCATATTTTCTTGCTGCATTACTGCTAAAAATCTATTTCTTCTGCCAGAAATGCTCTAAAGCCTCTGCAGTGTTAAGAGCTGGTGCTGTAACATAGCTTAGGGACCTGAGTTTCTGTTGTAATTACATCTTTGTATCAAGTGTCTGTAGCCTTACATCAGTAAAATGGGCTGCTGCCAGTAAAGTCAATATGATCTGGGATTCTAGTGTCAGGCTTCAGATTGGGTCCCACCCAATTAAGTGATTAATACTCACATAAAAGGGTGATGAGAAAGCATGAGAGATTTCTAAATTAGTCAGATGTCAACTGGAAGGGTCAGAATTAAGTCACAATTTAGACACACATTTTGCAATTAGTGTTGATGGGAAAGGAAGTGAAAATATAGAAAGTAATTAAATGTGGCTTTGTTAGATTCTTCTGTTAAATGTACCCAGATGTTGTGGGGGCTTCAGCTGATGTTCAGTATTTAAACTGCAAAAAAACACTCAGGAAGACTGAGGTTGTATTCTAAAATATGTCACTCTTCATAAGCTATTTGGACACAATCAAATGGAAAAAGGTCCTAAGGCTCAGTGACACCTGAGCTGTGTGATGTAAAGGGAGGGGTGGGGGGATATGGCAGCAAACTCTCTTAGGTGTCTCTATTTCTAAGGAAAAATTGAGGCAGCTCTTCATTTCAGGTTACAAAATAACCCTTCCAGGTTCTGGGAAAGGCTCTGGAATAATCACCAGGAAGTCTGGCTGACTTCAAGGCAGAGCCTGTTAAGTAGAAAATTGAGATTATATTATATGGATAAGCAGGAAATCACAGTCAGTCAAGGCCCCATAAAGAGAAAAGTTTTGAGTTACTGAAAAAACCCTCAACCCACAATGGCAGTCTGTTCTCCCACCTGCTGCTCTGGGTACGTTCTGCTCTGGCAGATGCTATCAATAGGTTTGTCATTTGGTGATGGATCAGGCCTCTGCTGAAACTTCTCTGCTGCCAGAAATGAGAGTGCCCCTTCTTTCAGCCCCGTTGTGACAGTGGATGAGGAAAGCCCAGGCTGCTGAGCCTGAATGCTAAGGAAGGTGTATTTTTTACTGCTTAGTTGTGCTGTTCTGCAGTTGGCTTGTGTTAGAGCTGATATAAAGCTCTGCTGGCTATCATCACATGTCTGTCAAGGCTTTTAATCAAGACTCAGAGCAACAGATGGTATACCCAGAAACTACAGAATTATTGTGAAAATGAAAGGAAGAAAAAAATTTCAGAGGAACTGTGTTCCTTTCTGAAGGATGCTGAGTCCTAACATTGTAGGGTAGCATGAGGTGCTTAGGAAGGAAAAGTTGTCTACTTATTAATTAGCTCTGCCTGTGTCCAATTAACTTAAAACCAGGTGAGGAGTGAGAGCTTAAGACTTGCAGGTACAAGCAATCATGTAATAGACAGTTTATCAAGAAGGCCTAAAAGCAGTCCATCACTGACAATCCTGGCACCATGTGTGTGAAAGATCAAATTCCACAGCACTGGAATGTGTCCCAGGAAAGGACAAGCTACTTGCTTCAAGCCTCTTCTCTCAGCTGGGGATAGATCCACTCTTCCTGCTTAAATCACTGGTCAAGGCTGAAGAGGGGAAGACAAACGTGAGCAGAAAAAAAAAACAGGCAGACTTTCATCCCATCAAATAAAAAGCCTCAATATTTATGGTGAGATGGGAGGTGACACCAAGCAGGAAAAAGAGGGAATAATATTGGCAAGGCAGTCAAGCAAGTGATACTTTCCCATTTCCTCACTGCAAGATGAGGAGGACTCAATGACATTTCTAGCAAGTCTGACCTATTTGTCATCCCTGAAGAAAGAGTTTGCATCAGCCTTTGTAACCTGAACAAATACCTCAGCGGTGACACAGGGCTTTGTTTATACACACAGGTGCCAATTAGCAGCAGCTGAGGCTGGGCTTGCATTACAACATGAGGAAACCTCTTCTCCACACCTGCTAATGCTCCCCCAATGGCTGGACAGGGCTGAATACACCTGCAGAGAGTTACACAAATGAGGAGCTGTAGAACCTGGGCTGTTGATCTTCAGGGCTGGGAGATGTTCCCAAAGTCACCCCACTTATATGCTCAGAAACAGATTTAATCCATTTCATTCACATTGACAATTCAAAATTACATTCCCCCCAAAAAAATCAAACTGTGGCAGGAGGCTGCAGCCTCTGCTGTCCCCTGCCCTCCAGCCTGGCTTTTCACACCCTTATCAGCTGCCAGCACCAGTGTCATGACCTGGATTCAAAGATGCTTTTTAAACCCCTGATTACATGGCCTACTTCCTGGCTATGGAAATGAGGTGGATTCTATTTTAAAAGCTTGCTAAAGTCTGTGGCAAATATAACTGACAACATTACCAGACCACTGGGGCTTAAAGGGTTTCACAGTGCCTCTGTCTGAGAGATCTGCTGGCTTTATCTCTGCTTTTTATGTTTCATTTACTAATAGGATTTTAGGAATCTTACTGGTGTCGTGGCCCTCCCCTTCTCATTCCCAGGCAGTTTCTTCCTTGATGTTTGTGGGGAATCTCTAGCCTTTTTACAGACCAGATTGCCACTAACACCACACCCTGGCTTTTCTCCACTACTCTACTCCAAAGAAGCTACAAGCAATTTCCAAGTACCCCTAAACCACAGCAAATTGAAGAGAGATGCTCAATGAGAACAAGGTCAGCAGGACTCTCATGAAACTCTTCCCCACAGCAGCTGCATTTGAAGCATAAGGCCTCAGTTTATTTAGCAGGAGTAAAGCTCATTTCCTCTTCTGCTTTCCTAAATTGTTTCTCAATCCTGATGTTTTCTCTTTCAGGACATATTCCTGCTTCCAAGTGTCTGCCCATACCAGAGCTGAAGCATTAGCTGAGTTTTACCTCCTAAATACAAATAATGCTTCCTATTAAAGGATTTGCAAGAGTAGACTATGAGACTGCCTCACAGCATTTGATCTGCTGCAGGGCTAACTGTGTCAGCAGCCCCTGAAGTTGGTGAAGAAGTAAAGGTGGTAGGTACAAGGTACAAAAAATGCATGCCTTTTTTACAGATGGGTTTATCAAGCCTAGAATTAATAGAAATATTGATGTGCTTTTTAAAAAAGGTTTATGGGGTGGGGAAAAAGTCAAGTTTTCTGCTGCCCAATTTTATAAATAAGCCTTTGCTTATTCTTTGCTTATTCACACCTTTGCCTGATTCTGCAATGAGCCTGGCTGACCTTGTGTTCAGCCTGCATGAAATGAATCAATTAAATGAGATTTAAAGACTTGTGCTTTTATGCTCTTATAGTTTTAGGGGTAGCAGATTTGTCTGAGTATATAATGTGCACTTTCCTTCTGATGATGCATTTTTAGAAGTGTGGAAGGAGAAAGTCTGATAAACCCAAATTCTACTAGCCAAATAGTGGAAATGGCTTCCTATCCTGAGGGGGGAAAAAGTGCAGTGGCTAATAATAGAGACCATTACTGGTATTAGTTAGCAGATCACTGGTTTTACTATGAAGAGTCTTAGTAAATGTGTCTGAATACCATTTTCTTATACTAGCCTGAGCTATGATACAGTGTTTATTCTGGGGCTATAAAATACTAACTTTTCCAGGCTTAGTTTTTCGTGGAGGCTGTCCACAAAGGAGCTAAAGAAAGTAGCTTACCTCTGTGCCAGCTTGGCTGCATCTGCTGCAGCACTTCCGTTGACTAGAAGGGACACGTTAGATATCGCACCAGCCAGGAAACAGTCCACAATGCCTTGGTTTCTCCGAGGACAATAGCCGAAGTCATCTCCAGTGACTATTAACTTCACCTGAAGCATCCTTAGATGTCATCCCTGGCAAAAAAAAAAAAAAAAAAAAAAAAAAAAAAAAAAGTAAAAGGAGGCTAAATCGGAACACTCGGCAGTGTGCAGATCACAGGCAAACAGGAAAAGACAGGCTTACCGCGGGCGAACCCAATCGTGACTCAGCCCCTGACTAACTCCTCCTGCTCCACCTCAGCCCGCCGCTATCTCGCAGCCCGCACAGGAATCGGATTTGCGTGTGGCCGGCGGGCTCACACCACCATCCCTGCCTGCTGCTGCCTGAGAGCACCAGCCGTGCCCTCCCTGCGGGGGCAAACCCTTGCGTGCACTTAGTACCTGAGGCGATGAGGAGCGTGCGAAAGCTGAGAGACTTGGTGGAATGATTTAATCAATTGAGGGTGCGTCAGAGGTCAAATTCCATTGCGGGCACACCCTCGCCCGCGGTGCCCCGCGAAATGGCACGGCTGCGGATCACCTGAGGCAGCCCTGCAGCCGTGACGTCTTCGCGGCCAGAAGAGGTGCGGGCCGTGTCCCCGGGGAGAGCCGGGACGGATCGGCCTCCGGCGGCCCGNGCAGCGCCACGGTACAGAGAGACCTCCCGGGACAGACCCGTGCCGCTCCCTTTGGCGCGCTCTGCTCCAGATTCCCGAGGTGAGACTCGCCTGTGGCTGAGGGTGGGACAAGCAATTTAATTCCTGCTCTGTGCTGGCTTCAGCGCAAAACTGATGATCCCAACGATGCCATGGATATGTAATCCTGCAATCAGTGACCGTCACAGTAGCCACTTGCTTGTTTTCCCCCACCTTGGTTTGCTGGCAGTGTAGACTCAGTCTGCCTTCAAAGCCACAGGGCAGCAAACCCTGGCCAGGAGGTCCCACGGCTCTTGGTGCTGGGCTAGAGAAGGACAGGGAGAACAGACGAGAGTTTCATAAAGGGCAGCTTCTAACATGCTGTCATTCAGTGCTGGATGTCAGCCAGTTCTCCATCACATTGCATGTAAAATCTTGTTTGTCCTGGCATTGAACTGCTTTTTCTTACTGCAGAAAAGCTATTCTGGATCTACCAGAATGAAAGTGAAAGGGCCAGGTACTCAGCTTGAAATGGAGAGTGGAAGATACTCTTAGCCTGCATTTTTCACCTGTGGAAGAGGAAGTTCAATCAAAGCAGAACAGTCTCTTCAGTGACATTTTCTCTTGGAAAAAGAAATATATTAAATGAAATTAAAAAAAAATCTTGCTAAAATGCTGCAGACAACTTGCTAAATCTTCATTCAGGCAATTCCTGTGAGCTTTTCTGTCATTTGATAGTTGTATGGCTCTGTTACAGAAAAGTTTTTGATGTTCTGTAAAGCTTTCCAGTGCCCTTGGCATTTCAGAGGGGATATTTGGGCATCTGCTACTTGCTTCCCCTTCTGGGAGATGAACATCACAGCCTGCCCACATTCCCCAAGAGAATTCACTTACTGATGAGTGCTGTTACTGTAACAGCTGAAGTCAGCACAATTCTGAAGTAATATCATGAATCATAAAATAAATGCCTCCTCTCTTTGCCAATACAAATTCTGGGGTTTTCCGCCCCTTTCTAGAACTGCCGGTGCTCTCTGACTCTGCACAGGTGAGAGGCACAACATAAGAACCTTAGACAAAGCTTGGTTTATCAGCCTTCTTAACCTTAGTATGCACTTAATGCTATTAACAGTAACATCCTTCTTAAATATTTAATGCACTTCCTGGAGGCTTTTCTTTTCTGATTTCATACCTGTTTATCCAGCTCTCCTTCCTGCCNGCCCCCCTCCCGTGCCCGGGGCGGTGCGTACCTCCGCTCCGGCCCGCTCTGGGTCCCCGGGCCGCTGCCAGGTGTGGGCAGCCGCGGCCGCCTCTGCCCTGGGGGGGACGCTGGCCCCGGCGGCGGAGCTGTGCCCGAGCCGCCCGGCCGCGCAT
The DNA here is from genome assembly GCA_013396995.1 of Dicaeum eximium. Lineage (NCBI taxonomy): Eukaryota > Metazoa > Chordata > Aves > Passeriformes > Dicaeidae > Dicaeum > Dicaeum eximium. The sequence goes on from VWZP01010552.1 coordinate 372,673, forward strand.
CCCCCCTGCCCGCGCTCCGAGCGGCCCCAGGCGGGAGCTGCCGTAGCGAGCACGGGCCGGCCCCACCGCGGCGCCGNGCAAACCCTGGCCAGGAGGTCCCACGGCTCTTGGTGCTGGGCTAGAGAAGGACAGGGAGAACAGACGAGAGTTTCATAAAGGGCAGCTTCTAACATGCTGTCATTCAGTGCTGGATGTCAGCCAGTTCTCCATCACATTGCATGTAAAATCTTGTTTGTCCTGGCATTGAACTGCTTTTTCTTACTGCAGAAAAGCTATTCTGGATCTACCAGAATGAAAGTGAAAGGGCCAGGTACTCAGCTTGAAATGGAGAGTGGAAGATACTCTTAGCCTGCATTTTTCACCTGTGGAAGAGGAAGTTCAATCAAAGCAGAACAGTCTCTTCAGTGACATTTTCTCTTGGAAAAAGAAATATATTAAATGAAATTAAAAAAAAATCTTGCTAAAATGCTGCAGACAACTTGCTAAATCTTCATTCAGGCAATTCCTGTGAGCTTTTCTGTCATTTGATAGTTGTATGGCTCTGTTACAGAAAAGTTTTTGATGTTCTGTAAAGCTTTCCAGTGCCCTTGGCATTTCAGAGGGGATATTTGGGCATCTGCTACTTGCTTCCCCTTCTGGGAGATGAACATCACAGCCTGCCCACATTCCCCAAGAGAATTCACTTACTGATGAGTGCTGTTACTGTAACAGCTGAAGTCAGCACAATTCTGAAGTAATATCATGAATCATAAAATAAATGCCTCCTCTCTTTGCCAATACAAATTCTGGGGTTTTCCGCCCCTTTCTAGAACTGCCGGTGCTCTCTGACTCTGCACAGGTGAGAGGCACAACATAAGAACCTTAGACAAAGCTTGGTTTATCAGCCTTCTTAACCTTAGTATGCACTTAATGCTATTAACAGTAACATCCTTCTTAAATATTTAATGCACTTCCTGGAGGCTTTTCTTTTCTGATTTCATACCTGTTTATCCAGCTCTCCTTCCTGCCACTGGAAGTAAATATTCCCCAGCAAGCAAACCTTGCCCCTGTGCCACATCCCCTCAGAGAGCAGCAGTGCTCCCTCTGCAGCCTGCACTCACAGCTGGCTGCCAGGATGGCCCCCACAGAGTCCAGAGCTGAAAGGCCCCTAAAAATTCAACCTGAGCTGAAAGGCAAGGCAGACTTCCCCTGGACAGTCTTTCCTCTGCAGTGAAGACAGGCACATTGGCCAGTTATTTCTGGTGGAGCTGCATGAGCCAGGATATGGACTAAGGAGAGGCTGCATCTTCCAGCTTAACTAAAACAAAGCCCTACCCCAGCTTAGCTGCAAAACCCAGCAGGAGCCCTCACCACCCTCAAGTGCTTCACTGCTTTTGAGCTTGAATTTCTTTCCCTGAACTTTGAGTTTATCAGTAGAAATGTTGAGGTTTCCTGTATTTCACGAAAGTGTTTTCCAACAATTACTGCTTCCAACAAGGCATCTGTTTACATGTTGACATAAAAAATGTGTTTTCTTTTTCTTGTTCCCTTGGCTGCAGCTAGTTCGTTCATTTGGGATTACAATGGTAGCACAGTAGGACTTTGTTTGTCTTTTCCTTGCATGAAATTTTGTTGAAAGTGTGAACTGTAAAAGCCATTGAAATGAGACAAAGTAAATCCATTTTTAAAATGAAAATATGTAAACATTTTCTTCTGTCCCAGCCTCAAAGATTCTGTAAATCTTTGAAGTTCAGCGGCTTCTGTAGAAATGCTTAAACTACAGTTTTTCATCCATAGAACATTTCCTCCATCCTGCATCAAAGAGGGTTGAAATCCCAAAACTCTGGGGTACATCTGCTAAGAGTGAAAGGCTTCCCTGCTTACCATGTGGCACAGCCAGGCAGTACCTGTCACCTTCCTTCACCCATGTCTGAAATACCTGAATTTACACCAGCAGGTAACAATGCCAGTACCTGGCAAGGTGTGTGGTCCTAGCAAGGTGGCTGAAAGGCAAAATTTGCCATTGTGACCTTCTTATTAACTTGACACTAGACATTAAATTATGGAGGACTGCTAAAAGCACCAAACTCAAATCCCTCCTGATGCACCCAGCAGGCCTCTGGTCCTTGGTGATGCTGTGGCTCATGGATGGTGAGTTTTAATCCACTCTCCCTTTTTTTTTCACAGGGTTATTTTCTCTGCTGCATTTCCTTCAGTGTCTAATATGTGGTAAAAATTAATATTTGAATATGAACTAAGCTACAGCATCTGTGTGACTTCTAACTGGGGCTGAGATAATGTAAAGTCTGCACATTCCTTTGCCTGATGTTGAGGTCTATTAAATGTTTGAAGACACCTGGTCAAAAAAGAGTTGAGATGGGGAATATTTCTCCTAGACAATGAAATGATGGGTCCAAAATAGGTACTGTTTAACTGTGCACATTATTAGCTAAACCTAGACTGTCTGATTCCATTAACTGTTTGATTACATCAAGAATTCAGTTTGGCCTCTCTGAAAGTAATTATAAAAGATGCATAGACGGTCTGTGGAATTTTCAGAATTACATTAATATTTACCTACCACTGAAATAGATGTCTAGAGGTTTTTCAAGTCCCATGAAGAACTAAGTTATTTTAAAAGCTGCCTGATGTAACATACATTGCATTTTTACATTCTTATTCTAAAATAGAAGCTAATCATCAAAACAACAGTTCTAATCTATGCCTACAAATTCTAAATAACTTCCTCAGCTTCAACTTACACTGTCTAAACAAAAGCAGAGTTAAGCCTGAACCTGATCTTTGCAAAAGTTGATCAGGAGTCATTAAAACGAATCAAAGATACCAGAGGCAGGTCCTTATGTTAAGGAAAAAAAAAAAAACCAGAATTAATGTGAACATTGGTAACACCTCAGCAGTGTTACTACACATGAAAGTTAATCTGGCAGATCACTTACAGTGATTGTTGTCACCTTCCAGCATCACTGAAAACGTGAAAAATCTCAGCTGATGGAATGGAAATGCAGATGAATTCCTTTGGGGTTCTGAGGGGAGATCCCCTGCTCTTGAAGGACAAGCATCAGGCAGGAGAGTGGCTGAGAGATGGTGACAGTGATGGACACAGATCACCAGGACTCTGCAGAACTTCCCAGGAAATCCTCTCTACCTCTAAGAATAGAATAGAAGACAGCAATTAAAAATATTCTCCATCAGATGAAAAAATCTTCAATTTAAATATGTAAATATGTATATGTTAATACTTTTTTTGTTAAATGTCTTCTGCTTATTCCTACATTATGTTTATATCTACTGAATGCAAAAATCTGAGCAAATTATTTTGGTTATCTAGTCCTTAAACAACTTAGGCTGAGTGATTAGAAGCTGGAATTCTATAAATTTATGGCAAGCCATTTTTTGTCACTTGGATTTCTCTCCTGGTGACAGCATTTTGTCATTATTACTCCTGCTCACTGCTTGATTGAGGCGTAGGGGTCACAGTTGGAAGAGCTCTGTTGTAAGGCATGCCAGTGGAGACAAATGTTTCATCTGAAGTGAGGTTTATAACCAGCTGTTCCTCAGTGTGGAGTGAAAGGAGGAAACAGAAGAAAAGCACAGAATCTTTGCAGACCTGATTGTCTACAGTTACTCTGTTGAATTCAGTACAGTTCATCTTTATTGACATCAGAGAAGAGACCAGATGCAGAGAAAAGCCAAAGGAAGAGCGCATGTGGGCTTGTTTCTGTCTCAGGTACTGATGGCATCAGAACTGTCCCTGTCTGTTTTGCCTAAAGTTTGTGCTGCTCTGAGAAAGAGCCCAGGTGTTGCTGCAGTGTTCTCCATAAATCAAGGGCTGTCTATACCAAAAGATCACCAGTGCTTTTTGGGCTGTAGATCATGCCCAGGAGTTGCCAGCTCTGCTGCAGCCTTAGTTGTCAGTAACTGCTCCAGTCACACATAGCAAACAGAAACTTTAAAGCATTTTAAACAAAGCCCAATATAAAAACTATATCCTTTTTCTATGATCTGTTGCTTTGGGTAATCATACACCCTCTGAAATTTTCTTGTGCCACAGATTTTTCATTCCTGCATGAAAGCATTAAAAGCATTTGGCACTGCTCAACCGTTTTTTCAGGGAGGGACAGGTTATACCTACAGCTGCACCTGAGTTGAAATGGTCAATATAAGGAATTATTTTGGTTATATAGGAGCTTCCAAAATGCTTGAAAATCAATTGTGTAAGGATGGGGTGGGGGGGGGTTGAGTGATTGAAGGCTTTGTAGTTACATTTTTACATTCTCCCCTTTTACAGCACCCTTGAATTATTTTGTTTCTGTGCATAAACAAGAATCATAAAGAGATTCCTATTAAAAAAAAAAATGTTCCCATGGCCAAGGTGAAGCCATATAATTTCTGAGGCAATTTAACGTGGAGCTTACAGCAATCTAGCAGAAACAATAGAGGGCCCTGTGGCAAGGAGGTGGTTGTTAATTGCCGTGGGTGTTAGAAATTGATGGGCTCTTTGTTGGCAACCGTTCTAACCCAATTATGTTTCTAAAGTGGGACTGAAAAGCATTGTAGGGAGCACCATGTAAACGGCACTAAATGCACTGAGACTGAGCGACCTCCCAGAAAGACAGACAGGTGCCAGCTAAAGCCCCATATGATTGATTTTCCACGGCTAAAATGGCAACCACAGACATCTGGTTTTGTCCCAGATACAACAACAGAAGCAAATGTGAGCTGTTGTCTTAGTTAGAACAGCAAGGCTGCTTTGGATGACATAAAAATATGGCATTTGACTATCAGTGGGGGAGCTTTTGCTTTTCTGTGAGTAAAGCTTTATACCTCCAGCACTGGGAAATGAGTTTTGAGTCCTGAGAGAAGCACACCCTGTGTGTGTATGAGTATAGACAGGGAAATATGTGACCTGAGTTTAGTACTTGGGCTTGTTTTAATGCTGGCCTGGTATTTAAGTCAGAGATTTTTCTCAAATGTAGGTATAGCTGTGGAAAACAGGCCAAAGCCAGCACAAAAAAACCTAACATTTGATTGAGTGGTATCACATGGGCAGGAAAAAACCTTGCAGCTTCAGGACTGGTAGAAGAGAGAGTCAGCTGAGCATCTTATGATGTTTGCACTACCCAGCAACACTAATGTGCTTTCTAAGTCATCCTATAATATCAAGTGCAGTGTTTTAGTTCTTTGCCGTTGCAAGGACAAAATACCATTATTACTGATGTAAGTCCCAAGACAGGAGCCCTTCTACCTCTTTCCTTGCCACTAAGATCAAAATCTTTTGCTCTTTTGAATGACTTTGAATTATTGACAGTTTTACATGGGACTCCCACAAGGCTGTGATGTGGTACATGGGTAAATTCACTGAGCAGTTTCAGAGGCAAAAGAACTATGTAGGAGTTCAAGTGTCCTTTGCCTCTTAGCTGCCTCTTAGTGAGGTTTTTTTTTTTTTTGCAAAACTATGCAGTAAAGGACAGTATGTGTGTTCATTTATGCATTTTTTTCTACAGACTAGAGCTCAATAATCTCTTAATTATAAGAACTTTGCAAGAGATTGAAGCACAGAAGGGGAATTTTGGGATCCAAAAGCAAAGATGTTATGTTATTGCTGCAGCTTAATGTTATAGCAACCATTGCTAGTTCTTCTTTGTGTAGTGTTTATGCCCTATAAATTAGCTCTAATATAATCCAGAAGTTACTGGAGCTGTAATGCATTATCATCCAAGTCACTTCACAAACATGAATTCCCTTTGTTTTTCAACACTGTGTTACTTTGCTCTGTAAACCCCCCAAAAGGGTAGATATTTACTCCATTCTAAGAGCCAGAACTGCAGGGAGGAGCAGACCTAAATGTGCCGCCTGCCAGCTCTGAGCTAGAAGTGCCTGAAGGGGACAGCAGGGCTGACTGACCTGACAGTGCCAACTGCGGCTCCCCGAGGCTGGCTCTGAACACTGCCCGTACCTGGGCTGCGACCTCAGGGCCGGTCTGTCCCTGGCACTGCTCTCGCCGTGAGGACATTTGTGCTTCCCTGCCCCTCACAGTAACTGAGCGGTCCTACCCACAGCACGTTTTCCGCCAAGGCGCTTTAACAACCCCTCAGCCTGACCTGGCTGTCATTTTTCATACAGCCCAGACCACGTTAGATGAGAGGGCAGCAGTGACAGACCTGGCGCCTCCTCCTACGTTCTCAGCAAGGGCAAACTGCAGAGCCGTGTCAGCGCTGCCCCGGGGGTGCCCAGCAGCCGGAGGTGACACCGCTCCGGGGATGCCCAAGAGCCGGAGGTGACACCGCTCCGGGGACGGCGGCACAGCGACACCGACCCGGCCCCGTGAGGGAGCAGCGCCCGCAGTTCTCCTTCGCGTCCTCCCCTGAGGGGCCGCCACGCTGCGCGCTCTGATTGGCCACGTCCCTCCTTGCCGGCTCGGCGTAGCCCAATGAGAGCGCGTGGCGGGGCGAGGGGCAGGCGGGGATTGGCTGAGCGCAGCGGTGGGCGGGGCGGTCGGTGGGCCCGCGCGGCGGAGCGGAAGCGCCTCGCTGAGGGCGGCAGTGGCGGCTGGGCTGAGGGGGC
>VWZP01010556.1:0-38795 GCA_013396995.1 Dicaeum eximium
ATACATGCTTATATTTTCAAACTTCCTTTCCTCATGCCTCAGTAGTCATCCTTTGGATCTGAAGCTGTGGCTGTGTCCAGGTGGATATTTGAGGGTTTGTTCATTTGCTAGATTAATATTTCATTTCATGCTGGGTTAAGACTGGCCAATAGAAATAAATAGCCTTTGATTCTTGTGGATATTCCCCGTGATATAGGGGACAGATTCGAGCACAATTAAGAATCTCTCATAAAGAAAAAAGAACTCTGTTGTCCTGAGCATCTGACCCCAGCTGGTGCATTCTCTCTGCCAGCTGGTTCTTGCATGGGAGGAAAATTAATAAAATTGCCAAACAAAGAAGTATTTTCAGCAAGTATGCAAACATTGAAGGCTAAACATCCTCCTTGCAATGCCAGAAGTGGATTCCAAATAAGCAGTTGAACTGAAGGATTATTTTGGTAGTGTTGTAGAAATATTGGTCTACTGGAGATGTTTAAAGGTCAGCTAGAGTGTTTTGTGTGGGTTTTTTTGCTGTTAATGAGGTTTTTTTGGAGCCTGACTCCTTGGTTCTGGGCATGCTGCTTTCATAAGGCATCACTGACATGTTAGGGCTCTAAGAATCTGTGCTACATAGATTATCATCACCATTGCTGTAGTTTCCATATTCCTCCCCTAATACAAAAAATGTGACATTTGTGTGATTTTTTTTTTTTGCGTCTCTGGTATGAGACTCCACCTGCTTCAGCAGGAGGTGATTGATGAATTGAGATAATTGAAGAAGTAGACAGTAGCTGCTACGACTCTCAAATTATTTAATTAAATTATTAACAGTTTGCTCAGAGCTGTCTTGGGGGTGCTGGGAGAGCAGAATGTAGTTTAGGCATAAAACATGATAGAGAAATTTCACTTTAGTTCCAGCTTTACTGAATGAGCTTCTAAAATCACACAGGTACAGATCACATTTCTGTCTGATTTTTGGATTTAGGGTTATAGTGACAGTGGAAAATGCCAGAATTATGAGTAAATTAAAAAGTAGTGCTAAGTTGTAAGGTCACAGAACCCTGTTAGTGCTCACACCATGATCTGACTTAGCAAATCAGTTTCATATTTTCAGCAGTGATTATGAACAATATTATGAATCACTCCCTCTGCTTCATAATACTCTCTCCTTTTATCCTGACTCTTTCAGTTGCTGTTTAGTAAAGGTCTGAAGTGCTTTGTGTCCTTGACCCAGGTGATTGACCCAGTACAAGTGTAAATACACCTCCAATGCACTGACTTACCAAGCGGAAGGATTGACATAAGAGAAACTATTGTTCCATGAAACACAGTAAAAGTAGGGTGGAAATACATCAGGTGTTTTCAAAGTAGTATTTCCCAAGGGGAATCCTGTTCCAGCAGTGAATCACAAAAGTAGGTGGTGTAGAAAGCACTGGACAGTGAAGTTTCCCTCCTAAATGGAGGAGGGCACAGAAAGGCAGCCTGTTTGTGCATTTGGAAATTACTCTAGGCCACCGTTTTGAGTTTAACTGTGGAGTATTTGATATCGGTGAACTTTAGATACATGACTTAGATAAAAATTATATTCACAGGATCCCAGAATATATCCCAGCTGAAGGAAACCCAAGGATCACCCTGGCCCTGCACAGCCACCCCAACCATCCCACCCTGTGCATCCCTGGCAGCGCTGACCAAACGCTCCTGGAGCTCTGGCAGCCTCAGGAATGTCACCATTCCCTGGGGAGCCTGGGCAGTGCCCAGCACCCTCTGGGGGAAGAAGGGGAGGACCTTTCCTGATCTCCAGCCTGGCCCTGGTCAGAGAGCAGAGACCAGTGCCTGCCTCAGTCTGTTATTTCAGGAAGCCCTTAGAGTGAGCTGTTTTCCTTCCCAACCGAGCAGGATTTTTGTCTCTGTTATGCCCGTGTCTGGCCTCCTGCCTGAACTCAGCATCTTTGTGTACACAAATACACATCCTCTGGGTATTGCTCCTCGTGCACCTGCCAGCAGCACTCTTCCCTCTGCCTTAGCAGGTGAGCTGATCTAATGATATAGGAGCACCGGGTTCCCAACCCTGTAAATTCAGGGCTTTCTGGCAAATAGCACTTCATTTAGGTAATAACACTCTTACAGCCCAGCAATGATGGCTTCATGTCCTACAGACTTATTCAAATATCCCTGCAACTTTATTCAGCAACTACACCTTGCCATTCAGACCCCAATAAAGGTGTTTAACATTTTGCTAAAGGAAGCTTTCTCTGTGCTTTGGTTGATTTACCCAGGACGTGTAAAGGCAGCTATTTTGATAGAGCTGGACTGTGTACTGGGATGAACACATATTTTTATGAAATCTGTCAAATGTCATTTTAAAAATCATTGAGTATGCTCTACAACAAAGCAGGCAGAATTACAGAGCAGAATGCCTTTTGTGAATGCTATTGTAAATGTGTCACAGCTCATTCTGGTTTTTGCACGTGGGCTTATCTTCAAATAGCATCCTGCTGTTATGATTAGTGATTGCTATCATGAATAAAATCTCTTTGGTTTCAGCAACAAAATAAACCACTTTATATATAGAACCCATTGTTGAATAGGACCTTAAATATTTATTTTCCCATACTTCTTGCCAAATAATCTTCAAGGTGAAGCCTTTCGTCTAATGAAACAATGTCAGCAGTAAAACCAGGACTTGAGATAGTCATGGTTTTAGAAAGGGCAGTCAGCAGCAGAAAGCAAGCTATTAATATTACTTGTCTAAATGAAACATCCTTGGAACTCTGTGAGCTTGGAATTAGGCAATTGTGTTTTACTGGGATGAGCTTTGTGGTGTCCCAGTGTCCAGCAGCATCACCTCCTGTTCCAGGTAGTTGGCAGCCCCATGGGAAGTGCCTTGACTCCATGTGTCACCCGCTGTGTTTCCACAGACCTTTCAGTCTTGTTGCTTTTAAAATAATTAGTGTCAGCTTTGAGATTTTTGTATTGGTAGAGCATGCACAAAAATGTTTCTTCATGTGATTTGGCAAGCCACTACATGATACAAGCCATTATATTATATTATTATATATTTTAAGCTATATGGCAGGGATTTGGATTAGATGACCTTTAAAGGTCCTTTCCAACCCAAACTCTTCTCTGGTTCAATGATTCTGTAAAATATGAGTTGTACAGCTCACATATTTTCTAATTAAATTCTGCAAGAGAAAGCAAAGCTATTTGCCTCTTAGGCTCACTAGATGAAGACTTTTAGGCTTGTGGAGGATTGGAATAGTTCCAGTTAAGACTAACAAGCCAAGTTTAGAAATAGTTGGAGCTAACCTTTAATGAGAGAGGGAGGAAAGAAAGAGTCTCCTAAAGTGAGTTCCTAAAGAATTCTCATTAGGTAAAAATACATAAGAAGGCAAAAATCTCTGAAAGTGAAATAAATTCACTGTGTTTGAGAAGCCCCAGAAGCACAGCACTGAAGGCGTTGGGCAATGCATGAAAATGTGGTACAGAGAAGTAGAAGACAACTTTCACTACATGAGTAGGTTTGCATAACACAGTGAGACTGGAAAAGGATGTCTTCATTTCCCAGTTTTATGAGAGCCTGGGTATGTGGAATAAAGCTCTGGGAGAAGACAGCAAGGAGGAAGAGGAAGGTTTCCTGTGAATAATCTAACTTAAAAATTGGAAGTTGTCTTAAATTCTGCATCATCTTTCAGGTTAAATGGTGAATCTTTGCATGAGCCAGTTAGTTTTGCTGCTGGAATCTGACCATAAAGTTCTTAGACACCAGGTCTCAAGTACTGTGTGTTCAGTTGTGCTTCAGGAATTCTCTTATCATTATAAATGTCTCTCATTCCATCTGCCTGAACAGATAGGGCTGAGCCTGTTATTAATTTTTTAGGTTGTCTCATTCCAGATAAATAAAATATTTAAAGTGAATATTTTTCTCCGCACCTGCAGCTGCTCAAAACTCCAGCACATTATGCAGCTGAATTCAAGCAGTAAAGACTACTAACTTAAAATACTTTCAGTGCCAATGAGCTTTAGGAATGTTGTCTGTGAGAGCAGGTAATTGCTAAGTTGCTGTTCTTTGAATACTTCAGATCCACAGATATATTGGTGTACTTGTACCTCTTGTGAGTGACTAAATGATCTATTTATATTAATTTGTTTATCATCTTGATTAGCCTGTTGTTCAGGCTTCTAACTGAACAGACCTTCCATTGGTTTAGTGTCTGCACTATCAGATAAGCTCTTTTTTGCTCAGTCACTACTGCTGTCCACAGCCAGGCTGGACAGGGCTTGGGGCAACTGGGCTAGGGGAAGGTGTCCCTGCCCAAGGAGCAGGATGAGCTCTGGGGTCCCTCCCAACCCAACCCAACCCAACCCAACCCAACCCAACCCAACCCATTCTGGGTTCTGGGATTCCTTGATTCTACTTGCTAACTGAAAACATTACAGCAGGAATTCAAATGAGACACTTCCAAGATAATAAAGTCTGTGTAGAAAGCTGTGCTTGCTTTCTAGGGATGGATTTATGGGAAGCTGGATCTCTAGAGCAGCTTTAGTCTTGTGGCCCCAGGAGGAGGACAGTGCTCTCCCTCAGAGCCTGCAGCCTGGAGTTTGCAACTCTACAACTGCTCATATACAAATTCTCCTGAATAAACTTATAGTCTGGGTTGGTTTTTTTGGTTTTGTTTTGTTTTGGGTTGGTTTGGGTTTTTTTCAGCATATCGTGATTAGTGTGACTGTGTGAATCTGTGGGTACATTTGGTGGCTCAGTGTCATTAGATGGATTTACATGTGCAAGAAGACAAGTTTGCTGCTGGCACCATGGTGCCTTGATTGCCTGCAGCTGTGGAATTTGCATGTGCTTTGGATCCTGGTCACTAGTAAAAATGCAGAAGCCTTTATTCAGAGTTCATAAATAGCTTCTCATTTTTAATTTAATGGGAATTTAAACATGAAACCATGAGAATTCATTTCACTAGTGTCCAAAGAGAGCTTAGAGCCTTGTCTCAGACATTAAAGCAGGTTTTGTTTGCTCCTGATATGCTTTCACCTCGCTTACCAAGCTTGTAACACAGTTTGTCTTGCACTACTGCATTAGATGAATTTTGCAAAAATGTATCCCCAAGAAGAACAATTAGATTTAACTCATGACCCCTCCTGGAACTGGTTCTTTCTCCCTCCTTTTTCATTATGTTTTACTTTACAGACCATCATTTCCCAATTGTTTTATACGATTATTTGCCCTCCCCATAAAGTAAACATTAACATTTGCATATTATGTAAGTTAGATGTAAATTTTATGAAGTATGAAAGCCTATAAAACTCGCCAGCTGAGGACCTACTTGTTTGGATTTTTGTGTGGAGCAGAAAGTAGGAGAAAGGAGGGAAGGAGAGGTTGTTTTGGAGCCCACAGCATTATTTCAGTGCTTGATATAGAACAGTAAAGTATTTTGAACTCTGTTGTTGAGAATCCATCTGCGATATAAATCAGAATTATTATCCTTATCACTGGGAAGGTTGCAGCACACAAAGAGATGATTTGTCCAAGGCCCCTGTCAGAGCAGAGGCAGGGCTGAAAATAGAACCTGTGTTTGAGCAGAGCTCAGTGCTGGGTCTGTGACACCCTCACACTGAGGAGAAGGAGTGCAAATGGAAAATGCTGCCAGAGCTGGGAGTCACACAGGGATACACTGGGATACAGCTCTGAGCAGCTGCCTGAGGTATCCTGCTGGCTTCCCATGGAAAATAATTCACCTGCAATTGAAAGGCCAGAGCCATTGAGGAAACTCATTACCAGTGACCAGTGGTCAATACTTTCCACTTTCAAACTTTAAAATAATAACAATAACAACAACAATAATTCTGCTTTTCTAGCTCATCTGAACATTTGAATTTCCATTGAACTTCCAGGAGCCAGGCAAAATTCCCCTTTGCTAATGATGAGTTGTGCAAGAGAAGAGCAGGGCCAATGAAGAGGAGAAACCTGCTGGGTTCTGTGTCCTGCCCTGTGCCAGCACAGCCCTGCCAAGGCCCTGGCAGACCAAGGGGTGCTTTATTCACTGCAGCTCAGCCAGGCACAGCAAAGGCAGTGCCAGAGCTCCAGTGCTGCTGCTCCTGGAACTGAACTTGGGGAGTTCCATGTAGAAGTTGGTGTTTTATCTGTTCTTATTTGCATTACATGTACAAGAGTGTCACTGTTAAGACAGTACAGCTCACTACCCATGGAAGTGGGAATCTGATTCTGCTGGGTACACTGCAGCAGGAGCATTATGTATTTCAAGTGAAAATATGTTTCTGAATCTGATGTTTGACAGCTTTTCACAATGATATTTACGTACTGAGCCATTTAAGCACCAAAACTTGTTATCTGGGATAAACTGGTGTATGTGTTTACTTTCTGCTGGCTTCTTCCCCATTTATTTAGATTTAGAAACCAAAAATGTTGTGCCTGATTCATCCAAGAACTTAAATATATATCTAAAATTATGCCTAGTTAATTAGTTCCATTTAAAGTTTTTCTGCTCAAATGCATAAGCTTTTCATCATGCTACTCTTATGTACTAGATCAGGGCTTTGGGAAGAGAAGGAGATACATTAAAAAATTATTTAATTGCCTAAAATTTTAGTCTGTAATTCAAAAGCCTCCTGCTATGCTTAGAGCCCAAACAACAAATATTTTTTTCTAATAAATAGTTGATGTGTACATATTCCTGAAGGATATTGAGATGTTTAATCCAGCATAAAATTGCTATCTGGTGGACTACAGGGAAAAAGCAGGACCAAATTTTGTTATTATTATTTTTAAAAAATGTAGGCAATTATAATTAGGCAAGAATAAAGCAATATAGTTAAATAATGAGAGGAGCAGAGCTACACAAAGTTAGTGTGTAGCTAGTAATGAAGTCATCATTGAAAACCGAACATTGCTCCTGTTGCCAGTAAAATAATTTATTGAAATGGCAGTTTTTATGTTTTAAGCAGTGAAAAGAAGCATTGCTTGGCTGTGGGGTGGTGGGCAGATTCTTTAGGCTGGCACTGACCTGCACAGGGGTGTGCAGGGAATTCCTGGGCAGTGGAGGTGGGATGGAAGGAGATGAGCCCCAGGGCCCCTCCCAGCCCAAAGCAGAGGGGATTCCATGCCCTGAGCAGGGGAGAGCTCCCAGCCAGGGGCTGCTCCTGCGGGGTGGAATCCAGAAGGGAGGATGGCAGCGCTGGTTCCTGCCAGGTGCAGCTTTGGCTCACAGCCCTGTGCTCAGGGACAGGGGCAGCAGGAGGTGCCTTCCAGATGAAGAACACTGCAGGCCATGGCACGGCCCAGAAAATCACAACAAGCACCCCTTACATAACAGTTCTCTGACCTAACATCATTTCACTGCTGCAGTCAGCTACGGAGGACCAGGGGGTGGAGTTTGTGTTTTGTCTGTGCACCTTTTTTCCCCATTTGGATGAGAGGACAACACTAGAGCAGTAAAAAAAAAAAGAAAAACATAGATAAATCCTGGAATGGTAGCAATGTACAGATTTCAGCAGCCTTGCCTGCAGAATAAAGTGTCTGCCCAGAGGGAAGAGAAGGAATTTAAAAGGATCCCCAGTGTGTGGTGGACTAGGGTTAATGTTAGTAATAAATCTAATGAGGATGTAATTGGTGTGTTTTCCCCAGTTTGGTTTGTTTTAAGAAGGAGATACAGGTAACCTCTTTACTGCTATTTAGGGTTTAGTGCCCAGGATCACTGTAAATACATGCTGCACATGCTGAGGGCACAGGCTGGTGCTGGAGGTGCCCAGCCCTCCCAACAGAACAAGGGTGACAGTCAGGAGGAGGAGGAGATGACAGTGTTTCCTACCAGATGACAAATGCACATTAGCTAACAAATGCACATTAGCTGTCCTTTGGTAAAATTCTTGTGAAGGTTAATCTGACTGGGAATGCAGAATTCTGTCCAGAGCAGGGCAAAGGTGTTGGCATTGTTCAGGGCTGTACTGATGTCCCACCTGGACCGTCTGCCAGAAGGGAAGTGAGAGCTGCTGTCCCTCTCAGGGAGAGCAGTGTCACCTGTGCTGCTCTCATGGCTGTGGTGCTGGGGTGGTTCTGTACTGGGCCATGGGTGTTCCTCAGCTTGCTCAGGTGCCTGGGTCTCTGTGGGACACCTGGTTCTGACCCAATGTGACACAAAATTCCGTCCTTGGAACTCCTGCAGTTCTTGCTGACAAATCCCTGTCAGAAACGTTGGTGTCTGATTGTGCAAACACAGCGTGACCCAGCAGACTTCCTATCATCTTCACATATAAATCTGTGTCACACAGAGCAATCTGCAGGCAGCAGGGGACACGGTGCAAACACATGAGCAAAACCCAGCTCTAAAGCCTGACTTTGCCCTGCAGACACTGCCAACAGCTCTAGCTTTGGTTGTTATTGTTAGATTGTGAGTTGTTATCTCTGCTAACCTTGGAAATAATTCCAGCACGGGGGAGAGCTGCTGAAAAGGACCCTGACAGAAAATATTTGCTTCCCACGTGGGTGTTGTAAATACACACACATAGATAAAGTAACCTTAAACGAAGGGTAAAAGTCTGGCTCATTGTAAGTCAGTGATAAAACCTCCAGGTTGAAATCTCACAAAATAAGTTTTAGAGCACTGCATAGAAATGATAATATGAAGAAAAAAAATTAAAAATAAATGAAATTCTAGAGCAGTTGATGAAAAGTGTTTCAAACTAAATGCTGTGACCTTGAGATACAAAATAGTTAAATATCCCATTTCCAGAAATACTCTTAGATGTCATTCTCAGGCTGCAGGGATATAGGGCATGTCCTCTGGTCTAGGAGGCATGGCACAACTGTATATTGAATTTGGCAAACTGGGGAGGTACAAAATGCCATCCTAGCAACCAAAGAGCTGAATCAATGTGGATGTAGGAATTGCTACCCAGTCTCTGGCAGTGATGCAGAGGAAGCTGATGAGCCTGTTATGTTCCCCTTATGGAGAGAAGGTAGCTGGGATCCTCCTTGGAAAGAGGGAAGGGCTGGTGTTACCCAGCTTTATTCACAGGCAGCATCTGAATGTCTGGAGAGAACTTCTGTCCAGGAGGCACAGCCTTGTGTGATCCAGAGGAAGTTCTCCTTGGGATGCTCACCTGCAAGATGTTGAACTCCAGTTTAACTTTGGGTTTTTTTTGCTCTGCTGGCAAATGTACAAGCCCTTGGGGACCATTTGCTTTCTGCTATGTGATTTGCACTGAGGCCATTTCCCTGTGTGCCACTCAAGCCCACAGTGACAGTCCCACTGTCAGGAATGTTCATTATTGCTGTGGTGTGCCCTGTGCCAGTAAAACCTGGTGCTGTGTTAATCATGGTGAAATATCCCCTGCCTCTTCCTGATCACTGCTCAGAGCTGCTCTGTAAGCATGCAAGGAACAAATAATCCTAATTACAAGGTATTTAGAAAGCTAGTAGGATGAATTGGTATTTGTTGCTCTTTGAACTTTAGAATTATTCCGCTAATAAGTGCATAGAATCTTTTTTAAGGTTAGAGAAAGTTCAGACTGTGCAGATGCATCTGGAGTGCCAATACCCAGCCCACAGAGTGCCAGCACCCTCAGTGAGACTCTGTGTACTCTGCTGAATGCTTTCAGACCTGGGAACAAGCAAAACAGCCAGGTGGTGCTTATTGCATGAGGGCTCTATTTATGTGAAAGCTTTTCATTACAGAGTAGGAAGGACTTGTGTCCTCTTCAAGATGTTAAAGCCAAAGGATGTGTCAGCACTCTGATCTCCATGGTGCTACTACATCAAGTTCTGCTTTGAATGGCCTTTTCTCTACTTATTTAGGACTAATGTTATATAACCTTCATTAGTTTTCCTGTTTGATTTGCCTTTATCTTCCTTTTCATCAATGATTAATTTCTGCTAGGGGTTCCATACTTGTAATTTTGGTTAATCTAGGTTGGACTATTTCTGGAGCTGGAAGTGCTGGGCTAATGGTTGGAGTTGATCATCTTAGAGAGCTCTTCCAACCTTAATGGTTCTATGATTCTATAAACATTATGACTGTAGACACCATGAGTGACCATTTAGTTCTGCTTGCCATGCAGAGGAGGATAAGGACATTTTATAAGTTTCTTGGATGCAAACTTGCTGAGTTTTTTCTTCCATGGGAAAGCTCATTTTCTCTGCAGATTTTCTATAAACAAATCTCTCTGGACTGTGTGGTTTCAAGGACAGGATGGTGTTTGGCTGCCCTGTCTCCCACATGAGGGATGGGAGCTTTTCTCTCTCTCAACCTATGATATACAGAAATGTTATCTCTCTGACTTTGTGAGCATTTTCTGGCATTCAAGCAGTTTGGACGCTGAGCATGAAGAAGAAAGCATGAACTCTGTACCTGGGCACATATAGCCCAAATTCCTTCTGAACAACGGAGTCATTTTAATAAATCGTGTAAGCCCTCTGATGTTGGAGTCAGGAGTGCTGATTCACCCTCGCCGGGACTCCAGCGACAATGTTGTTTAAGCTCACTCTTAAAAGCTGTGCACAAGGAGTGTCTTGGGTTACCCATTTGCTGGAGCACCCCCAGGCAGCAGCACGTGGGATGGGTGTCCCAGATTTCCTGGAACCTTGAAGTATCCCTGGCTCTGCTTAGCTCATGGTGAGACTGGTGGGGAAGAGAGAGAGGTGGGTTTTCTGGTTTTGGCCTAGAATCCACCCTGTATTTTCTTCTATGATCTAAAACTGTTGTGTAGAACAATCAATATTGTGTTTACTGAAGGGTTGGGAAAACTTGACTTTGGTGTTCCTTGCTCTTCCAGCATAACCCAAGCTCTTCTCTCTGGCTAAGATTTCAAGCAGTGCATGTTTTCTGCCACAGCCAAACCCAAGATGTAGCACTGCAAATGATGCCCTACCTCCACAAAGTAAACATGGAAAAATTGCTTCCTATTTAATGTGTATGGATCTCCTCTTAACACAGTCTGCCATCAGATGTTTCACTCTGAGCTGCCAGAAACTCCAGATCTATTTTTCTCCACAGTGTTCTGTGAACACTTAACTCATAATTTGGTATTTCCCATTTGCAATTTTTTTTGTAGAGAGTTTTATTTTAGTAACATTAAAACATCTATAACGCACGAAGTAAAATGTAGTTTTCTCATTAGCATCTCAGTGAAAAGAGCTACAAAGGAAAGTGATGAGGGTAGCTGACTAGAAATCAAGGTGTTTCTCAGACAGAGCATATTTATTTTGGGAAACTGTGAGGGAATTCCTTAACAATCAAGATTGGAACTGCCAATCCATGAGCTTTGTCCCTCTGCTCCTGTCCTACCACTGTGCCCACGCAGCTCAGGCAGAGCCTTCGAAGAGCTGGGGTTTTGTTCAGTGGAGCACCCTCACTCACAGAGTCCCAGACTGGTTTGGGTTGGGAGGTTAAATCCCACCCAGTGCCACCCCTGCCATGGCAGGGACACCTTCCACTGCCCAGGGGTGCTCCAAGCCCTGTCCAACTTGGCCTTGCCCAGAAAAGTCTCTTCACATCTTAATTTTATTGTACATCCCTGACATTTCCATAACACCAATGTCTGGACTTGTCACATAAAAACTCAGTGCTGTGAGAAGATCCTGGATGTCTCCTTCCTTCAGGTACAATGTGCATAAACACTGCTCATGCACTGAAACATTTCTTATAAATTATTAACCTTTCATGGCTCTTACCTTTCTGCTCTTAGAGCAGAGTGTTTCTGAGCTTCGGAGCCAAGAGCCTGGAATTTGTTTTTACAGTTGAGATTTGGGAAATTTAAGAGCCACGCTCTTCTGCCCACTCTGAAGAAGTCAACAGAACAGAATAAACAGGTTTTCTGAGGTAGAAGTAGGTTTCATGTTCTGATCTGCACTCTGATACTGATTATATCATTATATATAATAATCTATATTTCACATGCATATAATAATAATTATTATATATCTGTAACACATAGTTCTACATGGGTCAGCACACACCAACCTCTTGGCTTCAGTTAGCTGTAGTCCTGTCCAAAGCTGCTGTAATTCTAATTAATTTCTCACTGAAATCAATGGAGATGTTTTCATTGATTCTGATTGAACTGTTTCAAATGAAAGCATCATCCTGTCCATACTCATTTGCAGATGTTTATCCAGACATTTCCTTAACGTAGTTTTCTGGGGTCTTATATTTCCTATGTTTTGATTTTGGGTGTAAGTGTTGTGTGCTTTGGTTTTGATTAATTTTTTGGTATGTGTCAGAATTGTGGAAGTTTCTTCCTAACCTCATTTTCCTAATGATAAACACTGGAAGGAGATCAAACCAGCCCTGTATCTTTAGAAATGTATGGCCTGCCTTGATAGCAGCCTATCAGAGAATGTCAAAACCAAAAAAATTACAGCACTGCTCTCCTGCATGTCAAGCAGCTTAGTGGGAAATAAAGAGCCAAGAGGAATTTAAATACAGTCCCTCACTGCAGCAGCTGAGACAGAGAGTGTTGGGAGGGAGGGGAATCCATCCTGACTGGGAGAATCCTCCTTAATGAAAATTGCTGATTCACAGGCAGTGAGCAGACAGCTGCCAGGGTTTGAGGCACTAAATCTGCCCAGCTGTGAGCCACTGCCCAGCTGGCACTTGCCTGTGGATTCGCTGTAGCTGGCAAGGTGCAGTGGATGCCAGGGCTGAGGGCACTCACTGTGGCCTTTCCCAGCACAGCCAGCCCTGCTGCTGCTCGGGCTGAACATTCAGCACCCACCCGGCTCTGTCTGCCCCTCTGCCGGGAGAAATCAGCACAGCCCAGAGAGCAGCAGGGCCTGGGAGCTCCTGACAGTGCTGCAGCAACTCCAGGGAAAACTCACTTCTGGACTGTGCTCTTGAATTGGGTTTTTTAGATAAACATGACTGCATCTAAATTGGGGCATCACGGACTGCAGTCCAGGGACCGGTGGTGCTCTCCTGCCATCCCCATTTTAAGGTAGCCCTACATCATGGAAAAGCAAAAGAGACCCTTCCCAAAAGCAGGACCTCAAGCCAAGGGTCAGCTTTTTCAGATGAGGGACTCATACCAAAAATATCCCATCCCAAATGCATCATTGAGTGTAGGGTCATGACAGTGACAT
Organism: Dicaeum eximium; assembly: GCA_013396995.1. NCBI lineage: Eukaryota > Metazoa > Chordata > Aves > Passeriformes > Dicaeidae > Dicaeum > Dicaeum eximium. The sequence continues at coordinate 13,085 of VWZP01010556.1, forward strand.
CTAGGTGACAGGCAGGATTCTTTCAGATGAAATAGAATAACAGAGAAAGGTATTGAATTGTTCTGCCTTCACATGGGAGTTTTGGTAGAAGTTTTATTAAAACACCTGTACCATGAGGCACTCAAGCTCTTCTTTAGGCATTGAGTCTTAAGGAGCAAATTGAAGAAAAGATTCCTGTTACAAAGGAGAATATCCAGAACAGGCTGAATGCCAGGGAAACAGGGCATCCAGCCTTTGTGACCTGCTCTGCAGCCCTGCTAACATCAGAAGGGCCAGGGACACTTGAAATGATGGTACAAGCTATAAATATTCCACCTGCTTCCCTGTGTCTTCTAAAACTCTAATTCCTGCCTTGGGCTGCTCATCTGCTTCAGAAAATAGGAGTCAATAGTAAACACCAGCCACTTTCCAAAAAGCATCTTGACTGTGGGAGGGACAAATGAGACAGATTTGAGCAACTATTGTTGCTGTGTTTTTGTGTCTGCCACTGTGACACTTGATTTGCAGTTTGGGCACTTTGCTGCGGTGACAAAAGTCTGTCTGTAATGAGGAGGAGTTGGGAGTTTTTCATCAGCTATTCTCTGCTGAGAGCTGGCAGCTGGTCATGCTGCTCCCTTGCTGAGCAGAGCCAAGGCAGAGCTGAAATGGTGCCAGACCCTGCCTTTGTTTTTTGGTGCCTTTTTTCCCTGCAGGTACTGTGCTGAGCTCATTTAAAGCTATCTTTTGTATTATATTAAAAATAAGCTGGGGTTGTGGAGATTCTTCCAAACATCATCTCAAGAGTGCCAGATTTCAATATAGTTGTGCTTTATGCAGAAAAGATCCAAAGCCAACTCAGAAACAAACTGGGAAGTTGTTCCCAAGTCCTCAATCCCATGAGCATTCAGTGTGGAACTTGCTCTTCTCCCTTCCCTGGGATCCTCAGTGGGGTTGAGGTTTTTGTTTGTCGTGGATGAGAACAAACCCACGTTCACGTGGGATGTGCCTGTGCCCTCTGACAGAATGAATTTGTATTTAAAATCTGCCAACTTTTTGCTGCGTGGTTTGCCTCAAAGAGAGGTTTTCATCCCTGGAATGAGGCAGCACCTTCCAGTTGTGGGGCAAGTAGAAAACTCTCAGTTTTGGAGGGTTTGTGCATGGATTTTATATTTTGTTTCTCTGAAAATAACAGTGCTCTGTTTCAAAGAGCTGCTTGGGTGACACCAGGTCAGAAGACTGAGAGGGGCCCTCAGCCCTGGGTGTCCTTGTCTGCAGGGAGGCTCTGAGCAATGGAGGCAGAATTTGGAGCCAATGTTACTGTCCCATAGCCAAAGAGCAGCTGTCTGGGTGAGACAAGGTTGAGTGTCACCCTGAGGATATCTTCTCAGAATGTTACATTTAAAGTAAGCATCAATTCTCCTTTTTTTGGTCTAGACCAGAGGCTTTTTGGTCTAGGACCAGAGTTAATTCCAGAAGCTGTGATCCCCTTGGACTTTCGCGGGGATGGGAAAAAGAGGAAATTTTAAAAGAAATCAGGGAGAGGCACCTGGATGTGCAGGAGCTGTGGAATTGCAGTCAGGCATGTGGAGCCCAAGGAAGGGAAAGATGTATAAAGAGCAAACAGGCAGAAACTCTGTTGTCCTTTGTTTTGGCTCATTATGGGAAAAGAAAAATGGCAGGATGGAAATGAGAGACCACAAAAATTTTAATTTTAATATGAGTATAGGAATCTGTGTTCAGGACGTATAAGGTTAAATTCATTCAGTGCCAGTGATTATATAGGAAATGGAGGATCATTTAACTATTTTAAAGTTCAGGATGTTGTTAAAGAGAGGAAAAGGAAAGTTCTCTCCTCTCTTTGGAGTTTTTATTTTACAAGGTGGGAGGACAACAGTGTAAATACAGATTTTTCTTGGGGACAGACTCTTTAGTCAGGTGCTTTATGTTAAGCTGAATTGCATTTAGTAACTTCAGGTATATAATGGAATATAAAATTTAAATTGAATGTTAATATAACAGGCTTTTGCCACCAGAGGCTTTGCACCATAAAAAGTGCAAAGGTTAATGGCATGAGAAACAAAGTGCTTCACATCCTGATTAAACCAAACCCTCTCCAGGCTGTTTCCTGTTCTCCATGAGGCACCAGCACTTGTGATCTGCCAAGGTTATGGCCTTTGTTCTTCATTAGCCTTTGTGATAAAAATATTCCACCGTTCTTGTGGATGCCAAGCTCCTGGTGAAGGCTCTGGGGCTGTTTGGCACACAATGGAAAATGGAGAAATCAGGTTTTGGCCTCTAAGCTGCGGAGAGTGCAGCTGGTATTTGTGCCAGAGCAGTGGTTGGACGTGCTGCAGGATGGGTCACACGTGCTGATGGTGTCACCCATTCTCAGAGGCTTTGCAAAGAGAGGTGGATTCAACATTTTACATCTCAAAACGTGAGGCCTTGCTCTGCTCTTCCCAGCCCCAGTGTGAGGGGGAGGATTTTCTTTGGATGACAAACTGTAAAATAACAGCAGGTTCTGTACCACACTCTCCCCAATCCATTGGTGTTCATTGATTCATCTGCTCCTTCCACTGTTGCTTATCTTCGAGTCCTAATGTCACTGTTTGCTCTATCATACTGCAATTAAAATCCAAAATATCTGAAGCAAACTATGGTGGACTCCTAACACAAGGGGTCAGGAACTATGAACAAAAAAATAATACAATTAGTAGCTGAGCACTCTGGGTGACTTGTTTTGAAAAAAACAGATTCTGCTTGACTGCCAAAGCAGAGAGATTAACCTAGGTGGTACAACAGGGGTTTAGCTGACTATATGAATTTTGTTGGCAATTCCATATGAATAGCATAAGTCACTAGTGGTAAAAATATATCCTGAGTCAACTCCTTTTTTGTTTTCTGCTATAATTCATTAAATAATGCCATAAATCAGTAGGAAAAAATCTGAAGGCATCCGATTTATGTTTAAAGAATCAGAAGTTTCCAAACTCTATTTAAAAAGTAGGGGAAACTAAGGGTACTTGTGTAAAGTAATAGTTAGCTTTTGTCAAGCACTTTCTGTCAAAAGATTACAATTTCCCAGCAGAAATGGAGGCAGGGAAATGAAGCGTGCCAGATGTCTCAGTCATTGAGTGACAAAATCAAAGCCACTCTTACCATGTAATATCTGAGAGTAGGGCTGCAGATGATTATAAATATATTGATAAGTTGTCAAAATTATCTTTTGACTACTACACTTGACTATTCAAGCATATTCTACTATTAATTCTCCATAAACCGGTAATTAAATTGACTCTTCTTTACTACTTCTTCAAGGTATTCCAGTTCTTTAAAGCACCCCTGCCTTCCTGAGGTGCCTGTGGATAAGTGTTCATGTTTTGGGAGAGAGCTCCAGGCACAGGGGGTGTGGTTGTGCACTGAAGACCTTTCCAGAGGAGTTTGTGTTGCAGTGAGGAATGAGCACATTCTCAGAGTTCCTCTGCATGGAAGTAATCAGTTGTCAGTTTTCCCTGACCTTTTGTGTGAAGCACATAGAGCCAGGTACAAAACACAGAATTTTGAGTGCTTCCACAAGGTGACAGCAAGGGTAAGAGAAAGAGGAGTTACTGGTGCAAAGCATCCTCAGTGTCTGCAGCTCCATGGCCCAAAAGAAGGGATTTGAGGTTACTTTCCTGCCCCCTTCTCCTCCAAGGTTTGCATACTCTTAAATTGGGGGTTTTGATGCTTTACTAATGTTCTCTGTCAGATTTCTTTCTGGAGGGCATGACTCTGTCTCTTCAGTTCCCTCTGAGCTTATTGCAGTTCTCTCTGACACAAACTTCCTTTTGTACTGTCTGGGCACCACAGCATCTGGCCTGCAAGGAAGATTCCCAGGCATGTGGCTCTATGGATAGGGAAAAATAACTGCAGTAAAGCTGGACTGAATAAAGACCCAGTCACTGCCCACTGCCTGGTTTCTTTGCTGACATCCTGGGGTGATGGCTGTGGGCTCCTGCTCAGCACACAGGAGATGCCAGGCAGGAGGCACCTCTCCTCAAAGGCCAGACACACTGGGAAGGTGAAAGGAAGGTCTGTGAAATGCTGCTCTTAATTTAAATAGACCTTTGAAAGGTTCTTTCCAGCCTTCCAGAGGAGGAAGGAGACCCACTGGGGGGATAGGTGGAATAGATGCTGGGTGCAGGTAAAAACCGAGCAGCTCCTGAAAGCTCCACCAGCACAAATCAGTTCCCACCCAACCTCTGCACCCCTTCACCTTCTTTGCACTGCTCTGTTCCTTCATAAAAATATTATTGCATTGAAAGCAGAACAAGGCAGGGGACAGAAGTACCTTGGCTCCAGCACAGAGAAGACAGATTTGCTCTACAAGCTTTGTCACCTGGAAAAATTTGCAGTTTTCTTTGATAACAAATAACACATGGAGCAACAGGAAATCTGCCAAGCATGGCAGAGACTGTAAGTCACCACTCACAGGGACACTTTATCAGTGGCAAGTCATGAAGAGAAGGAAACACAAGCACTGTGGCCCCACTGCATGAGGACTCAAAGCTTGAGAGACATCTAGAACCCACATAATTCATAGATACTGAAAGCAATGTGTTAAAGCCAGCAACAGTGAAGTGATTAACTCCAGGCCTATTCTAATGCAGGGCACAGGTTTTGCTGCTCTGTTTTGGAGTAAACTTCCCAGTGCTTGTCAGTCTGTCACTGATGCCACCAGAGCTGGGCTTTCTTTGCAGAGAATGAGGAGCATTGGACAGCAGATTAGTGGGAAGGAAGCTTATGAAACAGAAGAGCAAAAGGCAATCCAGCACTGGCAAATTGGGAATTTCTTGACTCTGCTTTACAGCCAGAAGAGTTGAGTGATTACTGGGGCTTAAAACAGCATTGATATCAGGATGGAGTTGCTGCATTGGACCCATTTAGAGAGAGTCACCAGACAGTTCTTTAAGTTGAAAAGAACTGGAAATTCATAATTACTTTGGCTTTATCCAGAAGTGTAATGTATTTAATTCTTTCCCAGTCTTGGACCAGGCAGTCAGTAATTACACTAATAGTGTTATCTCCTTTATTAAAGAATGCCTTATCTGAGTAATATTGCTAATTTATATGCATCTGGTATAATTTGAGCTTTCAGGACTTTTTATGATAGCATATATGGCTTTGTCTTTTTTTGATTCTTCCTGACACCTTAGACATAATGTCTTTCTTGGCTGACAAAATGCCATTTTTATCTCTAGGTTTAAACTGTTTTTTAGCAACAAGGGTAAGTTTTAATTCTAGCAAGAGCGTGAGCCTGACCCAAGAGTTCTGGCCCTCCCCTTATCTCTGCTAGAAAGGGTGAGGCTGCTCCAGCTGTAAAATAACCTCGTGCATCACGTGGTGCTCCCAATATTCCACTTCAGGCATGCAGGAAAGAGTGGTTTTCATATAAGCTGTTCCAAGTTTGCTTGGAATCTTAATATTTCTTAGACTCTTTTTCAAACAAAGGAACTGTTGTGACAGCTTCTACTAAGCTGTCTACAAAAAGCTATTTCTCTTTCACTTGAGTTTGCACTTGAATTTTCTTGTTGTGCTGCTTTGCAACACATTTGGGTTTAATGATGACACCATGAACTTGTCACCTTTTATCCAAGAATTTTTCCTTTGTAGCTTTTTGAGTACATTTGCTGAACTGTGAGATTGAAATGTAAATTACTTCAGTGCCTTTTATAACCCTTGTAAGTATGAATTATATTTCTTAATTATCTTTTCCAGTATTTAGGCATTTTGCAGATTGGGAAATAGATTTTTCAAAAAAATAGTCGTGATTATACAATACACTTGGTGTTTCTTTCTCTGTAGGAATTTAATTTTTATTGGAGTCATTAAAACTATTAATTTTTGGTTGGAAAAGCTACACTTGGACCTCTCAGAAATGCAAGGCCCCTGTCTCCTGGGAATTACACATCACATCTCTCATTTGCCTGTTTTCCCATGGGCTCTGGCCGCCCTTTGGGTGCCAGGGGACACTGGCACACCCTAATCCCCACACCTCTCTTTGAAGTTATGACTGTAAACAATGATTGTATCCATTAAAATTCCTCTCGATCCGCCTGATTCTCTCCGGGAGTGAGGCTGTGCAGTCAGAATTCTGTAACACATCCCCATTCCCATGGCAGCCTGCTTGCTCTGGCTTGATTATTCTCTACACACAGCTTGTAGGGAACTGTGTTACTCCAGTGAGTATCTCCAGTTCTCAAGTGAGATCTGTCTCTTACTGTGAGAATTTAGATAAATGTGTAATGAAATACCCACAACTTTCACTGGAGCAAAAGGACTACATTTAGTCATAATTATGCTGTACTTTGGGCCATGTGCAAGATCCTGATTCATTTCAGAGTGTGAATTAAAGTGGAATCTTTTTGCTTTAAAAAGAATTGTCCCAAATTCCAGATCATTCCTTGGGAATGCCCCCATTCCCTCCCACCCCATCCACCATGAAGAATATTAAAGTTAGAGTTTCATCCTGCTGAAGGGAAGAGGAAGGGATATGTTTAGGATCAGAGGAAAAGTAATGGGTTTGGAACCAGAGAAAGGGGACATTTCCCATCATTTTTTCAATAGAAAATTCTGATAGAAATTGCTGAACTAAAAAATGTAAGGGACCTTTGGGGCAAGCCAAGACCAGCAATCAAAGAAAGGGCAGCAAGTGCAGCATCACAGATCTGAGGGGTTTCCAGAATTTCTAATCCCTTCTTTGACCCAACAGTTTTAATGAAAACCTCCTGTTTGGAGCCTCGGGAACAGCTCTGGCGGGGACTCATCCTTGTGCAGAGGGAGCAGGACCCAGCCTGGCACTGCCACAGCCCTGGGGACATCCTGGGGAGCTGGCCCTCCCTGGGGCTGTCTGCTGAGCTCCAGCTCCCACGGCTCCAGTGCCACACTCCAGAAGGGAAATAACATTTGCTGTATTTGCTCATCCCTCAGGAAACCCTGGGGACTGACCCAGGCACGCTGGGACTCAGAACATCCTTCCTCTGCAGATACTGCCCTGCAAACGTGGTGCCAGAGGCAGGGAAGAAAGCAACATTCCATCTTCTTCCTTAAAAAACAGGAAAAGTGGGCTTCCCTGTGCTGTACCAAGGGTTTCTTGTCCTGAGGGGAGGAATTTGCTTTTCTGTGTCTGACTTTGCCTCTTATACAACTGCAAATCCTGGGAAGGCTGAGTTACATCTATAGAGAAAAGACTAATAAAAATGTGGGTTTACTTTTAATAGATATCAGTAGTTTCACTTTTCCTGGGATGCTGATAGCCTGTCAGTGGAAAATGTGGGCTTGGGCAGTCTGGGTATGATTTATCTTCCTATGAAACCTGGCATGAATTTCCCAAACACTTCTAGTTCATGATAACACACCTTTTATTTCACTTCCTTCCATTGTTAGACAGAAAAGACCACCTGATGAGTGGCCACAAAACACAGCATGAAAAGGTCTCCAACCCAACTTTTACTATGTATAAGTGAAAACAACAAAAGTTTTATGAGTTGGCCCATGTTGGAAATATTCATTTTACATGTGTTCCTCATATAAATGGCACTGAAGCCACCAACTTCAGCCATGAAATGTACCCTTCTTAGTGCTCTTCAGGATCAGCAATCACCAAGTATTCTTTCTGTTCTGGCAGCTAAAAAGCTTTAAACAACAGAATAATAAATATTGAAAGATTGATTATTCTGTTTTAACTAATTCATTGAGAACGACTCTTTTAAAAAATATACAAAAACCCAACAACCAAGTATCTGAATTCACAGCATTTTAATTGCCACAGGGATGATTATAATGACCCAGAAACTCTAAATTTTTGAGGACAGAGCAGTAGGGTATTCTTAAAAAGCAGTTTCCATCTGCTGTGTGGTGGTAGTTGCTACAGACTGCACAAAAAGGTCTCAAACACCAACTCACTTACCAACCAAAGAATATAAATTAGTCTGTATAAATTAAAAGAAATTCAGTGATGGCTTATCCGTCCCAAGTTCTTGGGTGTAACGAAAGTTTCCGCACATTTGCAGAGCTCAAACCCTTTTTTATTTATCTTACTTTTGTTCAGCCAAGCATAAAAGCTGGGATGACACAAGAAAATAAAATGTACGAGCAACATGGAAGACAGGCATTCCCTGAGCTAACAGTTTGGAGATTCTGGCTGAAGTGGGCTGCAGGACCAGGGTATGTCACTATCTTAGCAAAGGAAGTTGGTTTTGGCAGCAGCTGTTGACTCTGAGGTTGTTGATATATTCTCTGATGATGATATTCTGCTCTTGAATAGATAAAACATACAGAACCAGCAGGTCAAATTAGCCTATTTCTGTTAAAAGGAAGGTTATAGAAATATTCCTGTGACAGCATTTCCAGTGGCCATCTCTGCAGGGAGGGAGCAAAGCTGGTTTAGAGTGCATGGAAAGAGGAGCTGAGAAACCCAGAGCAGCTCCAGATCCTGACTGGCATCCATTAACAGAAACACAAGTCCAGTCACAAAGCTCTGCCTGCAGCCACAGGCATTTAAACTTGGTAAAAATGGGTAATTGTAATGCCAGGTCTAATAATGCTTGTTATATTATCTACTACACTAAATCCCTGACAAATATTTAATGGGATTAAATCTGTCCTCTGCTCTAGATTTATATAGCACTACCAGGGCATAAACTTCATTAAAGCTCTGTGTAACAGATATTTGAATGCTAACTAGAAAGTCTCATTTTCCAACATCACATCAGTTTTAGCTTCTCTATTTTATCCCTATTCAGTTATCACTTGCTATTAATTTATGTTTTTACTCACTTCCCTTAGCCTCAGCTACTTCTCAGGTACTTACTTCAGCAGCTCTGTACTCAGGTTCCAGCCCCATGCTTTATGTGCAGGACTCACTCTGTGCCTAGCAAGGAGCTGTTTTTCCTCAGTAACTGTTAAAATCAATGAGACTTGACAGATTCAGTGCAAAAGGGAACTGTGCTTCTTGCAGGATTATATTCATAGAACACAGAACTCTGTGTATGAGTTTATGGGTAAGTACAAACAGATTTTCCTGTAAAGTTCAGAAATAAGAAAGAAAACTTTTCTCCACTTACTTTCTGCTTTAGTCAGCAACATCCAGCATTAATTCATGAAAAGACACATATTCCCCTTCTCTCTATTTTCTTCTACTGAATTAATACATGCACCTATTATGATTCTTGCCTAAATGCAAACAGACAAGGTGCCTTCCCTCCCCTGGGCCATGCTGGAACCCAACATTCTCTGCAGGTACATTGTGACTGTGTGGCTTTTTGCAAACAGCTGTTCCCTTCTCTGCCCGTGGTGCCTCGAGCCAGGAGGGAACCACTGAGCTTGTGTTCAGGAGCTGGATGTGTATATTCAACAGATGCTGCAGCACTCTGGAGCCAAACTCGCAGTTGTGCACTACTGGAACAAACATGCCTGGGAAAATCAATGCATAATTAATTGATTTGCTCACTCAAAACTTCAGTGCTGATTGCCACAGCCCCCAGTTATGTAGATTTTTTTGCTACCAGCTGTGGCTTAAATGAAATTAGTTTGGCCCATGTGAATATATTTTATTTACAGTCAGGTCAGGTGCTGTGCTGTGGATTCATCTCCTGCAAACCCCTCGTTCATTATCTGTGCACTGTTTGCACTCTGAACTGAAGGAAAGTTTTTCCCTCTTATGGTAAATTTTTCTTTCTTTCACCCAGCCCTCGCTCAGCTCCTTTTATCTTCCAGTTTCATCCTTTCCTTTAGATGAATTTTTGCTGTTGTGCCTTCAGTGGCTGGAACTTACTGGAGATGTAAAAGCACAGCTGAAACTCACCTGAGATGTGGCCATATAGGAACCCACTCTGTAACCACTAAATAATCACAATAACTACATGTATCAACAAATGGCAATGGAAATGTGACATTGCCATCTTTTTCCATGCTTCACAGCATCTTTTTTTTTTAGGTGCGAAGCATAAGCTTCAAACACACCAGGCTTCACAACATTTGTACTAATGCTGCCAAGCCACCCTCTAAAATATTTTATGAACCATGAGAACATTTTAATCTGTTGGTGTTTCCTTAATTAAGACAGTTTTACTGCTGCCTGAAACAAAGGTGTTACATTAGCTGAGTATCTCTGCACTGTGTAAATTATGGCATCTGTCTTCTAAATAGAAGTTTGCATTATGCATTGAGGAATGAACTAGTGTGCATTTAATTTAAATGGATCGTCAGAGTTTTTTGAAAGTTAATATCTACCTTTCTAGGAGATTTCCATTATGTTAAATTACGTTTTAAAGAGCACAGTGCATGAGTAATGTTAGTGCATATCAGTTCATAACATTAGCATTTCCTGCCACAATGGAGCCCTTGAAAACGTCCACTGAAAAAACACTGATTGTTTAAGATTTACTGCTTTGTTGCAATTCTAAGAAATACTGCTCAGGTGGAAATATTTTTTACCTTGCTGTGTCAAACTGCACAATACAACAAATTAATTTGCTGTGATTGTATATACCAGTGGTGAGTTAGGTCAAATTATTCATACATATCATACATATAAAATTTAATGACTTTCAGAATCTTGCATTTTCCCCTAATAAAACACATAAATATTACAGATTCCCACCCTAAGGCATTTGCTGCTTACAGCAGGTAAAGGAACTGTTCTGCAGAAATAGATAGGTTTCATGTTTTTTAAAAAGGTGTAAGAGCTCTTATATGGATGATCTTTACAATAATTAAGAGGTGATAAATTAAGAATTAAGAGGTTATTTCCAACCCCTTGGAATTGCTATGGATATAGCAGTGTATCCATACAGCAGATATTGGGGCTGAGGAAGGGTCAGCTTTGGAACTATTTATAGCAGAACTGAGGGCTCTTAGCTGAAAGACAGCTCATAAAGCCCAATAATTTACCATTTTAGCCCTGACAGAAGTGTGTGTGTGTCCTGAAGCAGGTCCTGCATGACAGGATCAGCAACTCTTTGTGGGATCAGCAGGGACACGGCCAAAATAACGCGTTAAAAACCAGCAGTTTCATCACAGAAAAGGTCAGCACTGTTCTGTGAGGGCTTGGAGACTTTCAGATGCTGAGGACAAGCAGAGGCAGCAGAAGGGAAAGTCTTTAGTCAGTGGTGGGGAGGTACAGGAACAGCTGGGGCTGGTAAACTCTGTACCAACAGCTCTGCTGATGCTCAAAGCACTGCTGGGGAGCCACTTGAGAGGTAATTGATGTGTCCCTGCCAACAGCTCAGGAGAGCTGGGGAACAGCTGCCCACGTGGGCTCTTCACTCAGGGCTGCAGGAGAAGGCTCCGTGCTCCCCTGCTCTGGGCATCAGGAAAGGCAGATGAAGGTGGGGCAGCCAGGGAGTTCTCTCCACAGGAATAGTTTAATGTCCCAGTGATCTCATAGGATGTCAGGCCTGAAGCTCTGGATTGTTACCTAGGGAAATCTTTCAAAACTTTCAAGTTTTCAAAAACTTTCAAGAGAAAGCCTCAGTGGCATATGCTGGAATTCCCTTGTGTTGTCCTAATCCTTATATCTTGCTCTTTTCTCTGGCATGAGGATTTCACCCTTCCTGCTCTATCCCTCAATATTAGTGCTGGTGCTCATTGTCCATGGGCATTCTCATCAGTGCTGTGCAAATCCTGTATTTCCTGCAGCATTACAACTTTCTCAGCTTTCTCAGCTCAGAAAATCAGCACAAGATTGCACATCCCTATACCTCATTATGGGAAGGAGCCAAACCCACAAACAAGTGGATGTGGCACTTCATGGTGTGATTTAGTGGTCATGGAGATACCCAATCAAAGGTTGGATGTGCTGATCTTGGAGGTCCTTTCCAGCCTTAGTGACTCAGTGACTCCATGATTGGGATTTGAGTAGGGGAAGCTGTAGCCAGGCACCAAGAGAGCCAAGGCTGGGTGGGTGCAGGAGCAGGATGGGGGTGGATTCCAGCGCCACCTCCTTGCTCCCTCCCTGCCCCAAGTGTGTTTCCAGCAGTGGGATGTTGCCCATGGAGCAGCCTGTTGGCTCTGTCAGGGTGCCCAGGGATGGGGAGTTGAGCTGAGAGGGCTCAAGGATATTTTCTGTCCCCCTTCACAAGAAGACCCTGCCCAGCCCCAGCCCTGCTGTGAGGCTGTTGACTCATGTTCTGTGCACTTGTCAGTGTCTGCAGGCACTCAGGAGTGTGAGTGATTCAACTCAGTGTGCTCTCCTCCCTCTCACTTATCACTGCTCTGAAATTGGACATCCTGCATGTGGAAATTACAGGTTCCTGCGCTCTGAGGGTGATTCACAGAACAACACAACAGGCACTTGTTGAGGCATCGAGGGAGGACTTCATCCCTTGCTGCTGTTTCAGCAACTGAAAGAGGCTTTATCTAGGATGGGTTTCTGATCTTTTACATAGGTTATTTTTTATCCTTTACATCACACTTGTCCATGAGCGTCCTTTTTTGATTGTTTTGAATCCATAAAAGCATAAGACTGAAAAACAGTTTGCACCTGTTCAATTCAATTTTCCACCAAATGCTGGAGGTCAGTTCTATTTCCTTTGATGTTCTTGGGCCAGACACAAATGTTCTGAGCCACTTTTGCTTTGTGCCATGGTGTGGAAAGCTGGAAGTTAATATCATCTAGGGGTGGGGTCAGGCACACAGCTGACAGACTGGGATACAACTGCACATTGTCTTGAGCAGCTGGGAACAGAACCCCGGGATGGGCACGGCTGGAAGGGGTCCCCTGGTCCCCCAAATGACAAATTGGTGGGGTGGGGTGAATCTCTGGTGTGGCACAGAAGCTGCACATGTTGAGTCAGCCCTGGGAACTCAGGTGGCTTCAAGAGAACCAAGGCCACAGCTGTCCCCCCTGTGCAGTGCGGGGACAGACACAGGGCAGGTGACACAGCTTGGTGTGACACTGGCAGCCACTCTGCCTGAGAAGAAGCTGCTTGATGAAATATGTTGAATGCTGGCTCTGCAGACCGAAATGTTTCCAGCCAGAACAGGATAGGACATTTTCAGTCCCAAATGAGGTTATCTTCTTAATTGGGCATTATTTAGTGACCCGAAGTGCTTTGCCAGGATGATTTTAGGGGTGTTTGTGTATCAGCAGGAGCAGGGAGGTCATTCTGCCTCTGTACTGGCACTGGTGGGGGCACACTTTGAGTGCTGTGTCCAGTTCTGGGCCCCTCAGTTTGGGAAGGACATTGAGACCTCTGGAGCATCCAGAGGAGGCAACGAGGCTGTGAGGGGCTGGGAACACAAACCCTGTGAGGAACCACTGAGGGAGCTGGGGGTGTTTAGCCTGGAGAAAAGGAGACTCAGGAGTGACTTCATCACTCTCTACAGCTCCCTGAAGGGTGGCTGTAGCCAGGTGGGGTTGGTCTCTGTCTCCAGAGCTCACAGCCTCAAGCTGCACCTAGGGAAATACAGGCTGGATGTTGGGAAGAAGTTTTTTCACAGAAAGAGTGATCAAGTTCTGGAATGTTTTGCCTAGGGAGGTGGTGCAGTCACCACCCCTGGATGTGTTAACAAAGCCTGGATGTGGCACTGGGTGCCAGGGCTTAGTTGAGGTGTTGGGGCTGGGTTGGACTCAATGATCTTGAAGGTCTCTTCCAGCCTGGTCATTCTGTGATTCTGTGATCAACAGAGCTTTCACAGGACTGAGGCAGCTCCTTTGGAGAGCTGTAACCCAGCACCAAACACTGCTCCTTAGTCAGCAGCTCTGCCTCAAGAACTGACTTCCAGAGACAAGGGGAGAAAGCATATCCACCTGATTATCCAGCGCTCTCCTCCCAGAAGGATTTGGTAACAGATGAAAGGCTGACACACAGCATCTGTCTGCCCCAGCCTGAGCATCTCCTCAGTGCTAAGAAAAGAACATGGAACTTGTGTCTGACATCCATCTCAGTGACACTGCCCCAAATCTACGTTGCTGCAGGAAACTCTACTGCCAGATATGCATAGACACAGGCCAAAATACCCCAGGAAAACATTCCTGGGGAAAAAAGTCTTCCATTTATCTTGAGAGGCTGAATCTCAAATCGTTCTCCCAAAGGATTTTTCACCTTTTCATAATTGTAATGGCAATGACGGTTCAAGCATGAAATTTATTAAAGTCTTGGCCCCAGACCTGAAGGTTTAGGGTATCTGTAAAAAGCTGTGGGTACCAAATGAGCCTCTCTACAGCACTGACCAGTGCAGTGCAGTCCTGGGTGTTTTCCCTTTAGTAAGGAAAAGATGTTCCTCCCTGCAAGTAGGCATTGAGGAGTCCATTAGCAAAAATCCCTGAATGGGGACAGCTCAAGGACAGGAAGGGAAACAATTTTAATTTTTAATATAAACTAGAAAATTATTACATTCTAATATCTGTACTGACATTTATCTTGGGAAGACAGCCATGGAACAAGTTATATTTTCCCTCCAAGTTTGTGGGAATTTTTCCAACCAAGAGTGTGTAATAGCACATATGTCCTTAAGAGAAGTGCAGGGTTAGATTCCTTTGCATTCTGCTAGCAATTTACCCCTGGATCATTCATTCCCTAACAGGTTTTGTGCAGATTCAATGTGCTGCTGCCACCAGATGGCCCTTGTGGTGGATTCTGTTGGGAAAATCAGTGCAGGAGCTCTCCAAGGCAAAGCATTAAAATCAATTTAAAGGCAGAACTCTGTTTACAAACAAGGATTTTGCATAACAAGGGCCTGTTTTCTTTGCCAGTTGGATTCTGTGAGAGCTGATATGCAGTGTTTCACCAAGCAGCACATTCCCTGTCATCAGCTGAGAAGGAATGCTATGGATGTGCAGACCTTGTCAGGAATTCTTCCTAATTTTGCACCAAACAGAGCAAGATGAAGAGCCAGGTGTCTGAATTACAGTTTTGCTGACCTTGAGTTCACAAGATGCTGTAACTGCTCTGCAGTGCAATCTTGATGAATAATGTCATCAGCACCTTTCTGATGTAAAATAAAAGGGAAAATTAAAAACAGGAAAAAAGGGGAAGAGGAAAGGGGAGAAGGGAAAGAAGAAGGAAGTGAAGAGGGAGGGGGGAGGGGGCAGAAAGGAAGGAAAAAAAAATAAAGGAGAAAAAAAATCTCTTGTCAGGTTACAGCTATGGCTGCAGCAGGCAGAATGAGGGCTTTGTTTCACTTCTGAGTTTGAATATGACAGAGATACATCCCTTTTTGTCAGGAGCTCTCTGAAATGGGAACGAGCACCCAGGCAAAGGCCTGTGGCATTTCCTGAGCTCTGCTTTTGCTTTGGAGCCTGTTTGTTTTGGGTAAATGCTCAACCCTTGCCCTTGTAGCAAGTGTGGCAAAGGCAGTGGCAGAAATTCTGGAAGATTAAAGGGGGAAAAAACCAACAGACAATAACAGAAGCCAAAAATGAGTTGAATGAGTTGAAACCTGCTCCCAGTTGTAGCTGCACCTTTTTGAAAGCCCTTTTTGTTTCCAAGGATGCATTTATTTCATTCTACATCAGAAATTCTTCGAGATCTATTTCAGCTGTCAGCTTATAGCCAGCATCAAACACAGAAATGACACAGGGATGACTTTTTGACAGCCAGTTTTTGAGAAAATGTAGCTGCAAAGTGAATTTTTTGCAATTTGAAAGTCTTTTCAGGCCACACATTGAAGTAATGGCAGAACTATGTTCCTCAACAGATCTGAGTAATACAAACACAGTTATGAGATCTTCTCTTTACATTCCTTTTTGGAAAATATCTTTTTCAGGTGAAAGGCAGAGCCAAACATTAATGATGCATCTTTTTCGTGTAGTAACTCAGCAAGTAAATGCAGTGAGAGACTTTTAAATGCAGGATCACTGACAGGCAAAACCAAGTTCCCAGTTCCCAGCCCTGTCATAGAATTCCTCAAAGATGGGTTTCAAGATCACTCACCCCAAAGTATTTGATTAGTGCCACTTGTGTGCTTCAGTAAAGAGCTACTCACATGAATTAATTCAAGATACAGAGGATACTTCTTGATTACATGGGGCAATGGAATACAGAGCTCAGTACACTGAAAGGTGTAGTGGGGATCAGGATTAGCTTTTCCATGTGGAAATGGATCAGATTTATCACATAATTTAAACTGCACCTTCTCTGCTAAGAAGGCATTTCTGAAGATAGAAATTCACTTTGTTGTTCATGCAGAGGAAAGAAATTGTCTCGAGCAGGTTGAGAATCAAAACTCTTATGAAGAAAACAGAATCAATGCCCATTCAGATGAGTCTGGCAGAGGTTTTAAAAGCTAAAACACTTCTTCAATCCAAGCCCTCCCTTTGGGGCTGAGCCCTGGAGTGTCACAGACACAGAGGGCCCCACACATGAAGGGAGGAATCTCCCACAGGTCAGATCCTGTATATTTTGCTGGGGTTTGGTCCTGGCTGAAAACACATGTGGATACCATTTCCTTCTTCCCCGATATCTGGGTCCTTATAAACCTTTGCTGCCCTGAATTTTGCAAAGATACATTTCCACAGCTTCAGCCTGACTTGGATGGAGGACAATGCCAAGGAGCCTCATGGACACCCAGGCCCTGCATTTCTGTGCACTCCTCCCACCATGTGTGGCCTCTCAGGGATCCTCTCCAAGGCTGCCAGAGCAGCACAGACCTCACAGAACCCAGCAGCTGAGCAGCCTGAGCACAGCAGTTTATCTTTGTGGGGTTGATGTTCCTTGGGGAATCTCCTGGAGCAAATCAGAGAGCTGGGGTTCAGGAGAACCCTCAGCAGTTTGTCACCAGCTCCCAGTTAGCCCATTCAGTGTTTTTAACAAGTCTAAAACCTCAGCCCCTGCCAGTGGCCTGGGAACAAACTGCATTTGTCATTTGTAGTAAGGACTTCTTTGATATGAGGTTTCTCCTTGTGTTCTAAGAGCCTGCCCAAGGGGAAACCTCTAAACAGCTGATTAACACTTTGTTGCTCTCAGGGCTGGTTCAGATCATTATTCTCCTCTGGATAAATGACACGGATTAATTCTGACAAAGTAACATGCACAAAGAGACTTATGAAAAATGTAGCTCCTTCTTTCTGTACTGCATTTCCAGAAGTTACATCTCCATCTCTTCTTTGTAGCAGCAGCACTTTCCCTTTTTACTGTTCCTTTCGAATAGAATTCCAGTTCATCTTTAGAGTGAATCAAGAAGCTTTTGCCTGCAGCTACTCATTGACAGGGTCAGTTCTGGAAGATCCTTTGTCTTAGAAAAGCTGTTCCTTCTGCCAGTCTGTAATCCCCCACAAAAGTGTTCACTGAGCACTTTGCTGCCACAGTGCTTTGTCATTCCCTATAACGTTTTCAGGTTGTGATAGAGCCTCCTCTTGAGAGAACCCCAAAGCTTCCAGAAGCAAGTACATTTTTTTCTTCTTTTTTTCTTTCTTTTTAGCATTTCAACTGTAAAAGCTTCCAGAAGTTACTGCATTTCTCTCAGATCTCTAAAGAGAGTGGGATCAGTGCTTTTTAGGAGTCCTGATCCAAGTGAAACCTCAACTCACAGCAAGACCTCTGTTTGTATGACCAACCACCAAGAGGCCAGGGCTGCACCACGTCCATGTGAGCATTTTAATTGTGAGTTTTTAACAGTAACAGGAAATGTGCAACAAAAGCCACCTACTCCAAAAGGCCAACATCGCCCTGGGCTGGATTCCCCCCCTGCTCACAGCCTTTCACAGCCCTTGCTTATGCAAGACCAGAAAAAAGGCAATATTTGGCAATCATGACATGGCAAATACATTTGTTCACGTAAGCTTGGACAGAAATAACTGTGTTACTGCTCAACCTTCCCAGATGGAGCAGAGCTTGACTCGGTGGCCCCGGGGCTTCCCAAGGCAGCTGCAGCACCAGGGAGGGAGGGAGGCTGGAGCTGCACAGGCTCCCAGGCTGAAATTGGAAATCCAGACTGCTCCTAATGACCCAGCCCAGCAGCAGCACCTCTCACCCCCTCTGTGTGCTGCCCAGCAGCATGAAAGAGAAGGGATAAAATAAGGGATAAGGAAAGGGTGAGCCTGCCTGACCTCAGCGTTTTCTTGTTCAGCTTTTCATTTCCTGCTTTGTAATCTTTACCTAAGACACCTTGAGGTTTAGTGCTGTTTCTTTGGGCAAGAAGCAATTGGAATTGATTTGTCCGTGTTGTGATGTGATTTTCTTTTTTGGAAAAGGATAGAAGAGTTTCCAGTCTGAATTTGCAAATCTATTTTTAAGCATTGCTGCAAATAAAATGAAAGAACTTACATTTCCCTCAGCTGTTGTCAGTGATAAAGCTGGGGGGTGATTTTTCCTCCTTTTGTACAAATGAAATGTTATTTCTCTTTCTCTTCACACATGTAAATTTATATATAGAGTGATATATTACTGGTTTCTCTCAAGAACAAAAGGATATGGTGCAAATCTGAACAGCTGCAGACTGATGTAATACAGTGAGGCAGAGCAAACCTGGTCTCCTCTAATTGCACTGGTACAAATATACCTCAGTGACCACAGGATCAAAAATACACCCCTTTAGTCACAGCACAACTTTATTAGCTCATGTCCTGTTTTAGTTAATGGCTGCCTGAACTAGCATTGCCCTTTGCTACCTGCTGTGATACACTAAAATTTTGTATTTTTGTGTGCTGATCTTGTCAGCAGATAGTGCAGCTGTCCTGGGAGTGCTGCGCAATTGGAAAAAGCAGGCAAAATGCTCCATGTCACCATTAAAACCATAGGAATATATCCAATAAAATGTGGTCTGAGTGCAGGAAAGGTGGGGAACCCAAACCTGCAGAATTTATAGGCTACTGCAATTCATGTGAAATGAGTAAAATAGGATATTTTTCTTTCAAGTTTTGTTGATAACAAAGACATACACGGTATGGTGTGCCCTGCTTTCAAACTGTGATTATATCCATTGGATTCAGATGGAATGAACAGGATACATACTGGAATTATGATTAGATAATGATTTCTCAGGATGTCGCACACTTTTTTTTTTTTTTTTTTTAAATTTAAACTACTCTTGGAAGGCAGAATTATTTTCCTAATGTAAAAAATATTACTGTGCCATCCAAGTGACTTTCTGTTCCTGGCATTCTTGGAAGCAACATGCCAGTTACAGATGTGAAAAGAGAACAAGAAATCAATTATAAAAATTCTTGGTTTTCACCAGTGGAGGTGTCCAAGTTAAAATGCCAGTGGCAGGAGAACTTGGACAACGCTCTCAGGGATGCACAGGGTGGGATGGTTGGGGAGTCTGTGCAGAGCCAGGACTGCATGATCCTTGTGGATCCCTCCCAGCTTGGGATAGTCTGTGAAATATCCCATGATTCTATGAAAATAAATCCGCATTTCTGAAGACTTTGTGCTTTATCACAGTTGCTTAGTCTGACCTTTCTCTAATTTCCGTTCCCATGGATATTTAAAAAGGAACAGAATATGATCTGATTTTCATGTTTCCTCATAATCTTATTCTGAAAAGCAGTGTTTGCTGAAATTTGCCAAGATAATTCAGTCTAAGCATGGATATGCTAAGCATGGAAAAACTGACTCTGACCAATTAAAGCACAGAAAAATATTAGAATGGAAATGTATGGAATAAAACATCTTAAAATGGAAAATAGTGGGCGAATTTGGCAGCCTAGGTAATAAATCATTTAAATATTGTTTTAAAACAAAACCCAACAAAACAGACACAAAAAACACTGACAGTTTTCCATGAGCAAGTTTGCTTATTAAGTTTTTGTTCAGAAATTACTTGATGAAAACTTTGGTTGCATTTTTATTTTCTACTGAAATGCTGCTATTTGATATTTTATTGCTTTATAAGCTCACCAAAGCAGTACACTGCAATGAACTGATGGGACCACAAGGAGTGGTGACGAGACATGGAATCAGCTATTTTAGCATTGTTACTTCTCCTTGCTTTCAGGGAGTTTCTGAAGCTGTCATTTTGGGAGGGGTTTATTTTTTTCCTTTCCTCTTTCAGTTTTCAGCTTCCTACCCCGATGCCAAGGTTGTGGTTTTTGTCTGTGCTTTTCATCTTTATGAGATGGAAGTGTTTTCTTCTGGCATTTTCTGCTTGTGCCCCAGGTACTTGGTACCACAGTAAGAATTCTTCTCCTTCAGTCACAGTTTATCCCACGACTTAAAATATGATGTGTTAATAAAAGGTGTCCTTGATTCCAGCTCTGGTTTGGCTTCAATCTCAGCTTAAGCACCAAGAAAAAATTTCCTGCACCATTTATAAAATAACTTCTTCAATTAACGCTGTACTCCAAATTTAATTACATTTATTGCTAAGTTAGAGCTATATGTTCCATTTAGTCCCTTTCATGAAATTACTTCCCACTTTCACAGCAGAATTTGTTCTGTTCTTCTTTGATTTTTCTTTGGAGAGCCCCAGAGGATCAGCCGGGTCCCCAGCACCGTGTGAGCCCTGCAAGGTGCACTGCTGCCCTGCCACCTGCCTCCACAGGGACAGCTGGAGCCATTCCAGTGTGGATGCTCTCAGCTTGTTCAAAGAGAGAAACTGATCATTTCTCCCAGACCTTGTTGTGGGAAAGCTTAGAGAAAGAATTAAAACAATTATTATCTCTCTCTCTGCACCTGCTGTTTATAGAAATTTGTTTTTCAAGAATGGTTGTTCCTAATTAACCAATGGTGTAAGAGGTGTTTCCTTTAAGACCAGTCAGGTCTTAGCTTAGTGAGTCCATCTATAAAGGGTGGATGATTTTCTAATAAAGTAGATTGCCTTCTGAAACAACCTGGGGTCCATACCTCTTTATCCCATTCCTGGGGCAATACTGACATTCCAGCACACCTGTTCCTTTAAAATCCAGCACTGAATTTTTCTCTTTCCCCATAGAAGCAAAGTCTTCCTTGCTAATTTGTCCCTTTTATATTAGGGATATATTGATATCGTTATTATTTATCCCTGTTAAATTATCATTTTTATGTTTGTGTTGCTTGATACCTTACATTAACAGTGCTTTTTATTTTCCAGGACACAAAGACACAGTCCTTTCCCAAGGACTCTGCACAAGAGGACACATTTGGTTTTTGCCTGCTAACATTCCCTGATACCACTTACCAAAACAAGATACAGAAGCAGAAATCACAGAAACCAACAAAGTGCAAATGAAAGGCTCATTAGAATGAAGCCTTGGTTAAAGCTGTGTGTTTATATGGATTAGTTCTGGACCACACTTTGCAGGCAAACCTCCAGATTCACCTACAGAACCTGGAGGAGCTAATTTATCATTTTTTTCATAAATCAAAAGGCAATTCCTACAAACAGTAATAATTGGTCCACTCAGGATCAAACGTAGAAAATTAAAATTGAACTTTCTACTGCCTTGTGGATATACCCTAAGATATGGCCTGTAATTTTACCATGCTTAGCTTGGGATATTTCAAATACTTTAGGAGCTGATCAGGGTAAGAACAGCCTAATTCTCTCCAAGTGCCAAGCCAGCCAGGCACTGTGGGGTGGAGCAAGCCAGGAGGCTCCTGAGGGTGGGTCAGGTATTCTCCCTTTTTAGAGGAGGGGTCGAGGTACATAGATCAAGTCTAAATGCATTCCATTTAACTAAGAAAAAAGTGTAATATGGTAATATTTTACAAGATATTATAATGAAAAGGATTTGTGCTAGGAAAAGGCATGAGGAATTTTCATGCCTTTAAGTAGAAATCAAATAAAATTTAAAGAGAATTAAGATGTCAGATCTTAAAAGTGGGTTATGTTTAACCAGGAGAGGGAAAACCCAGAAACATCATAGTTCCTAGAAGATTTCAGGTCTTTATGGCTGTGCTTTCTCCTTTTTCTTATTTAATACCTCAGAGTCAGGTCTCACCTCACAGGCATTACTAGCTTATGGGGACCATGGTCCTGGTCAGCAGTGGGATTCCTATTTCCTTCTTTCCCCCAGGAATCTCCAAGAGTGCAGCAAATGGGCCCCCCAGAATGCTGGTTTTTCTGGTATTAACCACAGGAGAGGAGCAGGCACTGCTGGGTGTGTGCTCAGCACACAGAAGGAGAGCAGAACTTCTGTCCTGCCTTAGGACACGAGGAGGGGACACTCCTGTTAAATACAGCGTGAAAGGGGCTCGGACCTAAAACTGAGAGAGGAGACATTGAGATGAGATATTAGGGAGGGATTTCTGGCTGTGAGGGTGTGAGGCCCTGGCACAGGTGCTCAGAGCAGCTGTGGCTGCCCCTGGATCCCTGGCAGTGCCCAAGGCCAGGTCAGACAGGGCTTGGAGCAGCCTGGGACAGTGGGAGGTGTCCCTGCCATGGCTGGAGTGGCACTGGATGGGCTTTGAGGTCCCTCCAACCTAATCCATTTGTGAGTTCTGTGACCTACATATAAATTCTAACAACAGGATAAACTTGAACAGCAGGATAAAAATCCTTAGTGTCTAAACACAGCAGCAGAACCAAGAAGTGAGGCAGAGATTTAAGAGGGCTGGGGGGAACTAAGCAAGAAATGCAATCAGGACAGAAGTGGCTTCGAAGAGAATTTTAAAAGAGAGAGTTGGAGGGCAGAGTTAAGATTGAGCACAAATCACTGCATGACTTCTGGATCCTTGTTTTTTAAATATTACACTGACCTAATTAATTTTACATAGAAAAATATGTATCACAGGCTTTTTCCTGGTCTTATCTTCCTTTGAAAAAAATTATTTTAGCTGTTTGCTCATCCATGGCATTGTAAGGCACACCAAACCATTTCTGAAACAGTGACATTTCATGCTCAGCCTCTACACAGAACTATAAATTTAACTCTGACAAACCACCCAAGTTAGGCAGCAAGTGCAAGAGCCAGGCTCTCAGAACAGGACAGGCAAACACAGAACAGGAAGGGACCCTCAGGGATCATCCAGGCCAACCCCTGGCCCTATACAGACACTCCAACAATCCCACCCTGTGCATCCCTGAGAGCCTTGTCCAAACCCTCCTCGAGCTCTGGCAGGCTCAAGGACCAGGACTGTGCCTGATCTCTGGTGACATCAAACAGCACATGAGCACCAGGGATGTGACTCTGAGTCTGGACCAGACTCTGAACACTCAAAAAGGGTCCTCTACAGGTATTGACTTGCCAGAAAACACCAAAACTCGAGGCACTTTAAGATTTTTCCACAGGGTAATGGGGTATTTTAGCAGGGAAGTTGAACTGGATGACCTCCAGAGGTCCCTTCCAGACCCAGCCTCTCTGTGATTTCTCTCTTGCCAATAATAAATGAGTAAGAGAATCCTACTTACTCAATGAGCAACGTTCCCTTTCATATTTAAATATTCCCTGGCACTTTCCCAAGCAAGAATTAACCATGTGCTGAGTAGCTTATGGAAAGAGACAGTTTGAGGTAGGATGTTAGCAAGTAATAAGAATGTTATTTTGATGATTTTCATATTTTAAAAGGTTAGGCTTGATGTCACTTAATTTTCTAACTGAGCAAATCTGAACAAGCTGGGTCTGCTTTTACAATCTGTGTCTCCACAGATAGAGATTGAATATATTACTGATTCTATGAATATGCTTATCTTCTAAGTTTACCTCTCCTTGTTAATTCACGGAGCCTGGTGGAGCATACAGGCTTTTGGAGGGGCAGAGACGATCTCTGAGGCACAGAGTCCTCCTTCTTCTTTCAGTGCTGAGCAGCAGCAACATCCAGAATACACCAGGAACACGGGGCAGGCTCCAGGTACCAGCCCCAGGGCATGTCTGAGGGTTTAATGTATTTTTCAGGCTAATTCATGGTTTCCTGTGGAGAGGGCTCCCAGCAGGTTTGATTTGCTCCACGTCCTCTGTAGAACAGCAGTAGCAGCCGGGCAGATCAGGTTGGTGATGTGGTTACTGGGACCCTCTGAGAAAGCCCCAGGCCGGGCAGAGCCCCCGGAGCAGCCGGTCCCTGCAGGAGCCAGCGCTCCTGCTCAGCGCACCCACCGCGCCCAGCGAGGCACAGCTTTCCATGCGGGAACGGAGCCTTTCCCTGCCAGCGGGAAAAGAAAGCAGGAAACGCTCACCCTTAAGGCGGCTCCTGCCTCCCTCAGCAGTGCTCACGGGTCCCGTGAACTCGGGTGTTTCTGCCTAAACAGAGGTGCTTCAAACAGATCCTCGCTGTAGGAGCTGTGCTGCTCCGCTTCCACTATCCTTGCTGTGAAACGCTTAATAAGCTTTTATTGTCTGTACATACTTCAGTGAGTTTTGAGTGTCTTACTTTGCATTTTATTTTGCATATAAGAAGCAAGTTCACTTGCTTTATTTATCGATTTAACCCCTGACAAATGCTTTGGCTGCCTGCTACTGTGCAGGTTGCCTCAGTGAGATATCGTGGTAAACATTTCTTTCCACACAGAGCAGAGTAAACCGCACTTTATCAAATACATTCTGAACGGGTAGTATTCGAGAAAGAAATATTTTCAAGAATTCTAATGAAAAATACTAATCAAACTCCTAGGAAGGAGGCTTGGTCTCTTCAGAGAGCAGCTAAAGACGTGTCTGTGAAGTCCGGATCCCCACCAGGACTGGAAATTAGTCTTTCACGCTTCAGTCACCTCGACAGTCACAACAGCCTTTCGCTGCACTCATGTCAGAGCAAAAGTAACAGTTTTGCCAATAACTTATTTCTGCCTAAAGGCACAGTGCCCCTGGAAACTGCCAGACGGGTCTGCTTTTGGCTGCACCCTCCCCTCACGCCCCTTTTCTCCCTGGTGGCTGCGAGAGGCAGAGAGGGAGAAGCCGGGATAGACAGCCTGTGCTTGGGAGCTCCGTTTCCAAACCTGGCGGGCACAGATGGGGACAACGCGGAGCCCGCAGCCTCCCCGGGAGCGGGACCCCTCGCCCTCGCCCTGCGGCACCGGCCGCGCTCCTGAAGCAAAGGCGCGTCCTGGCAAAGGTGAGAAAGAGTTGACTCCACCATGGGCAGTCGGCGCGTCAGTGACAGCAGAACAACCGCTCTAAGAAAATTTCAGTAATTGTAAACTTGAAAAGTGGAAAGGTGGAGAGAAGAGGTAAAAAAACTTAGGAAAAGAAAAAAAAAAGTAAGGAGGCATAAAGAGGAAGGGAGGAGAAAAGCACGTCTTCAGCTTCCTATCTTCTTCCTGCAGTATCTCCCCGTTTCCCTTTCCTACTCCTGGTCCTCACAAGCATTCCCAACACGCACTTGGGATGATACAGGACTCAAAACCTCAGCAACTTTTCTTGGCTTGATGCAGCCTTAGCGGGAAGCAGCGTTTCACCAACAGAGGTTTTAACGCCAGGGAGGCTGACGGGAGAGGCGGAGGGCACTGCTGCCTGACTTGGGGCGTGCTGCTGGGGCGCCCGGCTCGGGGGGCCACCCCCGCTGCCACCCCTGCGACGGGAGCCCGCTCCCCACATGTGGCAGGGACAGCTCTGGTCCCGCAGGCCGGGTCCCCGCCCGCCTCCGCGCACAGCGCGCTGCTCCCCGCGCCGCCCCGGGGCCCCGCTCCCGAGAGCGCTCCCGCACCTCTCCCGGGGCTCTCCCGCCGCGGGGAACGGGGCCGGAGCCGCGCGGGGATGGGGCGCGGGGATGGGATACAGGGATGGGATACGGGGATGGGATGCAGGGATGGGATGCAGGGATGGGATGCGGGGATGTGATACAGGGATGTGGTACAGGGATGGGATACGGGGATGGGATACGGGGATGGGATACGGGGATGGGATACGGGGATGGGATGCAGAGATGGGATACAGGGATGGGATACAGGGATGGGATAC
>VWZP01010556.1:47570-332573 GCA_013396995.1 Dicaeum eximium
CTCTGCCGGCTCCGCTCTCCACGCTCAGCTGCAGAACCACATCTGGAGCGTGGAACCTGTTTCTAATGGCAACATCTCCGCTCCTTCTGCATCTCCTCGGAAAGGCTGCGGAAAGGCTGCTGTGAACGCAGCTGAAGATTCCTCACCAGCGAAGTTTTCGTCCTGAATTGCAGAGGGAAACTTTCCTTTCAAGTGGTGCTGTTTTAAAATATTCGCAGGAAAGAAATTATTCTGCTGCGAGGTGTCTGTGTAGACTGAGTCTTACTGCTGTGCTAGATAAGAAAAATGCTGCTACTGAGTAGCTCTCTATAGCAACTGATTGAAATATAATATGCATTATTTGCATGTTAATAAGATTTCTAGTCAGACTTCCCCGGCAAACGCAAGTGGAGACAAAGACATGCATGCCTTACATCTCTAACTGCACCACGCCAATTCAGATTTACCAAGTGTGAATTCACTTCATTCGCTAATGAGGCAAAGAAAGCAGCAGGAGAAGGTGGGGAAGCAATCTCCTGGCCTTCTTCAGGGTTCGGGATGCAGCTGGGAGTTGATGTTTGTCAGGGCTTTCCATCTTTGCTAGATTTCTCCTGGCTCACAATGGCTGCAGGTGATTTGGGAGCTTTTAATTGCTCCTTTTGGGCATGGAACATGGAGCTGTGGGGGGAGCACAGGAAGATTGTCCTCAGACAGGGATTCTATCTGGGAATCTGAAGCCCTGCTAGAGTTAAATCAGGCCAGGGACATCTAGGGCAACAAAAAAAGCTTCTACAGGAATGTCAGTGATAAAGGGAAGAGTTGGGAAAACGTGGGCCCTCTCCAGAAGGAAGCACACCCGATGACCTGGGACAAGCAGGGGGCTGAGACCACAAAGCTCTTTTGTAACCAAGGAATCATCTCTTTGAGTTCTGACTGCATTTCAATGAGCAGAGCAGCAGTTGGTAATCTCTGAGTTAATAAGACACAGCTGTGGAGCGGTGCCTTCATTGAGGAGGTGCAAATGGTGTGCACACTGCAGGTGAGTGTCCCGGGAAGAGCTGATGGATCCCCTCCCATGGCCAGGTGGGACCTCAGTGCTCAAGTGGAACGCTGGGGCTCAGCAGAGTTGAGCAGCTTTGGGTGAGCAGACCTCAGCACCTTGCTGGGGCTGGTCACAGGTAAGAAATGGGGTACTTTAATATAGTAAATACTTTAATGTGAGGTGGGTACAACCTCTCTTTGCTTGACTGGTACAGGTTGCCTCAATTTCAGAGGTTCATTGCAGCAACATTGTGTTTGCCATGGTTTTTCTGTAAATATAATGGTTCTTTGCTCACATGTGGGGAATATAAAACCTTCCTTGGTCGTCTTCTGTGTGCTGTTAATGGTCCTGGAAATACAGTGAAATGTCAGGGATGCACACGAGTCATTCCAGACAAATGGAATTATTTTCTTCCAGTTCAGGTGCTGTCAATGTGCAGTGCTGATCTCTAGGTATGCCTTTCTGAATTTAGAAAGTTATATTTCACTAGAATTAAGGTGGCTTTTTGACAAATAAAAAGAAAGCAAACCCACTTGTAATGGATTGTGGTAGACAACAATATTCTTTTAGCACGGTTTCTTGGTAGGACAGGCACGGTACTGAGCCTTTGGTGCACCCAGAGCTGTGGCATTGCTTGTTTGCCAGGTCTGCTCTGGGGTTGCTCTCCTCGGTGCTGTATTAGAGCTCCTGCTGAATGCAGGGAATTGGAGGGAAAGGTCCATGGCAGTGCAGGGGATGTGAGCTGTCCTGATCCCGTGCCCAGGGCAGGCTGCAGATGGGGATTCCCCTCCTGCAGTCCAGCTGGGACCTCGGGGGATTGCAGAGCCCTGAGCCATCCTTCCTCATCCTTGCTGCTCACCTTCCACTTCACCTTCCTTTCACCATGGAATTCAGAGCAGGAGCTGGGTCAGAAACGTTCTGCTTGATGGTCCTTTGTTCCCCTGATGGTTTCCTTGTGAGGCAGGCAGGCGTTCCTCTGGAAATTTAAGCATTGTTATTCAAATCCAGAGCACCCTGATAGATCATTATTTTCCATCTTGACTCCAGTGCCAGGCACCACGGCCCAGGGTGTGTGCTGTGTGTGCCCTGTGTTTTATGCTGCCTTTCTCCAGCTTGTGCAGTGGTATCCTTTGTGAGCAGGTTTGGCTGTTTGTGTGGAAACTCCTTGGAGTGACAGCAAAGAAGGACTTTCACAGCTGAAGGAATATCCCCTGCGGGTTTTATTTGCTGCTGGGACTTACAATTAATGGCTCTGTGTTGTGAAGAATAGGTGTATTTTGACTTTTCCTTGCATTCCATCTTTCTGTGCAGCCCATGGCAGAAGCATTGGATTTTGGCTTTGAGCTGGAGAAGCTGTGTGCACTCCAAAGAATATCTGCTTTAGTCTCTTCATTCTCCCTGGCTTTCTGCTTCACCTGGGTGGGGATTCTCAAACCCTCAGTGTAACTCTTGGTAAAACTCACTGCTGACAAACGCTCTGTCCTGATCTTTTTGAAGGCAAAAATAGCCTCTATCACCTTGTATCTTAATTCATGCACAGAACTTGGGTGTGTAATGCCACAGAGGTGAGCAGGCTCTAATTTCAGGAAGGTAAAGTGGAGATGTCTGACCCTTGCCGTGGTTCCTTCCTGGAGGATTTTCCTCTTTGTTTAGCACAGCCTTTCCTGGTGTTGATCTCCCTGACTGAGACCCAAAGAATGAGGCCCTGCTGCGCAAGGGGGGATGCTGGGATCTAATGCAAATGAACCAGCTAGATTTAAATAAGGTAAAATCTTTATTCAGCTTTCAGGCATGGTTCTATTTTAAGCTTTTAATTGAGTCCACCACTTCTTGAGTGCTTGAGGTTGTCAAGGGTTGAGAGAGACTTTGTCTTTCAGGAAAGGAGGAAGCTGACTTTATTTCAGGTTTTCTGGGGTTGTGACACCAGTGCTAGTACAGAGTTAGTGCAGACATGGAACACTCCTCCTGCCCAGTGGGCTGTGTTTGTGGCTGTGCCAGTCAAGTGTTTGTAGATGAAAGTGCCAGACATGGAAGGGAGGAGAATCAGTAATGAAAGAACTTACCTGTGACCTTTTTTCCAAGTGGCTTGGGATGAAAACTTTGAAGGCAGTGATCTGAGACTGTGGATGGAATTCAATAGCTGCTCCTGGCTTGCATTGCAAGGGAATTCTAAAAGGGTGATAAGAACTGCTTCACATAAGGTAGGAGAGACCTCTTGAATCGAAGGTCAAGAGTTCCTCCTGCTCATATTTATTTCAAGTGGCATGCAGCTTGCCAGGCTCCTCTAACCATGTCCTGCTTTAGATGGAGCTCACCTCAGTGCTGGTTTAATATTTAATCAGAGCCTGATGTGCAGGTGACTGGAACTGAAGGAGGGAGGCAGGGAAATTCATTTCTGCTTCTGCTTTCCCACTTGCCAGTGTTGTGCCTTACAACCTTCCTGGCCTTTGGTGCTTAAGAAAGAGAATGGTTGGGCTTGGATCTGGATTCTGTGTTGAGCAGCACAGGTTGCTTTAAATCCTAAAAAGGAGATTTGCTGAACTCTCTTGAGAGCACTGTGATTAAATGGGGTTTTGGTTGTGCACGAGTGTTGCAGCAGTGCAGTCCTGTGCAGCATTAATGTGGGTGCTGCCTGCAGCCTCAGGCTGCCAGGATTAGGGGATCACTGCAAGCTGTGCCCTCTGTGGAGTGTCCCTGTGTCCCCCCTTGGAGCTGCTCACGTTCCCAGGCCAGGGCTGTGGGAGCTCTGGGAGATGAGGTCAGGAGCAGCTCAGTGTGTGAGCACACATCCCTCAGTGGGCTGTCCTGGAGCCTCCAAGAGGATCAATGACACCTCAGGATCTCCAGGGGGACTTCATGCTTTAGAGGAAGCCAACAGTCCTTGGAAAAGCAGAGAAAACATCGGGGTTTGCATGGTTTTTCCTACTCTCTTTCAATATAGTGACAACTTTAGGGTGGTAGAAATGTGCCTGTCTTGGAACTCATCACTGAGAGCCTGCTGCTGCTATTGGTGCTCCAAAATAGGTATCAGCTCTCATCTCACAGGGGGTTTTTATGTGCTGGGAGTGATTTCCCACCCCACCTGCCTTTTTTTTCACCCACCTGACAACTTCCTCCAGCCATCTTATCTCCACCCAAATGCATCTGATCAGAGCAGCTCCTGCTCAGGGGGCTGAGGGTTGCCTGTCCTCTCTCCTGCTTGCTCTGAAAGCAAGAAAGGATAATTTTTTAAAAGCACGTTGCAGAGTTATGTAACCTCTTGAGGAAAGTGCTTTTGAGCACTGAGCTTTCCTTATTATGTAATGTGATACATCACCAGAACTTGCTGACATAAGCCATGATCTTCACCTCCACTTGCTCATGAAAAACCTATTATTTCCTTGACCTCATTTGGCTCTGAGGACTGTGGGCACTATTAGGACCTCGTCGGAGTATTTTACTCTGGAGTAGGGAAAACTGCTGGTAAATGAGGTGCCAGTCTGAGCTGCCTGCTGAGGGAGTGGTGTGTGTGGTCTGAGTCACTGCTGTGACACTGCCATTGTTTTAAGTGACTTTTTCTGTGTGAAAGTCTTTAAATAGGTTCTTCCCAGGCTTTGAGTAAGGAGCAGAGATGGTTTCTGTGTGGCATGGCATGACCCTCTTAGGCTGTTTGAGTAATTTTCTTGTGAGTGAAGGAAATCATTAAACATCTTAAAATGAGATGAAGAGCCCTTTTCCAGCTAATGTGATTTAATTGAGAATATACTTCACTCATGCTAACAATGCAATGAACCTTGGCATCACCAACATACTTAACTAACTTTACAAAGGTACCTGGCAAAGGTCACCACAGCTTTGCTTAATAATTCAGCTTGTGCAGGTCTGGAACTTGGTCAGTCTTCGTGCATTATGTTGATTTATACTCTGGTATTCTATCTAGGAATAAGTTGTGTGAAGTGGCTGTTCAGCAGCCTGCTGTTGTAATAATAAATGCCATGAAACTGGTGTGATGTGCTCTGTGATTTTGGGGGTGATTCCAGTCTACAGGAGACTGACCAGTAATCACAACTGGTTCTGTTTTCTCCCAGGGACAGGTATGGACTGCAACAAGCTTAACACTCAAAGCCTTTTGAGCCAAACCCTTCAAATTTGCCTTTAAAACTCTTACAGAAGGCTCTAGAAAGACCATTTAGAGACAAATAGCCATCATGCTCCTCGGTAGCTGAAATGCCAAGAAAATACCTCAGATCTATGTCCCCTGCTCAGCTGAGCACAGGATTTCTTCTTTGGTGCTCGTGCTCAGCAGAGTGGTTGTTTGGGCTGGTGGAGAGTTAACTGGGCAGGAGTCCCACTCACAGCTGATAGGGATCTCCTGACTGCTGCACATCTGCTCCTTCCCAAAGGATGGGACTGCCAGGAAGTCTGCCTCAATAACTCATGTCCAGCATGCAGCATTACCTTCACCAATTGGAATATTTTCTTTAAGGCAGGGAAAGTAACAGCAAAGATGCAAGTGTGCTGCTTCTTGACTTTCTGCCAGCTGATCAGGGAGTGAGTTTTACTAGATTTTTTTGTCAGAATCAACAATATCTTTCTTGAACTTAAGCAGGTTGCTTTTATTTCTGAAGGGCAATGTGGAGTGGCTTCATCTCCATGTGTTCAATTCCTGGGAGATGGAGAAACTCAAGTCTCTAATTAGCTGTCTGTTTGAAAGAAGTCAGACTTCTGAGCTGCAATAATAATATTGTCTGGGATGTGGAAACAGCCAAAATCAACAGCAGTGCCCAGGGATGGGGAAGCTTGGGATGCTGTCAAAGCTGACAAGTTCTCTTCTCTCTTGGCTAATTTTGTGTTTGATGTAAAGTGTGGAGGTACTGGTGCTCTGCCCATGCACTTGAGAAGGTGTGAATAAAGATGGGTTGAATGCATGAGCTGCTGCTCTGCAGCTCCAGACCTCCTGGGGCATAATTGTTCTTTGAATTGGAAGTCTTCTTGTACAGAACATGGGCTGGGAGAGCTGACGTGCCCATCTGAGGAAGAGAAGTCTCTGGGAGAACTCAGAGCCCCTTCCAGGGCCTAAAGGGGCTCCAGGAGAGCTGGAGAGGGGCTGGGGACAAGGGATGGAGGGACAGGGCACAGGGAATGGCTCCCACTGCCAGAGGGCAGGGATGGATGGGAAGGAATTCCTGGCTGGGAGGGTGGGGAGCCCCTGGCACAGGGTGCCCAGAAAAGCAAGTTGTTCTGTTATTTCTCAGTGTTTAAAAATATCCTGTCTCAAAATACCACGTCCCCAAACAGAGCAGGTAGCAGACTAAATTATTTATCTGCTTAATTTATGGTCTCCCCTTGCAGCATTTGGAGAGCAAGTGACTTTGTTCTTGTGAATTTTTCTTTCCGCTGACCAACCCCTTTTTCTGATAAAAAGGGAGAGGCTCTTGCTGTAAACACTGGTGCTCTTGGGGGCATTTCCTCATTTTAGAGCAGAGCCCCTTCTCCCTGTTCAGTTGTAGTTGGGAAACAGCTTTGGGAAGATTCCTGCCATCCTCACTCTGCTTAGCTCCTCTAGAAGCACTACAGATACCCCTCCCAGATTTAACTTGGTCTTTGCTTAGCTTTCCTAACCTCCCAGGAGTTTATATTTGGGGTCCATCTGTTAGCTTGGCCTCACATGACAATTTGGTATGGGCTTTTCTCTTTGCTTCCTTCATGGGGATGTGAGTTCTTTACATTTATTTTCAAACTTAACACCAATGTCAAATTCTTTTGATGTCTCACTACCCACAGAGCTGCAGATATTTTTATTTACTTGTGACCAGTAATCCATTGGTGAGCATCAAAGTCCATGTTGAAGGTTTCCTGTTGGTAGGACAGGATTACAAACAGCAGAAGGCATCTGCACAGCACCAGCTCATTAACTATTAATTGTGGTATTTCTGTGTAAAATACTTGCTTTAGGGTTTGCTGCTCTGGGACAAGGCTGTTACTGAGGTGGCTGGGTTATGTCCTGCACCTCTGACAATGTGATTTTTCACGCTGCAGACTGAGCTGAAGGAATACATCTCTGCAGCTTTACTTAAGGCAACTGAAAAACCCAGCTCTGCTCACTCACTTGCTTTGATAGCAAGGGGAAAAAAAATCCTGTTTACCATCATAAAAGTAGTGTGGACAATAATTTATACTTTGGAAAAGTTCCCTTCCCATTATATGCTAGTTTTTCTTAAAAAAACCCAATAAACACAATGAAAAATCAAACCAACCAACTAAAAACCCCCAAAACAAACAAAAAAATCCTCAAACCCACCGACAATCTGAGATTCTGGAGGCTTTTCACAACCTGTGCTTTATTTTTACCTCAATCAACCAAACGTGGCAATACAGCCACTGTCATCCTTTTGTCCTTCCTCACCCAACAGAATATTCCGTGGTGGTTGCACAATTTGAGTATGTGCTAAATATAGCACGGAGAGTGCTGAAGGGAGAAATCAGGTGTGGCTGCCTTGGGCACCTCTCCCTGCTCCCAGTTTTCCAGGAGCATTCTTTTTCCCATCTCATTCCTCTGCACCCCCTGCTGATGCCACCCCTGTGCTGGCGAGGACACTTATTCACACTGGGGTGGCCAAGGTGAGGCTGAGAAATGAGCTTGATGTGTTTTGGCTGCCTCTTAGCATGAGCCTGGAAGCATCCTCACTGTGATTCTGGGTGTTTCTGGCTGTGCACAAGGGAGAGGTGTCATTTCTCTGCTGCCCTTTTGTGCTGGGACACGAAACCTGCCTGGATCAGAGGCAGGAGGGGTCTGGATGCACCAGCTGCTCTTTTTCCCCTCGTTAAAATGGACTTTTAGAGCTTTGCAAACAAGAGTGATATGGCACAACTCATGAGTTGAGGCAGTGAAAATGAGCTACAGTGAGATTTTATGT
Source organism: Dicaeum eximium (assembly GCA_013396995.1). Lineage (NCBI taxonomy): Eukaryota > Metazoa > Chordata > Aves > Passeriformes > Dicaeidae > Dicaeum > Dicaeum eximium. Next base: position 55,488 of record VWZP01010556.1, read on the forward strand.
TGATATTTGTGTTTTTGTTAAAAAAAATATAATGTAATATCTACAGTGTATTTGACTAAGCAGTCCATTGGACCTTGGGTTTTTCAGGAATTATCCAAATACAGTTTTACCTTAGAAAGCTTTTATCAGTCTTCCTGCACAGCAGCTATGTTCTGTTTACCACCTGGATTTTCTTCTGCTTTTGGTATTTAAAAAGTTCAAGTTGAAGGTATTGTTTATTTTTCTTGGAGGATACTTTACAGCTGACATTTACAGTGATTTCAGCTACACTGGCAGCCCTGTGTTCTTAAATTTGTGTTTTCTTGATGTTTCTTTTATTTTGATAATACTTACTTTGAAATTTGGTAAGATCCAGCAAGTGGACAGACTTCCTTGAGTGGAGCTACCTGCAGTTGTGGGTCGCTGCTGTTCTAATTCAGAAGTTTTTTTCTACTGTACAACACTTAAAGCACACAATGAACTTAAAGGAAATTCACAGCTGGGTTATTCTGAGAAAAATCTTAGCACTGCAGTAGAAAAGGGCATAGCACAAAGTTTGCTGTTACTTGGACTTAATGACTTAAAAAATAATTTAAAAACCTCCACCTCCAAACAAAGCAAAATGAATTGCTGTCTGATCTCTTGTTTATAATTAAGTAAATGGATCAACCTGAAGCACTAAGAAGCATGGCAGGTTTAGCCAGGGCTCTCAGTGGCCAGTGCTGCTGACAAAGCATCAGGATATTCATTAAATTGCTGACTCTGTATTTCCTTTGTTGCTCGAGCTGCCAGTAGAATTCCTGAGTAGCCACCAGCAGCTTGTTTGACTTGCAGCTCTCGGTGCTGTGCATCCTCCCCACTGCTGCAGGAGTGTTGGAGATGCAAGGATTTAGTCCTGATCCATGGGAGGGTCTGTGCCACACTTCTGAGGGAGTTTTACCATTCACATCTCCAGAGTGTTGCTGAAATCAGAGTTCCATGAGAACTCTGTAGGCGTAGAGAAGCTACTTATAGCACCAGTGCTGTTTGCTGGAACCATCTGCTGTTGGACCCTTGGCATTCATGAAAAGCCTGTTCTTTATGTAAGAAAGGGAAGAAAATCCTTCCAGAACAGCAACCTGGCAAACATAGGATTTTCCCCTTTTTCCTCTCCTCCCTCCAGAAAAGGGATTCAGAGAACCCAACTGTAAATACCACGTGAAATGCAATTAAAAGGTGCCTGACTAAATGTCTTGTCTTGCTTGGAACACATTCTCTGGTATTTTTAATCCCAAGTCAGAAACTACTGCTGTGTTCCTGCCACCAGTGCTAGAAAGTATGTTCTGAGGAGAGGATCAGGAGTGGGCTCCAGGCTTTGTTTTACATCTGCTTTGTGTCCACCCCAGTGGAAGATGAGGCTGTTGGAAAACTTGCTCCCTTTCTGAGAGGTGGTCATGCCTTAAGTTTTAGCTTTCATATTTTCTGGACTCTGTACTGCATTAGTATATAACTCTGAACTTCACATAAAGTGTTAATAAGTTCTCTTCACAGTTTAGTCAGACAAAACAATCCTTTTCCAGCCCCAGAACCAGGGACACGTTGCAGCTTCAGGCCCAAAAAGTGCAAACAAGAGAGAATTGAGGAGAGCAATCTGGGAGGATGGGACTGCATAGCCTGAAGCTGGAATTGGACAATTAACCCCAACATGGAAATGGACCAAAACTTATAAAAGTGTGAAAACTCGTGACTCAGAGTCCATCTTGGGTGTAGCTCTGGCCAGGCTCTTGCACTGCCCAAGGTGTATCCTTTGAAAGCCTTTTAATAAATCCCTACTTTATTCCTTTACCTCTGTTCTAGGTAGCCTCTCAGGCATCAGTGGGGTGCAGCTCTGCCTTCAGCTGAGGGTTGGCTCTAAATGCCAATAACTACCCAAGGTTGTTGCTCTTGTTTTCTTTGCCATTCCCTCCCTCGAGCACCTGGAGCACAAGAGCAGGTGTTCTTGTTATTTCTGCCTGTTAGGAAGGGATCACCTTTCTGTATTGAAATTCTGGGCTTGTTTTATAGGCCCTGTTGCTGATACAAGCACTGGGCCAAATAACATTTGTTTGCCCAAACAGATAAAGTGAGGACACTTTGTTCTAATTCTTAATTTCTTCTGATTCTGTTAGATGTGAACTTGGTTTTCAAAGGTTACCCTCACCTCATGTTCTTTGGGTCATCTTTCTCTGATTTTTTGGAGATTGTCATGCATTGATGCCTCTTCTCAGGTTTGGCTGTGTTCTTACAAGTGTAGCATATTATAAAAACCACATCAAGATCAAGAGAATAAATATTATATAAAATAAATATAGTAGCTTTTATTTGTAGATGTTGACTTAGCTTTATTTGGAAGAGATTACAGTTCTCTTACCCCAGCAGATTTGAAATACAGTGTTGATATTGAACTAATGATTCTTTTCTTATCTTGTGTGTGTTCTGGTAGATTGTGAACTGCTTTTATGTGCCTTTTTATAGACCCTCCTCCTGTTTCCAGATCGTGTGTTTCAGGGCCATGAAGTGTAACCTGACGTGGTAAATCAGCTTAGCTGTGGTCTGGCTTGCACAACACGGCATGAGGATGGATTTCAAATTTAATAATGCTGAATGACATCAAGTCCTAGCAAGCTCCTGAGTGTCTTTCCTTGAAAATGGCTTTATTGGGCTTGTAATTGATACTTGAGGTAATTAGTGCACCCTGCAGGGTAGTATCTAAATTCTTTGGGTTGATCAGCAGGCTGAGTGTCAGCAGTGTGGAAGCAGATCTTGGTTCAGAAGCACAAAAAGGACATTTTGGAGCCTGGCAGTAATGGGTTCTTCACACAAACCTGCATAGTTTTGCTTGGAATTTTAGGAGTAGTGCCATGATTGATTTTTCTGTCACTTACAAGAGCTGCAGATGGGAAGTGAGGGGCTGTTTTTTAGTAACAGAACAGGGGTTTATCCTTGATGTAGGAGACTGTGTAGCTGTGCTGGAATCTCACAATGGACATCTGCAAATTACCCAGTATTAACACTTGCCTAGGAAATGTGTTTAGGAACCCACTCTGTCTTTGAAACTGGGATGGTGTTTGAATAATTTAATACACCCTGAAATGGAAAACTGAGGCTGCTCTGCTCTGCTGGAGGGGCTTTTCTGGGGAGTAAAATGCTCAAAAGATGGGACTGACCTCACAACTCCTCTGTATTTCTTTTAGAGCTGTGAAGATAACTGCTTAGGGCTTTAAAGGAGCTGGGGCTTATGAATTGCAGGCTGTAAGTTCAAGTGTGGCTTGTTAGGAATAAATGCTCCCATGCAGTCTTTTTAACAGTTTGATTCTAAGTGTTCAGTTTTTGTCTTGCCAAATTCATTTGAAGCTCAGCATCAGGCAGGGCTAAGCTTTGCTAAGCCTTCAGAAAAGTTTAAACTGCACACAGGTAGCTAATGAAGTCAGTGGGACTACTGGAAGCACTGCATTTAAGGGTTCTGCTGAATTAGGATGTGTATTTTCCAGGGATAACCAAGAAATGCTGGCACTGCCCCTGTTCATCTGCCTGAGGGCTCTGTACCATTATTTTCCTTCCCATGCAGAGCATTCAGCAGACAAGAAGCATGCTGGTGCACTCTAGAACTTAAGGAGAAAAGATAATAAACCAATTGTAAAGAGCTTCAAATCTCTGCATTCTGTTCCAAATGCAACTCTCCAGCCTCTGGCTGAATCTTCTGTGGAGGGAAGCCAGGCTGTGGCCAGGAGGGAGCCAGGGCCAGCTGTCAGGAGGAGAAGCTGGCCAGCTGGGGAAGTGTTTTAAAGCAATTGCAGGAAAAGCTCTCATGACTTCCCTCTCCATAGCTGTCATTTCAGTACATCACAGAATTAATAAAATAAGATATATCCACACTATTGTGATAGGAAGCTGGAGAGCTCAGTCACCTTCCAAAGCACAAGTTTAGGACTGGGGAAGAAAAGAGGGTAAAGACTGTTCAGCAGAGGAAATGGGAATGATTATCAAATCTCACAATATTGAATATTGGAACTTCCATGTACCACAGTCACAGTTTAGAATCCCAGCCCTATTGAGAGGATATTTTCAGGCTGTGTTTTAGATATATTTTGCAGTGGCACACACTAAATTTTCATGATTCCCTGGGGAAAAATGTTTGGCTTGCAGCGAAGTGCCAGAAGTGAGAGGCTGGCCCGTGTTTTTATTTGAGAAGCAGAATATTTTGCTGAAGCCTTTGCCAAACCCTTGCTATGGTCAGGGCAGGAGTGTGAGGACAGGGGCTCAGTTTAATCAATTTCTAGGGAAGCTACTGATTTCCTCACTGCAAAGCTCAGGTTTAACAGATAGGGCTCTTAAATTTCAGCACGATTGATCTGTTCTGCAGAAGCACTGGGGTAAGTGCAGTTTTTAAAAATCAGTAAATCCTCCCCAGCATCACGAGCAACAGCAGCATTTACAGCTGAAATACAAATAACTCCTTAATGGGACAGCACTGAATTCTCATTTTTTATTTGCTGAGATAGACTTTTATTAAGTAGTCAGCTTAATAAAGTGAGTTCATCTGTTCTGTATCAGATGCCAACGTTCAGCTTGTGGCATCTTTTTGTCACCTCCCTTCCCTGCACACCCCTGTGCCCCACCCCAGGGTATAAATCACACTCAGCAGGCTTTGGAGCAGCCCTGGAATGCCCTGGCTCAGGTGATCTGCAAGCAGTTTATGACCTAAGCATTATCCAGGTTGCAGCAGTGCATGTTTGCAGGGCTCCCAGGGGCAGTGCTGTGATGAGCTCGTGTGTTATGTCATGGTGACCCAGTTCCGTGTTCCCTCAGCTCACCAGCAGCTCCCAGGGCACCATGTAAAGTTATTTAAATACCATCACTTGCAACCTGTGCAAGCTCTGCATCAGGTGAGAATAATTAAAATGCTATAACTGTGATTCAGTCAATTTAAATTGATTTGGGTGATTAAGGTTGATTTGGTTGTTGGTAAGAGTGAACTTTGTGGCACTTTGGGCACTCCTGTTGGAATTGCACTTGGAAGGGGAGATGTGTCCATCTCCAGCTGTTACTCACCTTGTCACAGGGCTGTGTCCAAATGAGGTGTGACTGATCCCATTTTCCCAGGCTGTGTCTGGGGGTGCCTTCCTAGGCTGTCCCAAGGAGCTCACCTGTGGCTGTACCTGTGTGTGCCCAACGTGAGGGCTGAGCCAGGGAAGGGCTTTGACCTGCTCAAGCTGTGCCTGGATGAGCAGTAACGGAGCCTTGGAAGCAAGGGGGGGCCAGGGTAGAAATCTTCCCAGTAGCTGATAACAAATCTGCCTTCTTTTCCCAAAAACTTAAGGGTAATATTTTATTTTCATTTTATTTTGGTGGTAGTGGGAATTTAAAGAAACTGAAGGAAGGGTAACCTAAAAGCAATCTTGGCAAATTGGTTTAATGCAGCAAAGCTTCTGACAGACTCTCATTTCTAAGCTTGTGGATGAACTTCTCAGCTGTCCTCAGTAAAACAAGTAAAAGCTTTGAGTGTGTTTGTGGTTGTAGCTTGTCTGAAGGTGAGCTAAAGAGGACATGGAACTGGCTGTGCTGGGTTCATGGTTGGGCTCAATGATCTCAGAGGNCCTGAACAGTCTCTCAGCATAAAATTCTGTTTAATCTTTAAACCCTTGCATAAATTTTTTTCTTTATAAGCAATCCCTGCTAATACCAGATTAGTAGGGCTGTTTCCCTGCTTTGCTCCTCTACCTGTTCCATAGAACATGCTGTTATTCCTGAGCTAAACTACTGCCATAATATGGATTCTTAGGGTGATGGAGGGAAGAAAAAATTATTTTTGTTACAAATGACAGTGATTTTTCTGTGTCCTTGTATAATTATAGCTGAAGTTATTGTATAAAGTGGGATTTGATTTTTAAGCTGAAAATTGGATGCATTTGGAAACACTTAAATTTTCTTAATATTATCCAATTTTATTAATGCAGGTATAGTTTAAATGGCACTTGGAGTAACAGTAGGTGCTGTAACTCCTTTGATTCTTTGCAGTAGGAAAAAATTACCTCACTGAGGTATTGTGTAACAACAAGTGGAAAAGATTTGGGTCCAGGATGTGCTTTTATGTCCCTTTCAGTTGTGGTCCTGTGTGGAAGTCCCTTAGGTGAAGGTTTTCCTCATCTACGTAGGACCCCATCACCATAAAAACAAAAGTGCCATTGGAATATCCTTCTGGAAGGAAGAGACACTTAATGGAATTATATTTATGTCTTAGCACGCAGGAGAAACACCTCAACTTGTTTTTGAATAAATGCCTGGGAGGCAGGAGATGTGGGGAAGGGAATTGGGAAAGGCGTTTGAGAGGCTTGGTATGTTTAAAATCCACTGGTTCTGTGGCTCCCTTTTATACCTCTGGAGTGGGTTTGGGCCTTGGCTCAGGATTTGGGAGCTGTCCATGCTGGATGAGGGCTCTGGGCTTTGTGCTTTTCTTCACTGTAACCTCAGGTGGAGCAGTAGAAGCCCCGTGGAGGTGAGGCTGGTGCCAAGCAGAAAGGTGTGGAGGGAGGCATGTTGTGGCAGTCCTGTGTTCCCTTGGCATGCCTTTTGTAGCTGCAGTGTGCTTGGAGCTCTGGGCTTTGTGGTTTTCTGAACCCTAACCCTAGGTGGAGCAGTAAAAGCCTGGCTCAGCTGTTCCTGTGTGGGAGTGTTTCCTGCAGAACAGGCTGGGGAAAAGGGACCTGCCACTAGGGATCCTCCCTTCCATAGCTCTGCTTCAGCAGGAAAACAGGAGTTACACTGAAAAACTGGGCTGAGAGACTGAGCACAGCTACACAAACCAGCCTGTGTTTGGGTGGTACCAGAGTTGAGGTCACTCTCAGTAAAAACAGGTGAAATCCTCTGCCCCAGTTTTGGTGCTGGGGGGCTGAGGAAGCCCCAGTCTGCATCCTGGATTCAGCTCTTGCACAGCACTTTGAAGGGCATCAGCTGTGCACAACAATCCCTGCTAGTTCTCCATTCTGGTGCTGCTTTGAGTACAGCTGTGGGAAGGGCATTGCTGGTGCCTCTTCAGCAGCTAGACCTGGAAATGTAGCTTTAGGTCAATTTTGACTAATCTGTTGGGTTTACAAGCAAAGACCCCAATCATGGATGTGTTTTACATGCCCCAGTGTGTTCACTTGTGATGCCCCAGCTGGGTAAAGGCAGTACCCAGTGATGGAGTGTCTGGAATGAAGCTCAGAGTTCCTTCTCCTGCAGCCGCATTCCCACAGGCTCTGTGTCTTTTTCTGAAGTAGGAAGTGAAATGTATGCAGGATTAAGGTTATGAAACTCGTGTAAAGCCATATGTGTGTACTTGTTCAGCACAAAAAGGGGGATATAAGCACCCTGGTTTAACTTTAGACAGTGCCTTAGTCTTCACCTTCCCTTTCCCTCATGCCTTTCTTCTCATCCTCCTGGGGTGAACAGAATGTAACACAGAATCACAAAATCATGGAAATGTTTGGGTTGGAAGGACCTAAAAGATGATCCAGGTACAACCCACCTTCCACTGTCCCAGGCTGCTCCAAGCCCCATCCAACCTGGCCTTGGACACTTCCAGAGATCTGGGGCAGCCACAGCTTCTCTGGGCACCCTGTGCCAGGGCCTCACCCACCCTCACAGGGTAGGATGTCTTCCTAATATCCAATCTAAACTGACTTTTAAAGTTCAAAGCTGTTCCCCTTGTTTTAGCACTCTGGTAACACAGCAGTGGCCTGGCCATCTCAGAATAGCCTTTGACTTTAAAAGCCCAATCTTAGAATCCTGCCTTTTTACCTGGTACTTAGAGTTTTCTCTTGAAGTGTGTACTTTGTATCTTCACTCTCCTTAAAACCAGAGGAAAAATTAATTTGATTCATGGTCCTTTGAGGAATCTTCATTTGCCAGCATGGCGCCAGCGTTGTGCTCTGCTGGGTCATTGAGCAATTCCCAGTGGATGAGGCATGGAACAATCCATTCCCCTGGGCAGACTCTGGTTTGAAAGGCTTGCCTGTATCTTTGGCAGTACATGCCTCGTGCCTTGAGCTTGTCCTAACAGCTCTGGTTAGTCCTGGAATATCAGTGTCAAACTTCAGATCAGAGCTCTTCACTGGGACAGGAATTTTGGTGACAAAAATTTCCACCCTGAGTGGAAAGCTCTTCCCTAGGGGCAGCACTGCACTCCCTGTGACCAGGCACCTGCCTGGTGGTGAATACCTGAGTGGGAGCAGAGGCAATTATGCAGAGTCACTCATTAAAAGCAGTGGTCTGGTTTTTGTGCTGCTTGGAGAGAGTTTTCCCTGCGGCAGCATCTGGAGTTCCTGTGCGGAGGCTGAGCGGAGACGTCGCTGCTGGAGCAGCTCAGAGCTGGATTAACTTCAAACCTAAAAATAGCCCACAAGCCATCACAAGCCAAAACGCCTTTTCCTCCAGTGAATCATGGATTCTGGAGGGTGAGCAGAGGAAAATTCAGCTCTGCTGCCTCCTCTGGGGTCCTGGCAGAAAACGATGGAGCAGAGTCCAGATCTCCCTGAGGAGGTGGGATTCCTGCAGCTGTCACTGCACAGCAAATGGGCTTTTAATCTGATCAAACTGAAATGAAATACTACACAAAATTCTGCTGCTTCTAAATAGTTCTGGCTTTTTCTCTTCAGCCTTCTAAGCTTGCATTTGAGACAATTACGTCCTAATGTTTTACAATTCGGATGACAATGAATGACTTGAGTTAACTTTATTCCCCAGTCGTTCTACTCCATGTCAGGATTTGTAAAAATGTCTTTTGTGCAGGTGGTCTCTGATATGGATCAGGTGATGTTCAGTAGCTGAACAGGCTGTTCCAAGTCTGGCCTTACACATAGTAGGAAGGAGTAGTAGTAACCTGCTCAAATATTGACTCTCTCTTTTTTTTCTGAAGTGATAAATCAAGACTAACTTGGGGTTTTTTGCTGCTGTGACAACTTCTGAGCAGCAATTCTGCTGATGATTGCCTGTGGAAATAAAAACTTGAGCTCTTTTTGAGCTGCCTTACCCTTTTTGCTCTTGCCAGAAGAGCAGCAATGGTGTGTAAGCAGTTTGCACAGGTAGTCTTTACCCTGATGAAGTTTGCAGTTCCTTATTAGGTTATACCATAATCCATGAATGTGATTAACTGGCAATTTACATCTCAGAGCCCTGGCTTTTACTTAAAAAAGCTACACAGAAATAAACTAGAGGAACAAATTGGGAGTTAACTGTGCAATCAAAGATATAAATGTGCCTCTGCAATCTTAGTGCTGCTGCTTTGCTGGCTCGAAGGACAAAGTCTTACTTAGAGTAGAAGGGGAATTGCTGTCCAAGACAGCTTTTAGTAACATGATGAACAGCAGAGGTGCTTAAGAGCATGTAAAGCATGCTTAGTCTTTATGGGCAACATTAGTTAATGTTGTGGGCAGAGTTAAAATAAATATTCCCACCTATGTGTAATTTATAACGTCCTGATTTGTAAAAATGCAGTTTAGAACAGTTCAGCCAGTGCCCTTGTCAGCAGTGGTGTGAAAGGCAGTGTTGGCTGCACATTTAAAAATAAAACAAATGTTGCTGGTAGTGGGTTGGAAAGTTGTGTCTGAGCTGGTTAAGAACCCAATTACTGCAGAGCAGATCCTTTTACAGCTCCTAGCAGCGAGCAAATGGGAATTGCCATCACGAAGAAGGATCTACTCATAAACACACTTTCAGTTCCTGGGGCTTGGGGTGAGTGGGTGGTGACTTGTTGGGAGAACTGCTGTTAAAACACCTGCTGCCTGCTGGAAGAAAGAGGTTGCAAAAACTCTGAAACAAACTCAGTTTTAGGAATTGTTACTGCAGCTTCTTTAGGCAGAAAACTCTAAGCCTTGATCAGAACTGTGTGTGGTACCACCTCAGTTTCAGCTTAAAGCACTTCAAGTGCTTCCAGTCTCATCCTTAGCACCATTTGGTTGTCAGCACAAGTGAAATGATTTTCTCCTCTGTGCTGTCAAAAGTGATGGGGTGGATAAGGAATTCTCTTCTCTCTCAGCATAAATGGATAGATATGTTAACCCAGCAATCCTATTTCCATGGTGGATTTAATCCAGTAAAACCTTCTGTTATAGTCATGGAGATTTTCTGGTTTGTTTTTTCTAAGGGTTTACATTTTTGTCTGTTTTATGCACTTTTCTCCCATGAAGTTTTCCTTCCCTTACCTGACACATACTGCAAACATAAGTGACTGCTGATACAGTTTCTACCTCTCTGAAGCTGCAAAGCCTCATGACTTAAAACAAAGCAAAGTTAATGAGTACTTGGATTTTTCAGCCCAGTTTGGTGGTTGAAATTCAGCATATCAGTTTTTAGTAAAAGAATGCACAAGCCTTGACAGTACATGAAGAGGTTTAAGCTCTTCTTCCCTTTCTCTTGGAGAGGGTATTTGACTTGTAGGAAGTGTGTGAGGGGGATGGACTATCAGTTTTGAGTAAAACCCAACCAGCTGTAGAACCAAATATACAACATTTCTGTACGTGTGGCTTTGAGACCTTCCTTGGAGAAGCTTTATCAGGACCACTCAGTGTTGTCTCCTTTAGGAGGATGTTGATCAGCTTGGGATGTTTTGCATCTTCCTCCTAGAGGCTTTCAAAAGCTCAGTGCTGATTATTTATAAACACAGAGTTGTCTCCTCTGCCTTTCAAAATTTAAACCTTTTGGAACTTAAAAGTAAATTTTTAAAACGTAGTGAAGAAATTGCTTCTGAGATGGAGCTCTGTTTTATGTGCTGTTCTTTCACTGATGAGCAGCAATTGTTGTTCACCCTGCAAATCCAAATGTTATTTCCCAAATAGCTGTTTTTTAACAAATGCAGCTGGTTTCTGTAGGAGGAACTGACTTCCTTGGAGCTGTTCTCATCCCACTCATCCATTGCCTTTTCCCCCACCCTTTATCTGACCTTACACATCTTTGGGAAGTGTGTCAGAAGGAGGGACATCAGTAACTGGAGCTTGGTGACACTGTCATGTGAGAAGGAAGATAACAGCAATTAATTGTTAATATTGAACTAACTGTGAGCTCCTGGCCTGCTGGACTTCTCAGTGTGCACCTCATGGCCAGGGTACACTGAGGGCTTGTGGTGTTTGAATGGTTTATTCCATTAAATCTTTATGGAAGTGTCTGAAATGGAGAGCACAAATTCACTCGCTGGTGCTGAGCTCTCACATATTGCAAATACTAGTTTTAGTTTATATATTACAGTATTGGTTTACTCTGGATGTATAAGGATGGGAAAAGTCATCCCCTTCTGTGGTTTACAGATCCTGCAGGAGCCTTCACACATCCTCCACATCTGGGTTCTCAGCTGAGTGGCTGTTCCTGGTTCCCCTTTCTTGCTGGATGAGCAGAGGGGATGCAGGAGACATTGAAACAGGGCAATTATTCAGCATTATTCCAGATTTGGCAGCACATCAGAGCTGCTCTATCTTCGTAAGGAGAGCGGGGTGTGGGATTCAAGACTTGCCAGCTTAGTTGAACTGGACAAGTTCCCATTTTGTGTGTGCTGAGCTGCTGGAAAATGTTCCCAGTGCCCTTCCTTGGATCATCTCTGCAGGGGATATCCCTTGGGTGTTTGTAGTCAATTTTTAGGTAACCAACAAAGATGGATGAAAGTTTAACAAAAGTTTGCTAAAACAAAATTAATTCTGGAGGAAGTGAGGAAGGGAAATGCAGAGCTCTTAATGAGATTGTTAAAGAAGATGTGAAGTAGTAGGAAAACAGGTCTGTGTGAACCACGATCACCAACTTTGAGACTTCATTTAGCCCTTGGTAAAACTGGAGATGTTAAACAACAGCTTCCTGAACCCCCTGGGTGGAGGCAGCCACCTGGAGTCAGTGACAGGGATAAATACTGCTTTATTTAGTTGGTATAAATTTATACCATAGTAGAAATTACATAATTTATATAATAAATTTTATAATTAGTAGCAACTGGTGTAATTAATATTAATTTAATATGAAAGTAATTGGGTAAAAATTAGATGCCTAATAACACAGTGATAAGAAACACTGCAAACATCATCCCACGGAATGGCCTTTAGGATTTGGTAGAAGTTGTCTGAAGTCTGACTTTTTACATGCACCACAGACATGCACCAGATGACTCTAAAGAAGATTCTTTGTGCTCTGTGCTGACTTCACTGGTGGCCAGATGAAGGGCCAGGTAAATGTCTATTTAATTAAACACTGCTTTCTCATGGGGCAGACTTGTGAGTGCTCACAGTGATTGTGCTGGCTGTGGTCAGATTTTATGCTGTAAATTCTGCCTAAAAATATGCACTGGAGAGCTTCTGGCACTTTCATGTATGAACATAATGCAATGGCTATAAATGTATGATGCAGCGTAGCTCTAAGTGCAATAAAGATGAAAAGGGGAGAAAAAATGGTCTGAGCAGTGTGAGAGACGAGGACATGGGAAGCTTTGTAGGTGTTGGTTTTCTGAGGAATTTCTTGTCAGATATTCAGTGCCTGTGAGTGCTGGATAAACATGAATTTGTCATTCAGTTCTGTGTTTTGTGTGTGTAGGGTCTGAGGGGTCTGTGCTGATCATCTTAAATTAAGCTTGGTCATGTTAATGATGAGTGTCACTTCGAAACAGGGACTGATATTGCCTGAGAAAGGAGCAGCTTATCGGCCCCATGGCTAAAATATCTCATGTTCAATACTGGCTGTAAAATGTTCTTAATCTCTTCCATAACTTTTTGGTAACAGTTGTTTTTCATCCATGTGCCATATTCTCCCAAAATATTTCTCAGCTGGGACAGATTGCTGTTAAATCCTTCCTGGAATACATCTCTGTGGCCTTTTTTCCAGGAGGAGGCGTCAGATTTGGAGCAGACAGATGTAAATCCAGTCCCTCTCACACAGCTCTGCCGTGGATACAGAAATTTATGAGCAGCAGTTCTGGATGAAATCACAAAATGGCCATTCAGTGGCACTTCTGAGTGGCTGGAGAGCTGATTTTATTCTTGCTCTTGGTGTTAAATTGCCTCCTTGGCACACAAAGGGCTGTGTCCTTGACCCAGGGGATGTGTGGATTGTCCCTCCCCGTGCCACTCTGCTCTCTCCAGACAGACCCAATCCAGCTCTGATGCCCTGCTCTGTTTTCTCACAGGTCAGCTTTCCTCCTGGGTTAAAATGGAGAGGAAATCATGGGTCGTGGATTTTGAGATTAAATCTCAAAATGGCTTTCGCTCTCTGCTAGAAATTAATTTGCTGCTCACTTGAAATAATCTCTTTATCATGTAAATTAACTCTATTGAATGGGAAATAATAAGGGAATATGGTTTTTCCCTCCCTTCCTTGAGCAGTGAGGAGGACAGCTTTTTTTGTTTTCTGAGCAAAACAGGTTTCTAATTAAATAATAGAATAACTCCTTGAAACTCTGCTTTGGGAGAAATATTTGGCTTTTTTGCTTGTTCCTTTTTTTAAATGGACAATAGAGACATGCAGTAATTAAACATATATTTGGAAAAAATCTAGGATTCATGAGTGACTTTCTAAAGCTGCCTCCTGCCCCTCTGATGCATCATTGCTGTGGGACTGTTCATTGTTCATGGCTGTTCTTGCTCAATCCAGTGTTTTCCCAGCTCTCAAGGAGAGCCCCAGGTTTTCTGTTGGTGTGGGCATGGATTTTACTCCTCATTAACTTTGCCAGCTCCTTCTCTGCTTCTGGAGAGCTCCTGCAGCTCCAGCTGTCCTTCTGGGCTGGGCACCTGCTCCTGTTGTTCCTTCTAGTGCTGCTCCCCAAAGGCTGATATTTTACACCATCTCAGGATATTCTGAGCTGGAAGGGACCCCCAGGGATCTGAGCAGCTCTGTAAAATCCCTGCAGGACCCACCAGAAGTACTCAGCTTCGAGTTCTGGAAAACTGTTTAGGGAAAAGTTGATCCCGTTTGAATTTTTTTTTTCAGAGGAAAACTGATGTGGTTTTGCTTGTACTGTTGGGATTGTTTTTCCTGTTTCTGGGGGATGCTGGATCAGAGCTAATGGATTTTTGGCAGTGTTGGGTTAATGTTTGGATTCGATCTGAAAGGCGTTTTCCCACCTAGATGATTCCATGGTTGCCTTGCAGCCCAGCCCAATGTAATGAACCCTGTGGCCCCTGGTGGGATATAGGAGCAGAACCTCTGCAGCAGGTGAGTGAGAGAAGCTCCTGGGAGGTGCCAGCTCTGCCTCTCACTGTCAGCACACCAGACCTGGCCTGGCTGAGGAGACATTCCAGATTGCCTGTTGCTCCCTTGCCCATAGTGAATTCCCAGTTCCAGCAGACAGGGAGAGCTGCCAAAGCCTCCCTTGGAAGATCTGGGTGGGTGTTTCCTTCCCCTCAGGATCCTTCCCCTTCTGGGCTGGGGGACTCTGGAGTCAGACCTGGGGTTACTTGAGAGGACACTTGAATGATAAATGTTATAATGTTTAGTTATTTACTTATTCCTCCTGAAAATTCCTTAGGCAGCCAGCAGGTTACTCCAAATGCCTGGGTACCTGACTGGTCCTTGAGGGAGGCCCCATGAATTTGCAGCTCTGCTGCAGGCAGTGCATTCCCTGGAAGAGTCCCTTGAAGGAAGGCTCAGTTTTTCCTTTCTGCCCTGTGATATTAAAAACGTGGCTAACGAGGAGCAGAACTTGGGTGTCTTTCCTCTTCCTGTACAGGTTTGAGGTACAATTTTAGGTGTTTTGTAGAAAACATTCTGCAGCAGCAGAGTTTAGTGATGACCCAATCCAGCTGCACAACTGGGGTATAAATCAGAATATTCCTATACAGCAGTAATTTTAGCCAAGCCATAGAAGGCTATTTACTGCCCATCAGTGTTCAATAGAAAGCTCATTTTTATAACAGATCAGTGATTAATACCTGATCATAGGACAAGGGCTGCTCTTGTTATCTGAATTGTGAAGACAAAATGAGGAGTCTTGATGGGGTCAATGGTTACCATAAGCCTGTGCCTTTTGTGTAATGATCATTTTCTGTGAGGGTACTTAATGAACTGTTTAAGTTATGGAGGACATTGATATTATTGACACTGATGTATGAGCTGGATTTTTAATGGAGTGGATGTGCTGACTGTGGGAATACTGTTGATAAATCAGACTTTAATTTTATGCATTCAGCTTGTGGTTAGAACTATCCAGGTATTTTTAGAAACCTGGGATGATTTACGTATTCATTTGAAAATGTCTTTGTCAAAGTAGCACTGGTGTTTGTGTTCACCCCCTGCACTTTCAGCTCCTCCTGTCACTGCAGGTGCACAGACACTGTCCTGCCCTCCAGTCACAGGGACAGGGAATTCAGCTTGGGGAAAAGTCCTTCAGGATCATCAACTCCAACCATGAACCCAGCACCACCACCTGATCACCACTAAACCTTGTCCAGATGCCACATCCATGTTTTTTGTGCATTCCCAGGGATGGTGATGCCACCAGTGCCCAGGAAAGTGAATGTTTGAGAGAACATAGGGGAGGCAAAAAGGCAGCCAGAGCCTGGGAATGCAGCACCAAGAAATTCCTTGGCAAAGGTGATGAGATGTTCTCTTGTCCTTGAGCTCCTGTACAGGGCCTCTGTCAGGTGAGCAGGAAAGGCAGCAGCTTTTGGTTTTTGCAGCTGCACTGTACTGAGAACTCGTTTTACATTTCTCTACTGCTGGGACAAAAACCCGCAAGCATGAAAAAAAAATTTAAACCCCCCAAATTTACTCTTCTCTGTTTTAAAAAAAAAAATCCTTTTGCTATTTCAAATAAAAAAATGTTTCAGCTTTGTGTGTAAATCCAAATGGGTGTTTTATTTGAAGTGTCCCATGTGTGATAAATAACTTCTGTGCTTCTGTATTGCTGGGTTTAGTTATGGTGTTGAGATAAATCAAACCAGAAAATTAGTCTGCTGCAGACACAGAGAGAACATTACTTATAGTTGTAGCAAAACTCTCCTCAGTACTTACCCAAAACAGCCACCAACCTTGAATTGTTTTGCATCTGAATCCCTGGAATTGGAGTGAGTTATGCAGACAGGAGACACTGATCACAGGTGAAAAATCACATGCAGAGATGCTACTGCCTTGGAAATAATGACTCTGTGCAGAGTTTCAGTGGGAAGTGAATCAGCCTGAAGGTGCTGTGGTTTGATTCCTAATCACATCAAGTGATGGAGGATTGTGAGACAAAAGGGCCAGTGAGAGACTTCTGACATGTTTTTATTGCTTGGGTTGGCACTTTGGCCAAAGGGGTGTGATGGAGGCATGGTTGTTTTCCTGGTGCTGCCCTCTACCCTGTCTGCTGGCTCTGGACAAATTGCAGCCCCTCCTTTTCCCAGGAAACCCAGCTCCAAGAGGGATAGTGACTCTCCTTGCTGTGGAGGGCTGAGAAGCACTTTGAGTTAGGCTTGATGAATTTTTGGTCACATAACTGACTAAAGATCTCCAGCAACATCATTACTGACTGCTCTGAGTATTAATTTGAGGGAAGAGGTTTTCCTGTTGCTGGTGGAGGTTTTCCAGCTGCAGTGCCTCTTGCCTTTAGCCCGGACACCAGCTCTGGCTGTGGCTGCAAATGCCCAAAAGCTGTTTCCAAATACAAATGGATTCAAATACCTGAAGCTCTTAGCCCATGACAAAAACTGGTTCTAAGGACACCAATGAAATGGCATTTTCTATGAAACCACTCATAAATGGCCTTGAAAATAAGGCAGTTTTCCTGATACATAACTTCCACAATGTAAATGGAAAATTTGGCTGCCATGTTTCAGTCTGTGACTCATCTTGGGAAGCATCAAGACCTGTGATAAATGCTGCTGCAATGAATTGTCCCCATCAGTTTTCTCTGTGTTGGAATCAGTTTAGATTTGGCTGGGAGGTAAATTTCCATGGCTGATGGGAGGAGAATGGGCAGGCTCTGATTCAGAAGCTGAGCATCTCTCTCTGCCCTCAGTTATGCAGGATACAGAGCTGGGAGGAGCCCTGGCTGGAGCAGCGCTGGGTCAGCTCCAGGTGGAGCCCCAGAGTGGAAATCACTCTTTGCCAAGCCTTTTAATGGGGGATAACACTGCTCTGCTGCCCTGAGTATCAAACTTATGATTAAGATACAGAATTACCACGGGCAGAGAGTTTATTTTCTGCAAGTTTGTAAAATCATGCCTTAATTCTTTCACTGAAGTGAATGTTTATTAGGAATAGAGAAATGCTTTGCATGTTTGACATTCCCTTCCAACCCCAACGGTCCTGTGATTCCATGAAGGGTTGAAGTTCTGGCAGTGCTGTCACATAAATTACTGCTTGAACTGTTGTGCACCCCTTTCCATCTCACAGACCTAGCCAGAGGTCTCAGGAAGCCATGTGAGAGGGGGGAGGCAGTTCCTGAGATTCAGAACCTCCCCTTGTTTTTGTGGAGGAAGCAATCTGTAGCAAACTTCACCTCTCTTCTGCCTCTATCACAGTAGTAAGGTTGGAAATATGTGAGTGGGGCTCTCCTGGGCTTTGGTAAGAACCTTCTCTGACTTACCAAGTGTAGCAAGTATTCATATAAATACTCAACACAAAATTACCTGTGCTTCTGGTGATATTTCTTGCATTTTACATCCTTGTATTTAGCAGCAGCACTGGCCTTTCTGGCTGCAGAGGAAAATGGAGGAAATGGAGCAGTGGTACCTGGCATCACTCTTAGATATCCAGAGGTATTTCTTACTTCTGGCTTCTTACTTTGGTGTGCTTTGGGCTGATGGCAGCAGTTGCTGCTCACCTGAGCAGGCATTTTGAGCACAGGGAATGTGCCTCCTGGTACCTGCTGTTAAATGGCAGCTGAAAGTGCTGGATCCTGCCCTGCAGCAGCCCTGGCACTGGTTGTGGTGATGCCTTTGCTCATCAGCTCCTGCTGGGGCACAGGTGCTGCAGTGAGGGGCGGCACCTGGATGCCTTTCCTTGGATTAAACACACAAGACAGGAGCTGAGCACCTGAGCCTGTCCCCAGGGCTCCCAAATCTCCTCCTGCTGCAGGGCAGGGCTCCAGGCTGGGATGGAAGTGGTGCCTTGGCTCAGCACTTGCATTTGCTGTGGGTTTGCCCAGCTTTGCATAATTGATAAGCAAGGACTTCTCAGAGGGTGCAAACATCCTGTGGTAGCATCTGTCACCCGTGGACCCTGCCCCTGCCAGAGCCAAGGTGTTCTGGCAGCCTGGACCATGAGTCTAAGAGGAGAGCCAGGGGCTGATGTGCTTTTGGGGGAGAGCATAAAGAGATAAAGCTGCTCAGTGAGGGAACTTCTCCATGTTCTGAATTTCTCTTTCAGCAGGGGAATGTCTAATCCTGCTCCTGGTGAGAACCAGGACTGGCTGCTCCAGGGAGCTGCTCACAGGCATCATTCAGATCAGTTTTGTGTGTCAGATTCACTACATGAAAACTTGTCTTGGATTACCTGATCTCCTTTACCCACCTCACTTTGTACAAGTTAATTTTCTTAAAGCAACTGCCTTCTGAATATAGAATATTTTGACTCTTACCTGCATTGTACAGCTCTACAAAGAATAATCTATGCATCACCAGACTCTTAACAATTAAGTACTGTGTAAGAAAAGTGTCGTGAACTTCTGGAAAATGGGATATTAATATTTGCCTTATTGTAAAGTGTAGTGTGGTGAGTGATAAATGGAGTTTCTGTATATTCATTTTGTATCAAGATCACTTTTATCCTTTAATTACAACTATCTTGCATTTAAAATAGTTTTAAAAGAAGTGTATTTAATAGTTAGAGCTGGTAGCAAGGATTTACCTTGTCATTATTTTACTGTTTCTGCTGTTTACCTGCCTTTGTGTGCTGGTTTGACAGTTTTGGCACTTCCTTGGGGAATGAGCTATGGGACAGAGAACATTTCTGGTCCCACAGAGTTGAGAGTAACCCCCAGCAGCAGGAATGTCCCCAGCTGTGCTGCACAAGGGCTGCTGTTATCCTCTCAGTGAGAGCCAGACCAGAGTGACTTGGTGGCATTTTACAAAGATTCTGCTAAATCCTCTCAGTGCAGATTCCAGCTAGAGGTGGGCTTGGAACAAACCCAGGCTCTGACCTTTCCTGAATTTGAAAATGTGGGTTTGAGGGCTTGGTTTCTGGGGCTCGTGTGGGAGTGACAGTCCAATGTGAGCTCTGACTTCTTCTACTGCACTTACAACAAAAAAATATTGCAGTATTGGAATCTTGTCTGAAACCATCCCAAAGAAGCTGATGATCTGAGCTGTCCTCTCTGAAACAAGCTTCCTCGGGGAAGCTCCTGGTAATATATTCAAATATATGCTGGCTTCTTTCTCAAGTGGTGGTTTTAGCTCCAAGTGCCCAAAAGAAGAGGTTTCCTCTCCTCCTGAAGGAACAGGCTTTCATCAGTTTTATGGTGGTGGTCTTGTGACTCAGAAATCCCCTCACTTTTGTTTCAGCTGGATTGTTTGCTCTGTAGAATACTTGGCAGTAAAATCACTTTAGATTTTAATCGTATTATTTTCCTGAGCTTTGTGTAAATAACTGTCACCATCAAACCCCACTGCCAGCCCAATCTAAAGCCCCATTTTGGGCAGGGATGAGCACGATGTGGTGTCTCCCAGAGCACCTCTAAGCACTCAAACACCCTGATGCTGATTGTGTGCAGCACGTCCAGGTGGGATTTTTTTGTTTTCACACCGAAGTTTCACAGGATAGAAACCATGGGAGTTTCTGGCTGTGCCACTTGCCATGTTTTCCTGGAGGCAGTTGCCTTGGGGCATATGTTGAGCAGGAATTTTTTGCAGCATTTCTCAAGCCTTTTGTGCCAGTTTTCCACTGAACAGTTTGGATTGCTCCTCTCTGATCTGCAGCCATGTGAGCAGGTGTGGGAGCAGAAATCCACAGGATGGAATGGTCAAGGTGGTTTGGTGACAGCCAAAGATGAGGCACAAACCAGCATTTAAAGAGAGATTTCCAGCTGGCTGGAATCCAAATGTGTTTCCAAATTGCACATAACATTGTGGCTCGACAATGCCTGTGAGTGGAAGAAGGGAATGGGATGAGAAAGGAGCAGGAATTAGTTAAAAGGTGATACTTGCCTCAGTGTTTGAGGCTGTCATTGCTGTAAGTTGCAGAATCATGCAGTTTTTTGCTGTCCTTTGACCTTATAAACAGAATTCAGCTGCTCTGTAGGTTATAATGAACTCCCTGAGAGTAAACACTTTGCATTGAGGAATGGAGAAGTAAGTGCAGTGTAACTTATATAATTCCTGTACATTAGATATTGAAAGTCTTTCCCTTATTAAGTGGCAGACTTCTGTGGAAGGGCCTTTACTAATGGTTTTACCTAATGACATAATTGGAGTTATCCCCAATATCTTCAATGTCCATCAGTATCCAAGCATTGAAGTTTCTTCTTCAAGCTTTTCACTTCTGCAGATGTGGCTGCAGAAAAGCACAACTGACTGAGCTGTCTCTGGAGGCATCTGGACCAAAACATCCTGGTTTAGGTATCTTTTGGAAGTGTCTGAGCTGGAAAAGTGTCCCTGAATCTTCCTGTGTTGTCTGTGCAATCTGATGGGATCCTGAGCTGGCATCCAGCTTGTCCTGGCTCTGTCCTGACAACATCCAGCTTGCACAAATTCTACAGAGAAAATATATTCAATATATTCAGTCAGTTGTTTTCAGAATGAGAGAATCTGTGAAATTTTATTTAGAATTTGGAGATCAGAAAGGCAGAAGTGTGACTTAACCCCTTCCATGCCCCTCTGAAGTCCTGGCAGGGCTTTGGATTTGTAGCCACAGGGAAACCTGCAGGCCCTGCTGCCTCTACAATGTTCTTTTTGTGATTTTCTTTTCCTCTAAGCCCCCTGTAGTGGTTTTAACGTGGCAGTTGAACAGCAGATAGGTGATAAATACAAGAATGCATTGACAAGGATGAAAATCACTGGGCTAGGTACTCGTTTGTTCAGATTATTGTTTGCATAGACACAAAAAATGAACCTTTAAATACTGGAAATTTAAGATCAACACTTAATAGAAAATCTTGTCTCTTTCCTTAAAATGAATTCTATAGTATTATTGACTACCTGACAAACAGTGATGAATGCAGTCCCTTTGCTGCTTTCTCTTCAGGGTAAAGGCAATTAAGCACTATTATATGTTAGAATTTAACATTTCTCTGTGTGGGGATTCATTTGTGCACATTGAAATGAAAGCAGAAACGATCAACAATCATCAGTGTAATGACGTGTTCTAACCTTGATAAGGAAATTATGCCTTGTCTCTAATGGGCTGTGGGAATTTCAGGCAGTTGTTTGCCTATGAATGATCTTACTCAGAGGATGTGAAACAGTGCACTCATCTCCTCATACACCCTCAGCCATCACCTGCAGCTCTGAATTAACTTACAAGGCACAAACAAAACATTTCAAGTCTTTTACAAGCTTAATTTTTAAGTTTAAATGTCAAGAATGAAATCATCCAACTGAATAATATTGTAGGTGTGTGTGACAAGGCATCTTTCATAAAGAGCATGGAAAACAAGCTCTCAAACTGTGCCATTCCCGTTCTGTGGAAGGGACAAAAAGAGTGCATCCTGCTTTTTCAGTTGTTTACAGGAGCCTACCACAGCTTTTCCTTTGCTGTAAATACTTGGAACAAGTGTTGGAAGCAGGTGAAGAAAGTCGTGATGGAGATTCTTGGAACTGAATTGGAGTTGGAATCACTTGGAATTGCTTTTGAAGTTCTAAAACTTTGTAAAGGGGGTGTTTAGGAATGGAATATCTCTACTAAAGTCATTGGGACATATTTGAAAATTCACCAGTGTTTTTTCAAAAGCTTCTATTAGAATGTTCTCATCTCTGTACGAATTTGAAGTGTAGTCACTGAACTTAAGCCAGGCTCAGGGGCCACTTTCTCAAGGTTCCATCAATCCCTTTAAAAATCCCAGTTTTAGTGAACACTTGCTGGTCCCTTCTCCCAGAGACTGAACTCTGGGTACCTGCTGGTAAACCTGACCTGGAGAATGGGGCAGATTTTTACATGATGAGACCTTACCTTGATGTTCAGTCAGGTGAAGCTTTCTGCTGTTTTTCTTGGCTTTTCAAGTTGCTGTCATCATTTGAGAAATCAGGATAAAACTACTACAGTGCTTCAGCATTTTTGTAATTTCCTCCAGCAGTTAGTAGTGATGTCAGTGTAATTTTCCCAGCTTAGTGTTACATTCAGTGAAATGATAAAACCAACCTGTGTTGGAATGTTTAGTTGTGAGTGAAAAAGTGGAGATAAATCTTCCCACTCTGTGAACATTTTATACCATATTACTTTATAAAATTTTTAGTGGAGTCTCCTCTTTGTCTTAGTCTGAATTATCTAAAACTCAGGTATGGTCTGAGAAATTGAATGTATCTGTAATGGTGTCAATTTATTCAATTTACAGCCAATCTTTATTCTCTTAGAACCTAAAACAAGGACTAATTTAATCCAGTAACTGCCTTTTAACCTTCCACTGATTACCAAGAAAGGAGATGGGCAAGTTCAGTGCTTCCACATGGAAATTTCCATGTATAATATCCCAAACATACGCATCTCTATTTTGGGTTAAAAAACTCCAACCCACCACTAATAGACAGGTTCCTAACTCCTCAGTACAGCTCAAATAATTGTAACCATGAGGATGCAGCAGAAAAAGCTTCAGATGCCCCAGGAAAGACCAAGTGCTTTCAGCAGAACTGGTACACTCTGTGCTGATGTTGCTATGGGAATCACCATGTCCTTGCTGCTGTCGTGAGCAAGAGCACCAGTGAGGTTTGATTTAAAATTGCTGGTTTTATGTAGGAATCGCAGCTCTTGATGGTGGCCTGACTTTTACATCCTTATAATGAGGAGGACAGGCTCCCAGCACACAGAAATATCCTGTCCCCTGCCACCTCTCCACTCCCCTGCTCTGCACAGGAGTTTGCTGCCATTGCATGGGTGGCTGCCTGATGTTTGCTGAGCCCTGAGGGCTGGTGCTTACCTGAGGAAGGAATTGTCCTGAAGGAGCTGCACTGGAGTCCATCTGGAACTGCAGAGGTGTCTCTGAGCAGTTTGTACAGCACCAACTCTGTACAGCTTGCAAGCACAGAGATGTTTCCAAGCACGATGTGCTTGTCCTGTCAGCTCTACTGTCCTTGGTCTCTGGTCAGCAGGGATCCAGTGCCACCTTAGCAAAGTCCAGGCTGGGGCTCTGGAGTCATTATACACAAGAGCTGCCT
Source organism: Dicaeum eximium (assembly GCA_013396995.1). NCBI lineage: Eukaryota > Metazoa > Chordata > Aves > Passeriformes > Dicaeidae > Dicaeum > Dicaeum eximium. The sequence continues at coordinate 78,710 of VWZP01010556.1, forward strand.
TCCATGGGGAGAGATTTATTTGGGAACTCATTGCTCCAGGTAGCACTGATCCATCAAAATCACTTCACAAACTGAAGTGACTGCTCAGGTGGGGACAGTTGATTTATTGTAAAAGGAAAGGAATCTTAAATTTCAATATCTATGTAAAGAAGCCTCTGGAGTATCATCAATGTTTGATCTTTGAGCTCAGCTGTTTCCATGAGTGGAATGTTATTGCTTTTGTAATGTCAGAGTACTATAAAAATAGGCTCTTGATGGATGAGCATCCAAAAGGAGGCTCTTCCCCCAGCTCTGCACCTATTGAATATAAACTCATGTTGGTTTACAGAGTTGAAGGTATTAAATTTCTTACACGCTGCAAGTGCTGACCCCTGAGAAGGCAAAGCCTGCTTAAGCATGAGTGCCAGATAAATGTTATCATAATTTCATTTGCTTGTGCCAGTACCATTCATTGGGTGTTGTTTAAATTTCACTGGCAGCTCAAGTAAAGCTAAAAATAAATTCATTTGTTTATAGACTTTGACAACAGCCAAATAAACCCACGTTGTGTTGTTTTGAACAGAAGGCACAAAGCCAGCTGAGAGTTCCCTTTGAATGTGGCTAAAACATGTTGTTAGGTGGCTGAGGTTGGTTCTACACGTGCTTTTTCCCTCCCACCCCTGTTTTACTTCCATTGAAGCCTTTTTCATGGCAGTGTGCTCTTCCTGAAGTGTAGGTGTGTGCAGTGTGAACAGCAGGCCCTGTTTTGTGCTAATGGGACAGAGCACAGAGCAAAAAGAGACTAAAAAGTGGCAGCAGGGGAGCTGTTAATCCTTGGGGCTGGAAGTCCAGGGCAGAGATCCTGAGTCCTTGAGTGCATGTCCATAAATCAAACAGAAGTGGGCTGCACGTGCTGCAGTGAACTTGACAAGTTGAGCAGTGTTCCAGAGGTCACCTGGACTTCCTGGCCAGGGAGGAGGGAGAAGCTTCACTTTATTTCAGCTCAAGGACAGGAGGAGGTGAAAGAAGATAACGAGGAGGACAAATGACATCAGCCATGCTATCTCCAGTTGTGAGATACTGGGCTTTGGATGTCCTGGAGCTGCAGAGCTCTGGAATGAACAAATGCTTCTTGTAAGAAGGGGAAATGCTGAGACAAAATGTCTTGGCAGTAAAAATAATTCTGAGCTGGTCGCTGTGGGAATAGCCTGACTTGCTGTAGGAACTGGGCTTCTGTACCTCTGTCTCTGAGGGATGTATGGAAAAGTTCCTGCAGAAGCTGACAGCTGGTCCCGTGTTCCCTGCTCAGCCCTGCCCTCTGCTCCCTGTGCCAGGGGAGCAAACAGAGCTGCAGGTCATTCTCTTAGTGGGAACCATGCTTTGGATCCTCTCAGGTTGTTGTAGCTGGGGTGGAGCAGATGGGCCAAAATGCAATGAATCAGCTTGATGAGATAATGCTTAATGGAACCACAGAATCCCAAAATGTTTTGGGTTGGAAGGACCTTAAAGGCCTCCAGTTCCACCCCTGCCATGGGCAGGGACACCTCCACTGTCCCAGGCTGCTCCCAAGCCCTGTCCATTCTGGCCTTGGGCACTGCCAGGGATGGAGCAGCCATCATGGGGAGCCTGATGTTTTGCTTTGGGTTTTTTTTTTTGTTTGTTTTTATTTTTTTGTTTTTAAATAGGAGGAATGTAAAAGGTTATGAAGTGGTTTTGAACAGAGAGAACTCACCTCAAAGGTACAGAACTGTGAATGTTTTCTTGCTAGGGGCAAATGGAGATGGGCAGGATCTGCTTTCACTTAAGGTGGTTATACCACCAAAAAGCAAGAGTGAAATATATTATTGTGAACAGTGACACAAAATGTTTCTTTTTTGCTCTGCGGATTTAAAAATACCCCAAACAAACAACAAAACACCAAAACCCCTCATTCAACAGCAAAACCTCTGAAGATTTACTGGTTATGTCCAGGTCAGTGTGAGCTGCTGGGCAGTGCTTTGACCTAAAGGACAAAAATAAGATGTGGCAATGTCAAGAGGCAATTGAAAATACCAAACTGATTTGAGGGAAAACCAGGTAGAGCTGATAGTGCAGGGATTTCTCAGGGAGTGTTTGAGTAACACTTATGGGGGATAAAGAAGGTATTTGAAGTAAAGCTTCTAAAGGCTGAATGGATTAGTGGTTAAAACTCTCCCTGAAAGTTGAAATACTACTGAAGCTTGTGTCTGGGGACTGATTTTAAGAAAGGAAAAAGGCCACCCCACAAACCATGTTAAACACTGCCTCTCCCCACTCAGTCTCCTTAAAAAAAAAAAAAAAAAAACAAACCTCACTGAAACAAATCCCAAAAATCAAACAAAGCCCCACCAAAACTCTTCTAAGGCACTTTTTGGAAGTGAAGAACTGGGCTGTGTTGCTCCATTCAATGCCAATATAATTTCAAAAACCTATAACCTCCAGATTCTCAAAGGAAGGACGTTTTCTATGGGGGTGGCTGTGCCAGTAACCACTGCAAGCTGTGGGACAGATGGAAGCTGACTAATAGCAAGAAAACCATTAGCTGTAAGTACAGCCATTATAATTGAAACTGAGGCCTCCAGGCATCCAGAGAGAAGCCAAGAATCCTGACTATGGGATTGTCTGGGTGTTTTTGTAGCTTCTGCATGCAGACTTAATAGTTACAAATTACAGTGTTACTACAGATTTAACTGAGAGTTGAAATAAAACAAGTTGAAGACTTAAATTCCATTCTTTATGCAGTCTGTCTGGTGAGTTATAGCAGTAGAATACACACTTGGTTTTGTCTTAATCTTTTCAGGTTTTCTAATTTAGTCTTAATTGGAGGAAAGAGTTACATCAACGGCAGTAGAACTCCTGTGGCATTTGGAATTCCCAAGTGGCTCAGGTTGGCTTCAGGGGCAGATGAACACAGCCATCAAAGTCATTGGATTTAAACATCCTTTAGGAAGGAATTCCTCCCTGTGAGGGTGGGCAGGCCCTGGCACAGGTGCCCAGAGCAGCTGTGCCTGCCCCTGGATCCCTGGCAGTGCCCAAGGCCAGGCTGGAAGGGCTTGGAGCAGCCTGGGACAGTGGGAGGTGTCCCTGCCACGGCAGGGGTGGCACTGGATGACCTTTAAAATTCTGTCTCACCCAAACCATTCTGGGATTCTGTGATGTACCAGAAACGTCTGTGGAGTCCAGCAGCTCCTGTCCTGAGTGGTGACAGGGCTCTTCCCAGTGCAGGTCACAGCAAGTCCACTGAGGACAGGTTTTATGACTCCAAATGTTTCAGGTTCTCTTCATGTCTGGCACCATCCCAAGCACTGCCAGTGCAGGCAGTGAGGTTAATCCAGAGGTTGAGTTTGTTGAGTAATGTTGAGACTTTTCTTACATCTTTGTGTTCAATTTAGTTTGTTCTCTGGAAGCACCATGAATTTTTTCTAAAAAACATGTTTTGCCATTTTAATGGCAAATCAGACTTCTCAAAATTTGTGTGTGGAATTTAACGAGCAGATGCCTCTGGAAATAGGACTTGGGTGTAGTTTACCTTGAAAATTTCATCCATAAAGTGCCTCAGTTTAAATTGCATAGGGAGGTTTCCAGGGTTGGGTTTTGTAATTATTGTTGGGTCAGTGGATGAATTCTAGGGTGGAGGGTTGATGGCAGCTGTCCCCATCAGTGTCACTGTTTGTTCTTTCTCCTTATGGAATAAACATAGATCTTGTCTTGTATGAAAGATAAGGGGGGAGCTGTAAGCGTCTCCAAAGCCTGAGCATTAAGGACATAAATTTCATGTGCAGAAAATGTCTCATTCTTGCTGAAGACTCTTGGCCTTTAACTCTCTGATCCTGTGTGTGTCCAAAGTACATTTTGACAACAACCCTCTGCAGGCAGAGGATTTTATTAAGGAACATCGAAATACTCGATACAAATGAGAGATGAAACTTGATTCAATAATTCTCTAAATGTTTATGGCTGATGATTGAATGTTGAGAGGCTGAATTGATGATGAAGTGTTCTGCTATGAGTATCTTCATAGTCTGAGAACCATTCAGCTGCTGTTGGAGGCAGGAAGGATCTCTAAAAGGGACCATAATTCGAGCCATGATTGTTGAAAAGCCACGCTTGCAGCATCACTTTTTCTGAATGTAAGATAAAAGGATGAGCTTGTTTAAACCCTGGTTTTAGAGAGATTTTTCTTTCTTTGTAAGGCCTTACCTGGAAATGGAAAGAGATCTGAAATAATCCTGTCCCGTAGCATTCCACTTCTGCTCACCCTTAATTTCAGCTGAAATAATGCCTTCTGTATTCAATATTCCACATTCAGTACAGGTGATCACCACAGGCTAATGCTGCTTAACACTGCCTTGTCCTTCTGCAGAAAGTAGGTGGTGACAAGAATGTTGGAGAGAGATTTCTGATGTGCAGTTAGATATGAAAAATTTGCTGTGCAGCTCTTCAGAACTTCTGGGGTTAAACTGCAGTCCTCTTTCTCAGCTGTTAAAAACCCACTCCACACCTCAGTTAGTGAACTGAGCTGGAAAGGCACATTTAAAGGAATTTTGGTTGTGAAGTTGCTTGTCCCTGAGCTGGGGTAGGAACAGACAGGCTGCAGGTCAAAGGTGCATAAATAACTGGATTGGAAAACTTCAGCTACAGGGGAAAATAAGGAATTGTAAAATGATAAATGTAATAAGAATGAGGTGTTTTTCAAGCAGAATGGAGGCAGCCTTTCACTTTTCAGAAATACTTTTTTCTTAAAAGCTGTTGCAAATTATAAACAATTTAAGGGGAGAGGGAGCAAGGAAAAGAGGTAAAAATGATTTTGAGAGCTCATAAACCAAGGATATTTTACTCATATTTTACCACTTGAGATTCAAGTCCTCATTCCAGTGCTGACTTTAAGATCACCCCTTGCTTGTTGAAGCGAAATATTTTCTTCCCTTCCATATGGCTCTTTGGCAGTGCTCTTACTTAGATTATCAATTGTCTGCTCTGTGCAGCCTAATGGTCTCATCTCGTGAGACAGGAGGTGGTGAGAGGCAGGCAGGCTGCGGGGATCCTGAGTTATCCTGGAGCCTTTCACTTCTCCAGACCCTGCACACCTCAAAGTCCCCATCTGCGGCAGGAGGGGGAATGGAGAGCCCTGAGGAGCAAAGCTTCCTTCTGTGTGTTCTGCTTGGCTCTGTTTCCATCCCACAGAACCAATGGAATCCCACTGATCACAACCCCATTTTCTGTGCTTCACAGTGCACGTGAAAGGATTGTGTTCAGGACAGAGCAGGGCAGAACTGGCCAGAATCAGTGACAGTGCTGTGACATGTGCCAGGCCCTTTGGGGAGTTCTGTTCAGCCTTCCAGAGGTGACACCAAACGCTGTGGACAGAATGAAAACATGTCTCAGCTTGTCTGTGTTCAGAGCAGAGCAGCTTTGGGCTGCCCCAGGTGTGTCAGGGCAGTGGCACATCCCTCCCCTGACCCGGTCACAGGGCTAGCAGCATTCCCCTGGGCAGGCACAAGCAGCACCACTTGAATGCTGAGTTTCCCCGTGTATTCAGCAGTTTGTGCTGGCTGTTCTGGTCTGGGAGGCAGTTCCAGGTGCCCAGGTGGTGCTGGAGGCAGCTCCTGCTGGGGCAGGCTGCTCCCGCTCCTGCCGAGCACACAGATGGTCCCTATAACCTTGATGGGAAGCACAGGCTGCCTGCTTTGCAGCCTGCCTGTTCCTCCAAACTATTTTCAGGCATCAAGAGAGCCCAGGTTACTAAAAATCCCATGCTGGCTGAAGAAGGTGAGGTGGGGAGGGCAGCGTTCCAGCCCAGAGCTCGGAGCATATGGCACAGAGCGGTGGCTGGGCTTCTGCAAATCCCTCCTCAGAGATCTCAGAGCGTGCAAGGGACATTTCTTGGACAGTAGTGGCTGTAAGCAGTCCAGGAATGGAGTTAACAAGCCTGTTATGGAGACCATATGCCAGGAGCTGCCTTTCCATGGTATTTATCCTAGGATCACAGGATGGTTCAAGTTGGAAGGGACCACTGGAGGTCATCCAGGCCAACCTCCCCGCTCAAGCAGGGCTCCCTAGAGCTCAGTGTTGTGTCCAGATGGCCGGGCTGGAATAGAGAATGCAGTGAGTTATCTGTGGGAGAAAAGTGTCTGCTGCCTCTCATGGGCTGAGATGTGTCGGCTTGGGCTCAACATGGCACAAATGGAATCTGGAAGTGGCTCTTTTCAATGTTCCTGTCCAGGCCCATGGTTAGAATTCACTTTAAATGGTAAAAAAAAAAAAAAAAAAGCTATTTCTATTTTCTCACCGTGGTCTGTGTGTAACAGCTTTGTAAGGACTAAAGGGCTTTTGTGGTCACTGCCACACGAGCAGTGCATTCCCAGAGCTGGGATGGGAGGATTCTGCCAAGGCTGGAGGTGCTCTGCACAAATAGGAGTGTGCATGATCTGCACAGAGTAAATCTCCATTAAAAAAGGGCATCTGCAATATTAACTGTCACTTAAGATGGCTAAAAAGTCAGTTTCTCTAATGGGAGTTGGAGAAAATAAGGACAAAAAGACTGTGATTAATGATGTTCTGGTGAAATACTGTGCTGTCTCATTGAACATGGTTAATTGGTGGTTGTAGGTCTAAAATCCAGTCAATTTAGCAAACAGATTCTTTTAAAGTAGTCAGTCTTGTGCTGTGCTTTAACACAGAGCTCACGCCACACCTTCCTCTACAGCCCAGCAGAGCTCCTTGCCCTGTGTTCCTGGGGAGAGTGGCCATACCTGGGAATTGTCTGGTTTTAGGGGAAGCACTTCTAGCAGTACCTGGTGGTTATCCACAGCACACAGCAGGAACTGGGCACATCCCCACTGCCTTTTGTTTCAAAACAGTGCCTGAAAATGCTTCTTACATAAGTGACCTTGGATTTTGCAGAGGGTGATTCACAGGTTTAGCTCACATAAACTTTTCTGCATGATGCCATTCCATGTGGGAGGTGCTGTCCTTTCATGCTCGAGCTGCCACAAGATCATGGTCCAAGTAACAGCTCAAATTTAGCTTGTATGTATTGCTGATATGACTTTTAAATCTTACACTGTTTGGGGCTTGATTGAAACTTCTTTTTCAGCTTGGTGGTGGGAAATCACATCTAAACTCTTGCTGCTCTCTGCACTCAGAATGTATTTATGGGATTTTTTGAGGGTGGGAGCAGTGGACTGGTGCCCAGTGAGCTGAAGTGTGTGGAACATTGAGATAAATGAACCAGAAGGCTTTCAATACATTCATCATGGCACCAAACCAGTGTTTAAAAACATGGAATGTGATCAGAGATACAGGTTTTTTGTATCTTGAAGTTACCAAAAGTCCTGGGACCTTAGTGTGAGGTTGGTACCATTATAGCTTAGTTGGAATTTTGTGGGAGGCTGTGATGAGTTTAAGTGTGTTGATGAAAAGGTGTTCACCCTGTTGTGCATAAAGACCGAATCTTGCTGAAGGGACCTAATTAGTGGTGAAATTCATCATTTTTCTCATCCTGAAACTCACCTTGTTAAAGTGCTACTGACTGGGCAGTTCTTATTAGGTTTTTTACCACTTCTTTCAAGTCTTCAGCCCAGTAGAATCTTTTAACTCCACCTAATACACAGAGCTTTGCTGGCCACACCAGTTCTTGGGAAGGAGGATCTCCAGTGCCTGTGTCTGTTGGATGTAGGCTGAGTGGGATGGGCTTGGAGCAGCTTGGTCTGGTGGGAGGTGTCTCTGCCCACGTCAGGGGTGAAATGAGATGGGCTTTAAAGTCCCTTCCAACTCAATTCCCAGTTTATACATTCTGGCAGTGGTCTGATGCTGATCCAGACCCTTTAAGCACGGGTGTAAGGGCAGGACAGTGTCTGAGCTGGGGAGGTTTTATTCCAACTTGACTCGGTGCCATTCCTGAGGCTGCTCTTCCCAGACTCCTGGGAGGAGAGTGTTGCTTTCCTTGGCACAGCTTTGCACATCTGCCGGGATCCACAGGGGCACGGAACATCATTCACACCCAGCAGGCTCAAATAGAAATCCTGGAAAGCTCTAATAGCCTTTAGATGGGGTTGGAGGTTTCCTGGCAACATCTGCCTCGGTTTGAAGTGCTGCTCAGAACATTCACCTACAGGAACCTTGCACTATTCCCTGCTCCTCATACAAAGGGTATCATTTCTGTAGCCATCAATGAATTCTCTCTGGAGCTCTCTCCCTCGAAGGTAATCTGTTTCTCTGCATTACAGATGCTGAAAGATTTAATACACTGCAAAAGAACAACCTGTGCCGGGTGCAGTTTTGGTTTTGAGGCACATTCTGTCTCAAAGCAAGGCTTAATCAAATACATTGATCCTTGTATTGCTGTGTAAAGATTCAGTTCAATCTTTTCCTCGTGTAAAAAATGGAATTAGAATGCTCTTTAAGATGTGGTTACTGTATACTCTAAGAGTCTCCTACAGTAGTGTCAGTTCTTGTGGCCTGTGAGAAGATGCATTTCAGATGGAGTCGATTATTCAGTGGATGTTTGACATGCTGTTAGAAACCTTGGCTCTTCCACAGTTATTTTTTAATTCTGATGGAAGTGACAGCTCCAAGGAGGTGAGATCTGAGTGGGATTCCTACCACAGGGCTGGTTCTGTGAACTATTTAAAGCCCTGTCCACTTGTGGGTTCTTACAGAAAGGTTTCACTTCTGCTTTTGGCTGGTTTTGTACCATATTTTGCACCCCCAAACATGAATCCTAGACAAACAGAGTTTCAAAACTGTTAAAACTACTTGCTGTATAATTTTACAGGACATTACCATAACTGACTGCCCAAATAAATATCTGCTCAGCTATGAATTGTTGCAGGGGTAGCTGTGTGTCTCAGTCCATATCATACACCTCAATGGTTTTGAGCAGTGTTTAATTTGGAAAAGGATTACTTTAATGAGCAAGAGGAAAGCTGGTCCTGTAGCTGCCTTTGGAAGCAGCTTTACCTTGTGCTGTTCCACTTCTAAGAGCAGCTTTAGGTGTAAACAACAAATCAGATGCCACCAGACTTTCAGCTTGTTTATTATGGCTCTTGGGAGGGAATAACAAGAATGGAACATTTCCTGCTGGTTTGAACAGAAATCTTTGGAATGAGGAAAAGCCACTGAAGGAGCTCTGCTGCTGCTGGGTTTTTGAGGTTCTGCTGTCACCTTGGTGAACAGGAGACCTGGGAATGGGAACCTCTTGCATTCTCAATCTGAAGGGCTTTTCCATCTTGTGGTTTTCCCAATGTGTTCTTTGAAATTGTGTTATTCCTGTAAATGGCTTCCATTTTTTAGGAGCTGACACTTCCCACCAAGGATGGTTTGTTGGAAAATTGCAAACCAAGTCAGCAACTGGAAGCCAAGATAGTTGGCTTGTTCTCCTGTATGAGGTTTTTCTAGGAGTATAGTGGTGACAAAAGTCCTTTTGGTAGCATGAGTGGAGCTGTTTTCTGAAATATCCATGTTTTGGATATGGACTGACAAACGGTGATGGCAGTACTTGGTTAAACTCAAACAAAAATCATTCAGGATTTTAATGGTCACTTTGATCTGCAGCCTCCTGTAAACCTCAAGTACTGGGGTTTATTTGTTTTTCTTTACATCTGGTTTTGGTTCAAGGTTTGTTATGATGGTACCTGTTTCTCCTGGCCTCTGCTTGCAATGAAATTACAGTAATTACTACTGGTAGGAAAATAATTTCTCCTTCTCTTGGCTATAACAATCTCAAAAAGGATGTGTTTCACTGTATTTCCTACTGAGAATGCAATTCCTGGGGTCAGGAAGAAGAAAAACTTGTACTTCAGTAGGAGTGTAATATTGTAATATTTAGTTCTACTCACTATGAAATCTTGGAAACCATCCAGGGCCAAGAGGAGAAATCTTGGAGAATGTCGTGTGACATTTATCTCATCAGTGATACAACTCAGATATCTAAATGGAATTTGTGCTGTTCCAAGTACTACAGCACAGAAGATATTCTATGTATTGTGGGCGTTTTTTTTCCTTTAAAAGGTCTACCTTGAAATAAATAATGCAAGGTACTGCCAGAAGCCTTTTCACCTTTCTCCTTGTCTCAGCAGTGCCAGTGTAATTTCTTGTGTCTGGGTCAAAAGGAAAAAAAACTAGCCCAGAGCCCAGCACATGCTTTCTGTGTGAAGAGAAACATTAAATATCGATCCCCAATCCTGCCTTTCAAAGAATGCTTAAAGAAAATCGAATGCTTTGTCTCAAACTACAGGCAGTGGGTTCTTTCAGCACTGTGTTCATTCAGCCCTGCTCATCAATTCCTCATTCCCTGAGCAAAATTGACCTGCTCTGAACAACTCTTGGCAATTTACTCGAGTAAATCTTACCCTTGAAAATGTGAATTTAGCAGCTGTGAAATTTCCCGACTTTTCTGGGAATCCTGAAAATAAAGAAGGGGCAGTGGCTCCCCTTTGCCTGTTTGCTGTGCTGGGCTGGGAGCTGATCAGCTGGAGATCACCCTCACCTCGTTGAAAAGACTTCTTGCATTCCATGTGAGGAGAAATGTGCTGCAGGAACGGGGCTCTGGGGAGGCTGTGCCACTTCCAGTGACACTGGAATGCTTTGAGCACTCGGAGACATTTTCCCTGCTGGATGAGTTTGTTTATTCCAGCCCACAGGAAAGGCAGGAAATTAAGACATTAACGAGGCAGTTGTCTCCTGTATTTGAGAACTTGAAAGCACAAGCAATTACCGAACATCTTTGTAAGGTGTGTGCTCTGCCAGATGGAATTTGCTGAGAGCTCAGTGTGGGAAGGCGGCACTTAAACACTGGATTCATTAATTTTTTCATTACTCCTGGGAGTGCAGGGCTGAGCTTCATGGGACTTCTGTGTTGAGGAAACTGCTTTGAAGTCCTTGTGTCTATTAAACAACTGGTTTTTACCTGTTCTTTAGTTCCTAAAGATCTCTCCTTGTCTTTAAGGAGGCAGCTTTGGGAGTGAGGGAGGAAAGGAATTGGGCCAATGGTTCTATGTTTTCTTCTGGATTTTTGTTTGGTCATGAAATTTGAATATTATGTTCCCATTTCTCCTTGGAGATTAAATCCTTTTCAGTGTGAATAATCCTGAATTAAGTTTCTTTGCTTAAAAATATTGAGGAAAGACGAGAGGCTTTGTTCCAAGTTTGACTGATGAAATTACCTCACCTTTAACCTGCCCCTCTTTAACTTATTACATCTTATCCCTCCTTTTTGCACATTTCTGAAATTCAGAAAAGCATGAGTTTTTAAAGACTTTAAATTACCTTTATTTGCCAACCTTGGCCCTTTCTGAGTGTCTAATAAAGCTGAGTGTTGGATTCCAGACCTATTTGCCTGTGACCTTTTCAGCTAAAGTGTGAAGAAGAGATGAAGACAAAAATTAAAATGTACAAAATAATCTGCTTCTAGAATAGTGTCAGAGTGTTGCTTCCCACTTGTAAGAATGGAAAATAAATCTCTGTGCATGTTTGAGGAAGATCTTTATTGAGAGTTCAGAGGGTGTCACCTGTTTTAATATTTCAGTTACTGACTTCAGCTGTTAACTGAGTTTTAACTTCTAAATCCTCGAAGCCTAAGTAGACATGTTTCTTTTCTAAATGTCTTATTAGCAGAAAAAGTACAACAAGCCCTAGAGACACTCACTAAAGTTCAGAGGGAGAGAATGCTTGAGAAGGTGCACGGCTTGCGGGTTATAAATGCTGTAAATAACTGTGTCCTAAGTATTTGTGTGTTACTTTGCAGGTCTGAAGGTGACAGCTCAAGAAGCCTCAGGTATGTGTATGTCATCTTGATGTCTTTGTTCTAAGGAAATACTTTGTCTAAAGGCATTAAATAGAAATATTTTTTTTTAAATGTGGGCATTATTGGTTGTGCTTAGCATGCCATTGATGTTTTGAGTAAAGGTTCTTCTCCCTTGGAGAAGTTACTGAATGATTCTATTTCCAGTGTGGTTTGAGAGTGAGGGATTAGTTTGGATCACTACAAAAGATTTATGGTTAGTTCCTGGTGCTCCCAATCAAAGTTCCTGCTCAGCAGCCCTGTGTCCTGGGAAGCTGTGTGCCAGCTGCCTGCCAGTTTTGGGGCAGCACCTGTGTTGAGGGGAAGTCCATGGACTTGTTTGGGCTTTCTTAGCAGTCTCCTCTTTTTCACCTGACAGGGAGAGCCTTCATTGACTGATTATTACAATGCTCATTCTACACTTGGAAGGTTCAGATAATGTGCAGAATGTCATGTAATTATCAGATACTTTACTGCAAGCTTACTCACTTGGTGTTTTATACTCAGGGGTGATTTTTATTCCTACCTCTCTGCAAACGTGGCTGAGTCAAGCTTGTAGAGCTTGCAAAAGTGCTCTCAATAGCACTGAGATGTGAAAATTCCATCCTTGAAAGTGTTCCACATTCATTAGAGCATTGCCATTAAGCAAATGCCTTGATTCTCCAGCAGTGTGCCTATTGATCAGTGATAATAAGGTTGATAATATTGACTGTGGCTTCACCATAATACCCTGCAGTGTGTTTTGGGGACTGTCAGGACATTGCATCTTAAGGCATTGTGTTTATTTATTGTAAAACCCCAAAGCAAAGGCAGGACCATCCAGTTCTTACCCACAGGTGTGCAGACTATCCCCAAGAACAGGTGAGTTGCAGAACAGTCAGATACAGAAAACCAGAAGTCTGTAGGAAAGGATTAAAGATCCTCTGAAATACTTTGGACCCAAAATAGAATTCAGGATCAGTGTGGGGTGGACCCGAGCTCGAGGCTGTGCAGGGCGAGTTGGGAATCTGTCTAATGCACAGCAACTGAACTGGATTGAATCCCAAGGCTTCACTGGGATGCCTGTGGGCATCACTACATTCTTTCCTTGGGTTTTTAGCTCCCAGCAGAGTTGCCAGTGTGCTGGAAAGCTGTGGAAGGACTAGTCCTTGTCAGCTGTTGCAAACTGAAAGTAATGCCCGTGGTGTGTGGATTTCCAGCAGTGTGGTCATGTTTCAGCCTCAGTGATCACTCTTCTTGTCCCTGGCCTCCTGTGGGATTTGGCTGCTCCCATGGATGTGTGTTTGTGGCATCACTGGATGGATCTGGTGGGAGTGGAGCTCCTCTCTTGCAGAGCATCTTTGGGGGGTTTAGGCAGTGCACAGGCAGAGCTGAAAACCTCTGAGTCCAGCTCCGGTTTGGTGCTGCCTGAAAACCAAAATCCTGCCTGGCTCCTGCCAGGCACCTTCATGCACTGGGATGTTTCAGTCAGGGTTGTTGGACTGGCAGGCTGAGGCACTGTTGGAATGTGTCCTGCCAGAGCCATTCCCACCTCAGAGGAAGGATCTGCTCGGGCTTGGTGCCCCTTTGGGACCTGGCAGTGCCACATGGGGCACATTGCACCTGTCTGGGTTGTGATGGTGGGAATCAGCACCCCATGTTCCTGCAGAGACCTGTGGGCAGCCAGGCTGAGCCCTGGGTTGCTGAGCCCATCATGGTTTGAGGCTGTTCAGGCAGTTAATTCTGTTATTCAGAGTGAGCTTGAACTACTCCAAGACAGCTCCAGACTTCTCTGACAGCCTGATTTTAACCAGACTGATGCAGTAGCAGACAATCAAGCAGGAGGCAGAGCCACACTCCTGAAATGCTTTTTCACTCCCTCCTAAACTGCATTTTCTCTGCGGGGAAATGTCACTGAGATGTGCTTTTGTGCTTCTGCCTGCACAACATCCTGGTCACCTGTGGTCTTGTCTTGGGCAAAAGCTCCCTAAGCTCTATCGATATTTAGGCACCATCTTTGTGTTGTGGTTAATTTGCTTCCTGCTCTTTTCCTTTCTTTCTGGCAGATGAAGATGAAATGTAATTATCTCAAATGAAATGATCAGGGCAGTCTGGAGAATAGTGCTTAATCTCTGAAGAGATCATGGTTCCTGCTCACAGAGTATCAGCAAAGTAGCAGCAAATCCAAATGCTGGCCAGCCAAATGGTTCTGTGAAATCAAGGGGTGAAGGAGCCACAAGCAGGTGAGAAGGCAGGGATAAAATGTCCTGTCTCAGTGTTAACTGGACAGACACCAGGTGGAGTGAAGTTAGAAGGGCTTGTGTTAGTGGTCAGTAAATGAAAGTATTGATTAGGATTGATTGATTGATTCTCAGCCATTGACACTGAAGATAAAAGGATCACTCCAAATAAACTGAGATGCAGCCAGAGATGTTGGTCTCTCCCAGCGGAGTGAGTGTAATCCTGACCCAGAGATTGCTTTGGAGTAGCTGGTGTTTTTTACACCTGGAATTTTACACTGTTGCTCAGTTGTAAAGGGTATTGTTCTGGTGCACTTGTTTTCAGTAGCTTTATAGCTGCTTGTAATGAGGAAATTGCATCCACAAGATGTTTTATAGTGCTCTGAAATGCAGAAAACACAGATTCTGTGCAGAAAGAAGGTTGACACAGCAAAGCAATATGATCCCAAATAATACATTAAAACAACCAAAAATCAGCTTGACTTTATTTCTTTAATTGGGCTTTCTCATTGTGACAAAGAGTCTCGAATTATTCTGTTGTACAAGCCCTTAAAATTCCTTCTGCTTATAATACAGTTGTACTGTAATAAACTGACTTTGGTTTCCCTTTAGTGAATGCCACGTAATTTCCAAGCTGAGGTATTTGTTAAATCTATTAAAATGGGTAGATTGCTTTGAGCACTTTGCATTCTGAGGTGTAATGCACACACACAATGTCGAGCTGTCAGCGTGAGGAGCTGCTTTAATTAGCTGTCTCTGTTCACGTGTTTCCAGGAGAAAATGCGATTTGTTTTACAAGGCATTTTGATATTCAGTGGTGTGCCATGACAGCCAAGACGAAGATGTCTGTGTGCAGTATATCCTGTCCAAGTTTGCAGATTGTCTCAAGGTTTAGCAGCAGACGTTCCTTTGCCCTCTGCACAGGCCTTAAAAATCACCAGAGTGGAGGATTTGAGCAGTGTGAGGTACAGTGGGGCTCAGGGATCAGCTCTCATGAGCAAACCTCTGAAACCTGCCCAGAAACAACACCTTTAGGGTTTTTGTTTCTTCCCAGTTGCTCCTTCCTAGTTGTGTGCTTTTAAAGGAGAAATAAGGTACAAAATGAAGGATGCTGTAACACGACTGCATCGTGTTATAAAAGGCATAAAAGGAGAGGCTTTCGTGGCTCCTGAGCTGAGAGGTGCCAAGGCTGCTGCCAAAAAGATGTGGTGTCCTAGGAAGAGCTATGAAATAGGCCCAGAAAAAGTGAAAAGGCTGAAGGTAATTTAAAAATAAGAAGAAAGAAAAAAGGGCAGCTGAAGTACTTATTATGGGGAAAACATCAGCTGCGTTATTTAGCTGAACTAAAAGAAAATTGTGATTTTTTTCCCAGTCTGTAATAGATGGAGGATGTGTGGAGTTCTGTCTGTTGAGGATCACACAGAAAGGCTGATTCCTTGTAAAGGTGCACATTAGATTAAGTGGAAATGTAATTGTCCAATTTACTTTAGAGCAGGAAAGAATTGTGGAATATCAGCCTCATTCTGTGCTGGGTGGAGTGGGAGGATTGGCTGTGAAACAGACCCTGACGAACTGCAGGGGTGCAGCAGCAGAGAAAGTCCAGCAGGAAGCAAAGTTTTAGGAACTTTTTGTTTTGTTTTACTCCGGGAAAATCTGCTTGAACTGTGTGACTCAGCCTCTGCTCTGAGAACCCGCAAAGTACAATTAAACACAGAGAGACTTGTAAAGCTAATTTTCAAGTTGGAATGCATTGCTGTGCCATTTAAATGACTCAGTGTCTATATGTAAAAATGGCCTTTTCTGGCTGGTTTTAATAATTCCGTAATGGCTCTGCTGCAGTTTTATCACTAGTCCTTAAAATGTACAAAATCATCACTTGTTAGTAATTTTAAAACCTCCCAAATTTTCTTCCAATAGATTTTTACATAAATGTCAGGCTGACCCTCTCCAGTAGAGTGGAATCTGATGAGTCTCCTGATGTTAGTTTAAATTAGTTTTATTGCTGCTAAGAGGAATAAAACATATGGAAACCGCTTCTGGTAGTTGAGATGGCTGTGGAGCTTCCAGTGGCTTTTAAATGATGAAGATTTAATCTGAATTTCAGAATGACAGGACAGTTATACATTCATCAAATTGTCAGTACTCCTTCTATGTCATCTTTAACAGTGATGATACGTTTGTGATGTTAAAAAAATCCTTTCCCCTCCCACCCCCCAAAATTGTATGAAACAGAGCCAGCCAGATTTCTTTATTTCAATCCCAGTGTCTTGCCTGTGGAGCTTAAGCTGTGTGTGCTGGTGAGCAGGAGGGATGTGTGTGTGGTTTCATGGTGTTCAAAAGCTGCCCATAATTCTGTGCTTCACATGGATTTTTATTTTTCTGGATTTCTTACTGAGAATCTTTAGGCCCTTCGTGATGTTTCATGACTTCAGGTGCTGCAAGTGATTCTGTCACAGCCGCAACACCACCCGTGTTTTGTACAAAAATGTCCTGCATGAACTCAATCTCTTTTCCCCTCTTAATACCATTCCCTTAGACTCAATCCTCAAGGAAGTCCAAGAGCATTGTGAATGGGTGAATTAAAGGGAAAAAGCAATCTTTTTTGGTTTGGTTTTTTTTTTTTTTGGCAGGAGTTGCGTAAACACAGGTAGGTGTCTGTTTACAAGCAGGTGAAGTTTTTGCATCAGGCAAAGCATTATATTAATAGTTTGACTTCTGAATTGCTGCAATTCTGCTTTTTCTACTGAAAAGTAGAATCAAGTCTCGCTAAATGTTGGATGCCATCCAGGTGGGCAAAGCAGCATATGCAAGCGTTTTGCCCACAATTGTTTCCACTGGAAATAGACAGCTGTAATTTATGGATCCGAGTGCTGATTGTGCTCCATAGAATTCTCTCAACGGGCCAGCAGTTGTTGAATTTGCAATCTCAGAAAGACAAAGCTTTGTGAGTGGTTTCACATTAATTCAGTGCAGCTCATTTTTATCCCAGCTCTTGGAGGGGCTGCTCTGGTTATCTGTGAGATAAGGCTGTTTAATGAGCAACATGTGTGCACAGCTTAATTCGGGGAGCTGAGGGCTTGCAGTGCCAGAGGATTGCTCTTTGGAATATATAAAGTAGTTTGAGTTTCCTTCATTACTTTGCCATTCTTTTTGGGTTTCTTTTGTTCTTTTCCAGTTTCTTCTGTTCTTTTCCATTAGAATTCACAGGAAAAGCTGGGAGAATCTTGGGGTTGGAATGGGAGTATAAAGAAAGGGGAAATGTGGGGTGTTTTATACTTTCTGTGTGCTCTGTAATGTTCTTCGAGGGATTTTCCCCTGGTCTACGCCATGGGCAGGAGAAATGTGCATTTCTCCCTTCCTTCAGCCACCTGCAGCTGCCTGAGGGGTTTCAGTCCTGAGAAACAGAACTGGGACACAGCGAATCCAACAGAACCACTTGGGATATACACAGAATCACAGAATATCCTGATTTGGAAGGGACCCATGAGGATCTCATAGTCCAGCTCCATCCCTGGTGTAGCTGTGGCAGAGTTCCAGAGGAGGACAGGGTATGGTCTGAAGCTCTCTTATGGGTTTAAAGTAGTTATTCTATTTATTTATTTATTTATTTATTTGTAGTGGAGATGCAGTGTTATTCACAGAGCCCTGTGAGAACAGGAATAAAACCTGACTTCAGGAACAGAATCAATTGGCAGAATTTTCTCTGCAGAACATCGAAAATAGTCTGCACCAGCTCTTGGAAATCCATGTGCAAACTGCTGGGATCATGAGTAGGAGACAGGCACTTCTGTTGAGGAGTTGCCTCTATGCACTGGTGGGAAAAAAGTCTCTGCTTCTTTGCACATAATTTGTTTCTTTGAAAAGAATTCATGTATGAGACATTTATAGATAGGACTTGAAGCTAAAGCAATTTTCCTGTGTTCTGCACACCTATGACTTAAACTGGGCAAGTTCTCCCTTTTATTTTTCTTCCTGCTCTCATTGCTTTATGTAGGTGGTCATGCTTAGATTAATTCCATCCAACAGGAAAATATGCAGCAAAAAAATAGATCTGTGAAAATCATCTGGTAAGTTTCAAGGCCCTTGTTTATTTTTTGCTTTCCTAATCTGCATTTTAGGTAATTTTATGCCTCCATGTAACTCAGGAATGGTCCTTGGATTAGGAATTAACCATGATTTGGGTATCTAGTTCCTTATCTGAGCTGTTTTAATGATGCTTTTGGAAGTGTTCCAGTAAGTACAATTGTCAGTAAATGGAAGATGAAGTGAGCAAACTGTGTGTTGGGGAAGCTGAGAACAGTTAATAAAAACATAAAGACAGAAAGAAAATTTCAGGTTACCACAAAATGCATTATAAATACTTGGAGTCAAGACTAAAGCTTCATTTGTATTTGTGACTGTAGCAGCCAAATGTTGTATTGATTTCAAATTACACTGATGTTGTTGTAGCTGAGTTTTTAAGTGAAGCTGTAGATTTTGCCCCATCTCAAAGGCAGTAAAAGAAAGGCTTTTCTGGAGATTCCTGGTTATTAAAGCTCAGTGAAGGCTGTAAACTGTGAGTTCTTTCGTAAAACTTCCTGAGTGGAAGCTGTAACCTTTAGTGCCTCTCTGCTTTGCCCCATCCTGAGCTGCCTTCTCTGGAGGAGAGGAGCAGAAAGTGAAGCCTTTCCCTTGTCTCCATAATGGATGCCCTCACTGCTCAAATCCTATATTGACCCTGCAGTCTCAGGAGCTGAACAGATCTTTAAATCCCTGTCAGCTTAGTCTTGCCTAACTTCTGCATCAATTTGGCCTCATTAACTTTTCCTTGATTAAATCAAACACATTACTTGGGATACCCCTGTAATTTATTTATAATAATTAACTGTACTAGGGGAATAAGATTTCCTCCTCTGAATTTTAATTCAAGAAGCAGTATCTCTACACAAAAATAGAGATTGGAGCTAAAATTAATAGACCTGCATGAAATATTATGTACATTTACCATACCACAAGTTTGTAGAAGATAAGCAGGAACTGACTTGCTCCTAGTCAAATTTTATTTGACCTGCCTTGTGTATGGTGCAGTAATGATGAATCCCATACTCAAGAGCCATGTTTTGAAATGTTCCAAGAGCACAGTTAGCAAATGTTCTCTGGGTATCCTCAGGCTTTCAGTTTCTTCACTTATTTTTGTTTATTATGCAAAGTAAATTTGATGTTTAAAAGTGGTAAAGATTGGGGTGTATTGCTCATTAAAATGAACCTTGAACTCCAATCAATCACATCCTTCCTTTCTGGATACTGCAAACCCATCATATGCATGAATTAAGATGACTTACCATTATTCTGTTTTGGTAAAAACCATCCCTTTGTGCTCAAGCAAATATCAGAAATCCAGCAAGAATTCATTTCAGCCACTGGCCTTCTCATAACCCTTCTGCTTTGATGCATAAATTGAGGGAAGTTTCCACTCTGCAATGAAGATGAGCATTGCAGCTCACTCATTGTCATTTATTATGTACTCAGAGTGTACTGAGATAAGCCTGGCTTGCCTGGGCTGTTACAGCTCTTGATTTTTTGTCATTATCTATTTCTGTTGCCTTTGGCTTTGAAAGGAGCTGCTTTGAAAGGCACTGTTGGTAAATCACCTCCTGCCCAATGTGTGCCACTGCCAAGGGGACGGCAGCCCCTCAGAGGCACAGCCACAGGGGACTAAAGAGCACCCAGGACATGGCAGGAGGGTGTTGGAGCCTTGATTTGATTGTGCACTTCATCTTTTGTAAATGGGCCTTTGTCTTTCAAGAACCGTGGCTGTGCACTGCAATGGAATTGGTGATCCCACGGCTCTAAAATGTGCTGTGCTTCCACAAATAATTTACTTGTGAGTTAGTTGGCACTGCTGGATTTAGGTATCGGAACCGTTTAACTGCCTGGCTGACAGGCCTTGGAGAAACACAGAAGAGGATCTGGAAAAAGGTGTAACATACAACACAAATAGAGCTCCCTTTATAGTCTAAACCAATCTCTTTTGGAGATTCACCTTTATTTGAAAGTCAAAGAGGTCACTTTTCCAAATCCAGATTCATAAGAAATTGTTGACTGAAGTCCTAGTGAGAAGCAGTCCTGTGTTATGTCAGTATTAAATATAGGTAATGACTTAAGTATTTAAAGAAGTTTTTGAGAATTCTTAAGGCATTTAAATACATATTACTCCATGTATCTTAATCAACTGAAGAGAATATTCTTCTAATTTCCTGTCTCAGCTCCACAGCAGATGCAGACATATGCATGTGCTTGTTAGTGGAACTGTGTAGGCAAAAAGAGTGGAAGCTTTAATATATTTTTCTTTGCTTTTTATTTGAATTAATTTTGTAGTAGAAGCAGCATCAACATGTGCTGAGCAAGGCAGGCTGGACAAGCCAGAGGAAAAGCTCAAGGGTTACTCTTCACCTCACTGTGTCTCTGTTTTGGAGAGGTTGTTGACAGACAGATTTACAGACCTAATGTAGGAGGTGCAGAATTGTTCTTCTCACCTTCAGCCTCTTGGATGGCAGTGCTTGAATGCAGAGATTTCCCACATGTGTTTTAGTGCTGCTGAGTCCTGAACACTTTTCTCACACCATGCTCCCTGAGTACTTCTTTACCTCTTCCCCTCCAAGAGTGACCCCAATTCTAATTTACATGAGACCATTAAAACTACAACCTGAAATAACCCCCAAATCCTACAGCCCATCCTGTAGGGTTGGGTGGGATCTTCCTTGTTTACAAAGTTGAATAGGGAAGTGCTCCCACACAAACAGGAGAGGCACTTGGCCTCTGAGCCCTCCCCAGCACTGCCCTCCTCCAGCACTCACCTAAGCCACTCCCAGGCTGAGGCTTTTATGGAGGTCTTTAATGGGGTTCAGTAATGAGCTTTTTAATTATCACTTGGGAGCCAAACATCCTGGTGCTGTTTCTCAGCCAGCATAGGTCAGTCCTAAAGGTGTAGGATTAGATGGGAATCATAAAAGATGATTATTTCTTTCTTTTTTTTTTTTTTTTTCACTTAGCCAGTGGCAAAATTGATATCTACTCCTTGAAAGGATGTAGGTGGCTATTAGGCAGTGGATAATTAAAAATAGAAGGAGGGTGGAAAGGTACAATAAGACTGTAAATTAATTACTGGTTCTTTATTCGGAAAGGACAATGTGATTCCTGAAACTTGTCTGTTCTCAGTGCCAGCTACAAGTAGGCAATATTAGGGAATGAAATTATGCATGTAGAAAATAAGTGCCCTTAACCAGATCTGCAAAAGAGGAGTTTTAATTTCTGGCTCCTACTAGATAACCCCTGAGCTCTTGCTTTGTCCTCCTTCCTCCTAACAGTAGTGCAGAGTGTGATGGGCAGGAAATTTCCTCTTAAATGTAAGAACTAAGCAGTGGACAGTCAGCACTGACCCCCATGGGCTATTTCAAGTTTGACTCATCCTTCCTTCCATAAATTCCCCAAGTGATGTGGGATCTCTGGCTGGAGCATCTTTGTTTTCCTGTAGCATTAAAAAAGCAAATGAACTCCTGCCTGTCTGATGAAGGTCAAGCATCTGTCAAAGCCACATGGATTCCATGCAGCTGTAAACAGTTCTCATTAAGAAACAGAAGCTTGCCATTAATGCTCATTTTTACGGAGGTACAGGTTTAAAAAATGGAGCTGTAGAGCTCTTACCCTTCAGTTGCTGTGCACATGCAGCACCTTTCACATTAAAACTTAATGTGCACTTAAACGATGCTTAGATGAACTGCTGGTAAAAATCCAGATGAAAATAGGGTGTTGAGAGATGGTGTGATGTGGATTTGCTTTTTGGAGCGCCAGGAAACAAAAGCAGAAGGGTTTGAATGGTCGAGCCTTTTTAGAGTGGAAAGATATTTTTAGGTTTCCAGATTTGGAATATTTCTTTAAAGTGTTGTGGTACCACCTTACTCAGTAATTTCTATTGAAAACAGAATGGTTTTTCTGTTGGGCTTTGTTCACTTTGTCTTGCATGCAAGCACTTGCAAATGTGAGCAGCATTGACAGGAACCATCAGCCAAATGCTCAGAAATGTTCTGTTCAAGAGAACCACCTCACAGATGGTGAGCTCAACACTCACACTTTTAACAGCTGTTCTACTGAGAGAAAGTATTGATTCTAAAAGTTGTAGAAATGGAGAGAGGAAAAAAAATTAAAAACCAACAAACCAGTCCAAGAAATCGGTTTTCTGTGTCTTTTATTATTGCAAAAAGCTTAAGAACTTGGGGTGCCAGTAATGGAGTTGGAATGACCTGCTTGGGGTTGTGGGGTGATTCATGTGGATGGGTCTGGATTAAAAATGGTTTGTACCACCCTGAGGGGGTAGAAAAGCAGCAGTATCAACCCAGGGAGTCCATAATAGCTGCAGATACCAGTTATTTGGGTTTTCGTTCCTGCAGCTCCCTGGAGGTGGGAGCACAGTGTCAAGGGAAGATTCTCCCTGGAGATCTGTTAGGACAGACCCATGCTTTTTGTTTCTCTGTTGATTTGCGGCTGACTTTTGTTTTTTTAATTAGAAAAAAAGCTTTAGCACTATAGTTGGGATAGTCTCTTGCTATTAGCACCAGAGTACCTTGAAACTCCTTATTGCTTTGGGCAGTTGGGATGAACTGGCTGTGAGAGGAGAGTGGAGCTGATTTTTAGGACAGTGATTTTAAAACAGGTGTTTGTAGCCCTTCCTCTCTCCTCTTCCCAAGTGTAATTGCTTCAGAGCCACAGAACTGTCATTAATCTCAAAAAATTTTTCCATATCCTGTGTGTGTTGGTAGGTTAGAGAGGGTGGGGTTGGAAACTGGGGGCAAAAAAGAGGTGGCAGAGTGTGAAGGGCAGGGACAGATAAACCGTTGCACAGCTCCACCAGAACAGCAACGGGGCAAGAATTCCAATATTCTTTCCAATTTATTTTTTTCTGTCACTGAACTCACAGCTGAATCCAAAAAGCTATTAACGAATCACTTGAAGATTTGCTCTGCCCTGGAGTGCTGGAAATATC
Source organism: Dicaeum eximium (assembly GCA_013396995.1). Taxonomy (NCBI): domain Eukaryota; kingdom Metazoa; phylum Chordata; class Aves; order Passeriformes; family Dicaeidae; genus Dicaeum; species Dicaeum eximium. The sequence goes on from VWZP01010556.1 coordinate 101,727, forward strand.
TTGTTGGAGGATCTGTGCTGTAAAATATCTGTGATTCAGCTGATTGATCAATAATTTAACCAAGTGATTAAACTGAGGCTGTAGTAAGCAGAAAATACTTTAAATTAGGAAGAAAAGGTGAACACTGATTTTGTGTGTGTGCACATTAAATGAATAGGATTTTTAAACTATGTCTCCAGCAGAGGTATTTTACTGGGCTACTATTTGGAAAGAAGATAGCACAGAAAATCAGCATTCTATTACCTCGATATCTATGATAATGAAAGATGCCTGTACTTGCAGGGATAAGTAGAGCATGAAATAGTGCAGGGTGTCCACGGTGGGAAGATGGAAAAATGTTTAGAAAAAAGCAAACTGTCAGGAAATTATAAACTTGGCATTGATGGCTATTGATAACCAGATGACCTCAGGTAATGTCCACATCAGCTCAGTCCCACTGAGGACCACAAAATATGGTTAGGACAAGGAGGGATCACTTTAAGCTGAAAGAGGAGAGACTTAGATGGGATATTGGGAAGAAATTCTTCCCTGTGAGGACGGGCAGGCCCTGGCCCAGGTTTCCCAGAGCAGCTGTGGCTGCCCCTGGATCCCTCAAAGTGTCCAAGGCCAGGTTGGACACTGGGGCTTGGAGCAACCTGAGACAGTGGAAGGTGTCCCTGCCTGTGGAACAAAATGAGCTTTAAGGTCCCTCCCAACTCAAACCCTTCTGTGATTGAAAGTTTTGGTGAGCTGGTTTTAACTAATCTTGCCTGATGTTAACTAGGAATTTTGTTAAGAATTTTGTCCTGGGATTCCTGAGGACAAGGGGCTGTGTGAGCTGCATTGGGGGCTGTGACCCAGCTCCAGGCTCTGCTCGGGGCAGGAGGAGCTGGAGGTAACCAAGCACAAGGGAAGGGGTGAGGAAAAGTGGGATTTCACATGTCAGATGTTGGGGTGAGACCTGTGGCCTCTCAGAGCCCTGGTTCAGCCACAGTGCCTTTGAGTCTCTCCCCTAGGAGCTGATTAACTGTAAACTGTAATTAAAAAGAAGTGACAGTGACTTCAAACAGCCTCCTAAGTGCCATTTTCTGTACAAAACAATGACAAATACCTCAAGATAAGAGAAGGCTTAGTGCATTTTAATATCTTTATGATGAATAAATCATCTCCTTTGTAAGGTTAATGAAAGCAGATGGATGTGAACGCTGGAATGCAGTTGCTCATTAGGAATTCCCTTGCAAAGAGTGTCCCTCGACAGTCCTGACCAAACAGTCTCCGAGGAGCTGTGGTGTAATGATGTTGAATGCATCAGGAACAGCAGCCTGTTGTCAAATATTTACTGAACTGCACTGAAATCCCATTCAAGTCTCACCTTTCTTCTCATTACAGGAAGGAAGGGCTGCAGTGTCACAAATAGTCAAAAAGGGCACACAATTAAGAGTCTGCTCTTAGTGAGACTTGCCATTGAAATAAGGGCAAGTATTCCTAACACAGAGCAAAATTCTGCTTTTGGGGACACTTTTGTCTGTTGTGCTGATACTAGGTGGGTATTTTGTTATGTCAAGTGATGAGATAAACACAGCAGAGTTTGCTATTGCTGCTTTTTATAGTTTCATAATGGATGTTCCTCACTCTTAAAAAGGCACTGTGCAGCAAAAATCCATTCACTGCCACTTCATGTGCTTTAAACTGGCTTAGAAACAACTTCAGAAACTGGCTAAAAACCAAGGCAGAATTTATTTCTTTGAAGTGTCTTATTCTTTCTCCCTATTTCTCATTAGATGTAAACATTAAGTAAAAATTAAGCATCTTCCAAGTGCCTTTGGAGGCTCAGATGGCTACTTGCAAGCGGCTCTGGGTGTCTGCAGCCAAGAGGGAGGTGGCATTAGCCTAAAAATGAAGGGATTCTTAGGTCCCTAAGAAAATCTCTTCAAAAACAAATCCCACAGATCATCATCTGAATACCTAGGAGTGTACAGCTTTAGCTGGGTCAGATTTAACATATATATGTTAAATATGTTCTATATGTTATTAGATAATAAAACAATGCCTGTTTATTGCTGAATTGTAATAGCATTTTATAAAAAGCCTCTTCCCCCTTGCTTTACCTTGGCTGGAAGCTCATTGTCCCTTTTCAGTCCCTGTTCCTGTGATTAGTTACGAGGGATCATTTGGATGTGCAGGCTGAAAACCTGCCCTGACTGGTCCTCTCTGTGTTTGAAATGGTCTCTGATTTTTCTGGTGGTTTGTTATTAGAAATACCCAGCACCTGTGCTGGGGCAGGAGCCCAGCTTGTTCTTGTTAATGAGGTTTTGTCACATCTGCCTTTTAGGACTCTTGTGTTAAAAGCACTCCTGGCTGCTCACTGTGAGTTCCCCTTGGGTGACTCTGGGTGGTTTTTGGGGAAACAGGGATGCCTTGGAGGTGCAGCAGAATGATTTATCACCAGTATTGTGCTGGGCTCTCTGTTTATTTTAATAAACATGTATGATGGAAGCCCTTCTTCTCTGACTTGGCTCAAGTTACTGTGCTAATACTGCTTTGAGGATTTCAGAAACCTGGCTCAGGGGTCTGTAAGAGCTGCTGGCAGGTAACAGATCTATCCCAATCACTGCCTGATTTCCTTCTGGTCTTACTTAAGGCTGGAGGTGCAACTTTTCCTTCTCTTTTCCACCTCCTTTCCACGCCCTTGGCATTGACTTTGCTCAGGAATCAGTTTTTCCTGAGTGCCTTCACTAACTGGCTGTCACAAAACACACAACGGTGACTCTTCAGGCTCCTAATTAGGTTAAAATACCTCCAGAAATGAAAGCAGTCTGTCCTGGAGTGACTTTATAATGCTTGTATCCCCAAATTGTCCGTTCTCTCTGTGCTGGATGTTGNCATGCACTGGAGGGACTGATAACAGCCACCATCCACAGGAGAGACTGTTCTGAATCTGTCATCTCTTCAGAGCACAGTTTTTGTCACCGGGTATTGTTCACTTTGTTTTGTGCTGGGGAGTGCTTGCCTGTGAAGTAAACAGGGTCTTTTCCACTGCTCTCGGAGGAAAATCTTTTTCCCCAAACCGGTTGGGGAGAGGGGCCGTGTGGATTTGCTTTCTGGAGGGCCCCTTTGGGAGGTCTGCTCCCAAATTTGCCTTAAACCACGACACAGTCCCTTTCAGCTTGCCAGCTCCCATTTTCAAGGTGCTGCTTGTGGAGAGGCTCAGCCCAGGCCATGCAGTGCCTCTATTGACCTGCTGGGAGGGAGTCGTGGCTTAAGTTTGTCCTGGTGTTGAACCAATGTCCTAATTAGTGCTGGGCTTCCTGGGGTGGGCCTGGCAGGGCCAGGAGCTGGATCAGTGATCCCTGTGGGTCCTTGCCAGGATATCCCATGGTCCTACGTTCCGTAATTCCGTCCTTTTGCTGGGGATGGGCCTTCCAGGGATGAGCCGTGGGAAGGGAGAACATCAGTGAGGGTTGTGGAGGGCACAGATTGGGCAGGGCAGGGAATCTCACTTTCTTCTTTTTCTAGGGAATATGTTGGTATAAAGAGCTCCATTCCCTATTAAAGGTTGTGGATTTCTGCCCATAAATGATTGCTCTGCGCTTTTTCTCCCTGCTTGGCATGTTTATGACACTGGCTGCAGGCTTGTGTTGCACTTGTCATGCAAGTGGATTATACAAAGGAAAAATATAGAAGCGGGTTTTCAATAAATAGAACTGAAAATATTTTTAGAAGCTTGCTGCTTGATCAAATACCACACCCTGTGTTCCTCAGTGCCTTCTGATGAATAATGAAACAATGCTGGCTTTCCATGCCATGGAAAGGGGGTTATCCAGCATGGGAATCTGCCCCTGTTGTGCTGTCTGTTGTCTGATAGTTGCTAATTAATTACAACCAATTCTGAAGCTGGCAGTTGTGAGAGTTTGGAGATCTTGAATGAATATTAACAACTTACATTCAGAAATCATTAAATAAACATTTCTTGCTGAGGAACTGTTTCCTGAGTCGTAATCCCAGACTGGTTTGGAATCAAAGCTCATCTCCTTACAACTCCTCTGCCATGGGCAGGGACACCTTCCCTGTACCAGGTTGCTCAGGGCACAGAGGTGCATTTGAGATTTTTGTAGATTATTTTAATGCAGAGAACTCATTCTCATTTTCCATTGAGTGAGGGATCTTTGTTGTGGAAGTGCCTTTGCAGCCCTCACTGGGGTGGGTTTGGGAAAACCTCCCTTAATGTGTGTCCTGCCAGGAGCTGGGCTGGCTCTGGAAGCAGCTCTCAGAGTTGAGCTATCTCCGAGTAATTTTCCATTTGCATTGCTTACACTGCTTATTAAAGCCCAGCTCTCTAGTGTAAGTGGGTAATAATGGCTTTAGTTAACAAGGACTTGTGAATAAATAATTCCCCTCTCAGAATCCCAGAGAGCTCTGTTAAGTCGGTAAGACTGCTGGTTGGTGTCCTGTTACATAACTGGATTTGGGAGGGGGAAATGTATTTATACCTTGGTGAAAAACCTGGTTCAGTGCAAGCTCCTGCTTGTAGAAACACAGATCTGCTGCTTTGAAAAGTGCAGTCTGAAAACGTCACAGCAGAGCAGCTCCCACTTTGAAATGCTGAGTAGATGGGGGAAGGCTGATGCTGGAATATGTGAAGTGGCTTTTTGGTGTCATTTTGTACAAGGGCTGTACCAGCCCTTTCCCCCTGCTTTGTCACATTTGCTGCAGAGTGGAAGGAATTGCTGTTGTGGCCATAGGAGGTGGGCTGGGATTTGGGAATGATCTGGGTGGGATGTCCTGGCGTTAGAGGGTCAGATGGGTTTGATACTTTAGACAGTTCCTTACAGAACTGGATGAATAACATATTGATGAATAACATTTTTATATCTCAAAAAGTTCTTTTTTCTTTAATATTCACGTGGTGGGAATATTGATGGGTTGGGAGTTTCTTTGAGCACCATTTATTGTATTTTTCTTTTCAAGAAATCATGTTCATGATAGTGAAGCTGAGCATGGTGCATGAAGAGCCCCAAAGTTGCTGTGCTTTATGTAGAAAATAGAAGTTATTAGTCATGTGGAGCAACTAGTAAACAGTAGAATGAAAATATTAAATCTTAATGTTATCACTTTCATTATGAATACAAGAATGCTAGTAATAATGTTTGAAATTATACCTAAAGGTCCTCTTTTTTGAAGTGAAGGAACAGCTGTAATTCCATAGGAAAAGCTGTTACCTGAAATGTGTTTACTGTACTTTCAATAAGATCAAGAAAATGAAAGTATGCCAGAAATTGTGTAAGCAAACTAATACTCAAGACTGAGATGTCTTCAATAACCTTTCCGTTTTCTCTGTTGCCTTTGTTTAAATCATATTTTTAAGCAATAAAACCTGGGTAAACACTTCTAATATGGTTTGCAGGCCTCTTTCCATAGCATATAACAGTAAAAAATGCAGGCAACACCTAAATCTGCACTATAGCTAAGAAATAAGCTTAGAAGTAATTTTCTTTCTGATGGGGATGCAATTTCCAGGTACACTCACAGGCTGCTGTTTGCTGAAATTCCCTTTTCTTTCTGGGAATACAAGAAAATTGGTGTTGCCCTTGGCGAGCATCTCCCTTGTTTGCTGGTTTTTACCTGTCCAGGTGGGCCTGCTCTACCTCCTGCTTTTTACAGAGCTGTTCAGACATGTGCAGTGAACTTGAATTTACAGCAAAATATTCAGTGCCTCGTGCTGACTGTCCATGTAGACATTCTGCACACAAATTTTGGGTTTACCCCGAGGCCAAGGTCAGAGACCACTTGGGTGGGCTTCTGTCCAGTTTGGAGGAGCTCATGGGATCTGGAAGTGCTGATTTAACTGTTCCAGATCATCCCCTCACAGTCCTGGCTGTGGTGAGCTCTCCTGCAAGGAGGAAGCTGCTCACTTTGGAATCCTAGGGAGAGCTGATGGATAATTTAATGCAGCCCTGGTTACTTGAAATGCATTTATCTTAAAAACACTGTATCATCACAAAAGTGAGCTCGATGAGATTTGGGTGCCTGTAGGTGGCTTTGTGAGGTGGAAATACACTGAGGGGTGCTGGGGAGGACTTGTTGCTCCTTTTGGAAATGAGTAGCTAATTGCTAGTGTGGCATAAACTTCACTTGCTCTCAGTCAAGCCATGAGGTGAGAAGGGTTTAGTCTTCCACTTTAACACACAAATTAATGTGTGAAACACTGTGTATCTTTTTCTTTGATGGAGTTTTTCAAGCACTGCTGCGAGCTTGTGCAATGGGATGTGGGATGGAATGGTATAAAATGGAATTAGGCCAAGCATCTCCTCCTGTTTCATGAGACAAACGCTGGAGGAAGGCAAAGCTGAGGTGCTCCTGAAGGATTTTATTTCCTTAGGCTTCTGAGAAACCCAAATCCAAGAAGGTATTGAAATATTTGAGGGATCTGAGGGCTGATCTGCTCAAGCAGATTTGGACTTACACTGAGATTACTCAGATGTGTCTGAGATGATTGAAGTTCCAGCCTGGCAGTGGTCCTTAAATATCAGTACCTGAAAGTCCCTGCCAGGGAAACAGGGCTGGTGTCCCCAGCAAGGAGAAGGGAAAGTGCCATAAGTGGCATTTTCTCCTTTTTGAGCCTTTAAAATGTGTTATCAAAGCTGTCTGCTCTGCAGGAAGCCTGGTGTGTCAAACTGGCTAAGCCCTGGCAAATGCTGGAGTTCGAGGCAGTCTGAGAGTGCAGGGGCAGCGCTGAGTGCCTGGGCTGTGCAGTGGGAAGGCAGAATTCTGCTTGGCAGAAAATAGCCACTAAATGTGCCACGAGATTGTTCTGCTCCCCTTCCTCCTCCTTCCCCTCCTTCAAAGTAACACTGTAACTGGGATAAACAAGCTTCTAACTTAGGTTTTCTTTTTACTCTTTTCTTTTTTGGCGGGTTGGTTTGTGGGGGGTTTTCAAAATTACTTTAAAAAGTAATTAAAAATTACTTTTTAATTAGAAAAAGCAGCAAAACCCTGATGGCTGAGGTTGAGTTTTGTGTGATCTGGGTGGCACAAGGGTCTTTGCCTTTTTGACAGATTCCCTGGAGATTCTCAGTCCTGTGCCAGCAGCATCCCTGCACTGAGCATCCCCACTCAGCTGTGCCAGTGCTCCCCTCTGGAAGTCCTGCAATGTCATAAGAAACCCTTCAGTCACTTGAAATGCAAGACTATAATCCTTGGAAGTAATTTTTCTGTTTCCTCTATGGAATTATTTGGGTTCATTTTTATTTTTGCTGCTTTTGCTTTAGATATATAGCTCAACTCCCCTTGCCAGGCTCCTCTTGCCCCCAGCACCAGCTGCTCCCTGTGGCACCATTCACCTGACATTAAGGTTTGTAGGAGATTTCTCATCGACTTGCTGTAAACTGCATGAGGCTCTTAAATTATGCATGAGCAGTCTGCTGCCTGCCTGAGTGAAGGATTCTTCACCTGGTGGGGATGGAAGGATGTTTTAAAGGCTCTTACTCCAGTTTGCAGCCCGGCACCACGAATGGCTCCTGTTTGGCTTTGCACGATCCTGTTGGGACATTGGACTTTGATGTGGCCAAAGTGATTTACACCAGGCTTGGGGCTGGACTGACAGCTCCCATGGTCATGGGGAGGATGCTCTTGGATGGGACCCTAATAAAGACCCCTGAGAAGGGGACATGACCCTTCAGCTGTGTGGTTCCTGAGTGCTGTCTCCTGGCGTCCAGCAGCCGGACTCCGGCTGTTCCGCCCAGGGGCGCCTCTGGAAAGGGGCTGAGCCCCAGGGAGGCACCACTTTGGCATCACTGGGAAAGTTCAGCAGCCTTGCAGATTTGTGTCTGAGGCAGAGACATCTCACAGTATGCAAGCCAGCCTTTCCCAGGATTGAAGGGCAGGTCAGGAGCTTTCCTCACGTGCTGCTCTGTCCCTTGCAGCAAACCTCCTCTCATGGATGTTCTCCATCCTCCTCGGGGTCGTCTCACCACTTTCAGAAGATGCCAAATCTCTCAGAACAGGTCTCACGGCACGTTCTGTACTTCTCTGGGATTTGCCCTGAGGATGGTTGTTGTGGCAGCACTCAGGCAGGGTTCCCCTGAGGAAAGCCATGGGGTGCTGGGGGCTGCTCTGCAGCTCCAGAGCTGTGGGAGTCTGTTCTGACACAGGACTGAGGTCCAGGAGGAGAGGGGACCATTGAAGTGGTTCATCTCCCATGGGGAATGAGCCAAACCCAGCTAAAGAGCAGGACAGAGATGCAGGAAGAGCTGGAGGCAGTGTCCATGGAATGGTTTGGGTAGGAAGGGACCTCAAAGCCCATCCAGTGCCATCCCTGCCACGGGCAGGGACACCTTCCACTGTCCCAGGTTGCTCCAAGCCCCAGTGTCCAACCTGGCCTTGGACACTTTGAGGGGTCCAGGGGCAGCCACAGCTGCTCTGGGAATCTCTGCCAGGGCCTCACCCTCCTTGGAGTGGTGCATTTATGGCTGTAAACCTTGCAAGTAGCAAAAAACTCTGAGTTGGGGTTGTTCTTCTTTCAAATGGGCAGAATGAATTAAAAACTTGTCAACTACACAAGGCTACAGAATCTCTGTGAAGGAGCAGGAGCTGACTGCAGCAATGCTGGGTTTGTACCCTGTGTTTTGTAGCACTGTTCCCTGCTCTGCTCAAAATGATGATTATAAGGTACAGCTCTTGAAATTACACCATTCTGTTCCATTAGTCATCATTTTTTGCACTGAATATCATTCAAGTATTTGCTCTCTTCAGCTGATGCTTTTCTCTGAGAAGTTTAATTGTCCAGAAAACAACCTAAGTACATATTTAAGGAAAACAGTCTGTATTTATGCATTAAGGTTTCAGCTGCTGCAGCACTTTTTCTCACATTTAGGCAGGTTAGGAGGAGAAATGGTCTCTATAGCTAAAAAATCCACAGAAAATTAACTCAGTGATGTTGAATGGTGGCACAAAGTGATATTTCATGTACCATTTGTGGGGCATGTTCTTGAAAAGCTGTTCCAGACATTGTTAATGCTCCAGGCTGGGCTTGTTAGCACAGGGCCGAGGGGTGTGGGGTGTTAATGAGTGACCTGCTGAGGGAGCACAACGTGGACGTTACCACCTGCTCATGACATTAAAATGAGGCTTGACCTTTATTATAATACACATTTTAATAGCATAACATTGAAACTACTCGGAGTTCCGAGGAATTCTGCAGAGAACATGTTCTCCCTCCCTGAGACAAGGCTTTAATAGGCTTCAGGATGCCAGCAAGAGAGAGGCTTTGCAACCAGATTATTTCCCTGTCTCGCATGCAGCCACCCAGCAGCCCTGGAAGCTGCCCTTGTACCACTGAGAACGTAAAGGATGTGACTGAAAGGAGCTGGTTGTAAAAGCAGCAAAGGTGAAGGTTTTATGGAGATGGTATTTAGATGTAGGCAGGGCAAAACCCTCTGTAGGGTTCAGCAGGACACAGCTTTTCTTGCTTCTCCTGTGCAAAACAGATTTTGTTTCTGGGTAGCTCAATCTTAATGCAGAAAAATAATGTTCCTATAACTGTATAAAATGGGTAACACTTGGGACTGAATGCAGAAATTGCAAAAAACCCCCTATATTTTTCTCTTCTATGTTAATTTTAGCTATTCCTGCTCTTTGCAAAGGCCATGTTGTTCTTTGCAGAGGATGAGATACAAAATTCACCATTGATCTTCTGGTATTGTGCAATTCTTAACTGCCTGGATGGTTCTTAATTAAATACAGAAATTGTCTTTAATTCTCTTAAATTGTTCTGTGCTGCTGCTGTCAGGTGTTGAGCAGCTCCTAAATTTCTCTTACAATGAATAAATGGCCTGATATCCAGGAGCCAAGTGTTATAAATTCCACTGCCATAAATCTTCCTTCCATCCATCCAGAGGAGGAGCTGCCAAGCTCAGAGGTTCAAAAGGATCTTGAGAAGCTCTGGCACTGGGAATGAGTCATTTTAAGATTACAGGGGCTTGGAGCTCCAGAGTCCTTCCGTGTTACTGCTCTTCTTTAGTCCTGTGCACCACTGCCCAAACTCAATATATGGAAATGTTAATTTTGAGGCTGAAAAATGGGTAGACAAAAACCCAGCAATCTAAAACCTGATGCAAAAAATCAGTAGGGTAATCTTAGGATGAAGAAAAACATTGAGATACCAACTCATGCAAGGTAGGAAAGGCATTTTTTACTCTGATTTTGGCTGATAGCAAATAAAGCAACAACCTCTAATGACTTCTCCTGCAGCTCTTGTCCAGCAATGTGCAGCCTCATCTACCTGCTGCTTATAACTGGGATTAGATTTTCAATAACCTGGAATGTTACTGGGAAGAGTTTCCCTCTCTCCCATCCTTCAATAAAGGCAAAACAAAGAAAAGAATTTAATATTTAATTTTTTTCTTGCTGTTGTAACGTAAGGATTAAAAAGAAAATTATGTAAAAATCAGTGAAATTTTCCCAAGAATGCTTTTTCTTACATATTCTCAGACATTTAAAATATGAGGGAAAGTTCAAGTTTTGCTCATGGGAAATATTCCAGGTGTAGTTGGGGAAATGCTGTGTTTCTCCTGTCTCTGTCACATCTTCCTGTGTTTTCTTAGAGCCATCTGAGCACTGTGAATGTGGGCTTGTAAATAGTCTATCACTGAAATAAGAAAAACATTCCTCCCTCTGGATGCAGCAATCTGTAGTGCTGGGAAGTGTAAGCCTTGAGATGGAGAAACCAGGCAGGATATTTTTCTTAGTGGGTGAGGATTGTTTGATTGAGTCCCTGTGCCCTGGAGTGTCTGTATTAAATTAGAGGATTTAATGTGCAATCTTGCCACTGTTAGGATCAGCTTTGTGGACTTGCATGGACATTGCCACATCTGTTGGAATAAGTGTGTGTGGGGCTTGGATGGCTTTGCTGAATTAGCTCTGCATTCATGGAAGCAATTCCTGAGCCACATGGGACCAGGATGGGGCCACTGTGCTAAACACTGATACTTATCTGCCTGGATGTGATTTTGAGATTGCTGGCAAGGGGAGTGGGACTCATTCAGGTGTTCTGAGACTGTTGGAAGCCACAGGGATCACCTGGATATGTTTTGGGCTCCTCTGAGAAGTATTAACAGCAACATTGGTCATGGTCCAGGTAAAGCCTCAGACCTCCAAGGACCTTCTGCTTTTCAGCTTCAAAATTAATATTTCCATGTACTAAGTTTGAGCAATGGTGCCGCAGCTTGCGTGTGTGTGAGGCAGAAGTGGGGCTGTGATTCCAAGGAAATCCTGCATTCCTGGTGTGCTCTGTGAGGAAAATGCATGTGGTGCCGTGAAATCCGTGACTCCTTGGGTCAGCTGACTGGGATAAGGGTTTGTGTACAAGCACCAGCCAGCCCTGCTGGAGTCTGAACTGTTTGTGGAAGGTTGCTGAGAAAAACCTTGAGTCTGGAACAAAGTATTTGTCTCTCTGGGATATAGCTGAGCCGCTCCTGGGAAAGCAGAACAAACAGCAGCAATCTGATTTCCAAGGAATGCTCCCTCTCGGGCCGGGGGAGAGCACGCCTGGCATCCTGCTCCCTGATGGGAGAGTTCCTGTGTGAAACTGGGGAGAAGGAGCTGGGATTGCTGCAGGATGGAAAGGGGATTCCCTCAGTAGTGCTGTGTCAAGCTGAGTGTCTCCAGGACCGGGCAGGAGCTGCTGCATCTCGGGTGCATTCCAGGGCTTTTGCCTCCCTGTGCCGGGAGGATTTGAGGCTGGATGTGGGCACAGGGGCTGTCACTGTGATGGTTCGGCCTTAAAAACTGCTGCTTCACCTCAGAGAGGCCTTAAACTCTGCCCTCTCCATTTTGCTCAAAGAAGAAGATGCAATTCCTGTGTTTTTCCTGGATGAATCCCAAAAGCCATGTCCCCTTTCTCAGGCTGCCTTTTGTAAGTGTCTCATGAGCACTTCCACAGCTGACCAAACCCTTGGCTCCTGGGACTGGGCTGAGGTTGGAATGGCCTTCTCTTGTTGGCAGAGAGCTGTGTGATGGACACCTTTGCCACCTGTATCCTCTGAAAAGTCCCTTTTCCAAGAGCCCCCTAGGTGCTGCTCTTGGATAAAGCTCCTTAAAGGAGGTGTCTCCTCACAGCCTGGCTCTGCTGGCAGCCCTCTCCAAATGGGAACAATTTCAGGAATATTTAGTGTCCCTGGGCTGTGGCTCAGCAATGCTCAGTGGGGTCTGGGAGCCGTTCCACCAGTCTGTGCTGCTCTGATGGGATGAGTTCACTGTGCACAGAGGTGGGAGGCTCCAGCACCACTCCTGTGCCTGTTTTCCTGGGAGCTGCCCGTGGTTCCTGTGCTGGGATGAGCTCCCATGGCAGAGCACGCAGAGATGCTGGCAGAGGTTCCTGTTCATTAATTTCCATCTTTAGCAATGAAAGAGCCCAGACCAGGAAGAGTCGTTAGACTCTAAGCCCGTAGTCACGGGAGGTTTGGTGGATTAAGTGTGCGTGCAAGGAGGACCTCAGTGAGCTGAATCCAGCAGGGGGATGAGAGCTGGGCCTGTGGCACTTGGGATCACAGAGTTGCTCCTGGGCTGGGCTATCAGCACCTGGAGCTGTCCAGCCTGGGACGAGGATCCTGCTTCCCCGTGGGCTGAGTTCTGGGGCCCTCCCGGTGTCCAGCTGCAGGGAATGCTTTATTCGTGCTGGCTCAGATTCTTCACCACTGATGATTCTTCACTGGACATTAAATATGCATCCATATCTATATGTCTCACAGAATAGCCTGAAGTGGAAGGGACCCACAAGGATCATCAAGTCCAACCCCTGGCCCTGCACAAACCAATGGAAATTTTATCTTGGCTTCAAATAAGTGGGACAGCTCCACAAAGCAATTCTGTTCACAGTTGTGTTTTTCACATTGCAGCTGAAGCTCCTTGGCCCAGGAACTTTGTGTTTCTGCAAGGCCAAAGACCCTGATGTGATCCAGCAGGAAGGGTTGCTTTGGAATTGCTGGGGTTTCAGTTTCTAGCATTGAAGCCCAGGGTAAGGGAAGTGTATTGCTGCGGTATCCTGGCATGGATTATCTTGGATTATGTGACTCTGCAGCAAGGGGTTTTGTCAGAGCTCACAAGAAAACCCAAACTACAGGGAAAGCAGAATCACAGAGGGCTTCCCAACCTTAATGGTTCTAGGATAGAGTCCAGCCATTCCCCCAGCACTGCCAAGGCCACCACTGACCCTTGTCCCCAGGTGCCACACCCACATGGCTTTGAACATTCCAGGGACAGTGATTCCACCCCTGCCCTGAGCAGCTCCAACAAGGTGAGGAGTGTTGAGTCTTTGCAGCTTGTTGTCACAACACCTGTGCTGACTGTGCTGCTGCACACACTTGTCCCCTGCCACCAGGGCTGCACCTCAGCTTGTTCTCCTGGGTTTCAGATGTTTTATAGCAGGGTCACTCTGTTTCTTTGTTGTAGGATATGTCTGCACACGTTTCTGCCTCTTTGCCAAGCATTTTTAGCTTTAGAGGCCTGAAAATGGGTCAGCTCACAGCTGTGCCATGAAGTATCTAAAGCCTCTGGTATTACAGTGTGGTCACAGTATTTATGTACTTTTTAGCAATGCTGGCAAAAATATAGATATTTTCTGCAAAATTAGGTGCATGAAGATTTCATGCAAACATATAATTCCTTGTGCATGTTCAAATCGCTTGGGGAGCTGCAGCCCTCACCCTGATTTGGTCCTGCAGTCCTAAATTCTGTGGCTTATTTGAAAACCAGGAGGGATTTAGTGCAGTGGAATAAGCCACTCCCTGTCTGCATGGTCCACTGCATAAACCAGGCCTTGGAGAAGGTTCAGCAGAGACACAGATCCACTGGGCTGAAACTGTCTGAGAGTTTCCATCCAGGGGACAGTGAATATTTTTTAAAAGAAAATACCTTGAAATAAACCTGCCAGTCCTTTGCTACCAGCACTGTGGACCTCTCTTTGTGTGTTGTACCTGGCTTAATAAACACTGCTGTACATGGCTTTATAAAACTGAGGGAGGTTTTCCCCATCTTACCAGGGAGCAGGAATCCAGGGAAATGATTCTGGGGTCCTTTATGGTACACAGGGAAGCAGAGATTGGTGTCAGTTCAGGATGCCCAAGTTCCAACCAAGGAAAGATGTGCTTGGCTCTGGAAGCTTTCTTGCTCCATGAGTTTTCTTTTCTAGCTTTCTTTGCTAAACCCATATTTAATCACAAAGTCAGAACAATCTGTATTTTTTCCCCTCAAGACTTCTACCAGAACATTTCCTCCAGGTAAGAATGAGGAGCACAGGTTACACTGCAAATTGAAGTTTTGCCAAAAAGCAGCATAAATTGAAATATTTACCTCAATTTAGACTTCTAAAACTGTGGCCCAATATCAGCCTCACCCCTTTTTACTTGCAAAAAGAAGTTTGGGAAGAAGGAGACTTTGAGCATATAGGGATAATTTTTGTCTGAAATAAAGTGCTTCAAAGAAAGCTGTTGTCCTTTTGCAGAAGGATCAGAACTCTTTTGATAGAGACAAAAGCCTGCCCTTGATTCATTTTGTTCTGTCACCTGAGTGTTTGTTAACCCTGGTCACCTCCATCTCTCTCATGGCATGAAGTGCTATTATCTCTCAGAAAACACTCAAGAGGAATTGGATGTTCTTCAGTTTACAAGAAGCTGCAAAGAGGTTCAAAGAAAATGTCTTGCCTGGTGTTCAAGAGGAAGGGTTTTATCCCATAAATAGCTAAATCAGAGAGAGGGTGATGCTGTGGTGGCAGGTTGGAGATGGAAGTTTGATTTCCACTGTAATGAGACCTGCCTGGGTAGCCTCCCATAAATGCAAAGCTTATAATAGCTCAGCATGCAGTGATTTAAAAGCATATTAATTAGAGCATTTATTAATTTGCAGATGTTTCAATTTTGATTGTACTTTGCAAACAAAGACTTTTCTTTACAACATTGAAGGCAATGTTCTCCTTATGCTGTAGGAGGACACAGCATGTGGGAATGGCACCAGAGGAACAGGCAGGGACTGATCCCAGCAAGTTCCCCTGCACAGGAGGCAGAACTTCTTCTCTGGGCAGCGCCCAGCCCTGAGCAGAGACCTGGGAGCCTGTGTAGTCTCCTCTCTGGGCATATTCCAGAGCTGTGTGGCCACAATCCTGTGCCCCGTGCTCTGGGATGGTCCTGCTGGAGCAGGGAGGTGGCACCAGATGCCCACTGTACCCCCTTCAGCCTGACCCCTGCTGGGATTCTGGGAGGTATCTTTTCTCTGTGAAATTCCTTTGTTCCAGGTGTTCTGGGGAGGAGTAGGATTCCTCTCTGCTCCCCAGGAAGATCCTCAGAGCTGGAACCAAACTTAGGAGCGTGTGCATGCTGAGCACCCAGCTCACGTCATCTCCTCAGGGCAGCACGGCGGGGGAAACTGAACTAAAGCCCTCACTGCAAAGCCTGTACTGATTAGCAGCAGCATTTCTCACTCCTGTCCTTGTCACAGGCTGATATTCTGGATGAAAAAGACAAAACATAGAAAGATTTGCACATTCATCACTATGAGTGTCAGGCATGACAAGTTCAACAGCTACTCTGGACTGTGCGTCTGAAGAAAGGAGGGGTTTGTAGTGTCAGATATTTTGGATTTACCAAAGTAGGTAAGGTAGGGTGTGATCACGATAAATAATTGAGCTTTCCTCATATAAATATAACAGCTCTGAGTGTTTGTTTGGAATACCATAGAGAGCTGCAGAATATATATCAGAGGGAGAGAATCCTCAGTGGGATTAATCAAAATTCTGTTTACAGAGTAGTGGCTTAGGTTGGAAATGTGTGTAAGTGGGACAAGTATCATGCTCCAAGTCTGTCTTAAGTGTTTAATACAATTATTCTTTTACTGTGCTTTGTGTTATTACTGTATTATCCAGATTCCTCTGCTTCAGAGGTAGCAGACAGAATCCTTCCTCTGCCCTGGAGAATTCCAGCTGGACCAGAGCAGCAGGAGAGGCTGGGACCCCCCTGCTGTCCCCCACTGCAGGGACATGCAGCCTTTAGATGAGCTGAGCAGGACAAGTGCTTGCTGCTGTAAGTAGGCTGAGCTCCCCCACTCAGACCCAGTTATTTATTGGCTTGTATTTCAAATTAGTGCAAGTCTTCTCTGCCTGACTGTAATTGGAAGATGCCTGAGGGTATGGAAGCTGAAACCATGTCAGCTTGGTCTGACACCAGCTGTAACCATTTCCTCAGGAATAACCAAAAATTTCAGGTGGGTGCTGCCTACCATGAAAGCAGCAGGTAATAGCTGTCATCACAGAAGGATTCAGAGCAAGGCATAGTTTAGAATCCATAGATCTGTTGCTTGAATTAAATAAAATTAATATTTTGGCAGCTCTTTGAAATCCAATTAGATTAGAAAACGTCTGAGGAATAGTTGGACAACAGCCTGCAGTCTAATAAAACAATCTTTCTGTATTGCTGATCTCCAAAAGGCTCCAAAGAAGAAAAGAAAGGGGGTTTAGCTATTAGAATTAAAATCTTGTCTTGGTATAAAAGCCATGTAAGGAGCAAGTGACGGATTTTCGGCGAGTCTGTTTTTTGAAGCAGAATTGCTATTTCCAGTGGCTGGTCCCTTGAAGAATTCCAGCTCATTCTGATGAGACCCAGCTCATGTTCCTTCTGCACAGAGAGCCATTTCCATACCAAATGCCATTGCTGGGCTGCAGTGCCTGCAGTTCCAGGAAGGGAATTGCTGCTGGAATTGCCATCCCACAGGCTTTACCTAACTGAAGCACACAGGTAGATTTTTTTTTTCATGTTCCAAACATTGAGGGTACTGACAGTTGGGGTGGAGGTACAGAAATGGTTTTAAATGCCAAATTCTGTCATGCTGGAACATATCCCAGCTCTGGGTTACAAAGCAACATGGATTTATTGGTGGTCAAAAAGAGGTGGCACTAAAATTAGAATTAATTAGCATGGATGCAGTTCAATAGTGAGCTTTGGTGTCAGTGCTAGAGAAGTTACTGGGAGAGAAGTGCTGAGATGAAAACTGGGCACAGACACCTCCTCAGCTCCAAAACATGTGCAGAGTCCAGTCCTGTGCTGGTTGCCAAGGGAAGAAAGTGACCTGCCATACTCAGTTACAGAACAGATTTCATAGAAGTCAGAGAAATAAGTAAGAAAATAACATGTTAAAAAAAAAAAAAAAGAAAAATAAACTCCACTGTTCTAGTGCTGTGATAGAGCTGAAAAAAAGAAGCCATCCAAGAAGCTTGAATAAGTTTGAAACAGGCTTTCAAATCATCCAGCTCATCTCAGCCCATCTTCTTTCCTAGAAGCATTTCTCTAATGAAAACACTTTTCCAGCCATTAGACTAATTTTCACTTTCTAGTTGGCCTGTGCCTTATCCCACTCAAGGAATAATGGCTCCTCTGTAATTTGAATTCCAGCACTGAGCTTTAGCCTTGCCTGAGACAAATCTGGTTTGGGAATCTGCTCTCTCTCAGTTACCTGGCAGTGTGAGGGGGACTTGAAGAGCAGGAGGCATGAATGTGAAGCATCTCGTGTTCCCAGTATAAAGCCCCAGCCTGGTCTGTGCTGTCCAAAGGACATGAGCACACGGATCCCTTGGAAGTAAGAAGGTGGCTGTTGCACTCTCACTGCATCCAAGGAAAACTAACTCAAGGACAGAAGACACTGGGATGGAGGAGTGGCAGTGGGCCTGAGGTTCCAGCAGGAATCTGGCAAATCCAAACCTGACCAGGTTCTGGGGCTGAGCTACATCTCAGACCGAGACTTGGCCCCGCCTGCTGCGGGTTTTGATGGGTTATTCTCACTCCATTCATGCTTCAAAGGGTTAAAAGGCTTGAAGCATGAACCATTGCATTGAATTGTTTGTTTCTGGTGGATCATCACTGTCTCTCCTTCCTAATGGTGCTTCCCCTTGAAGGACCGTCATTCCTTTGTCTCTGCCTCCTCCTGTTTGTCACCTCCGAGGTGACACCTGCGCTGCTCCCTGACATCCAGGGATGCCTCCCACAGGGAACATCAGACCTCGGCCCTGCAAAATCAAGTGATCAAAGCTGGTTTGGTTTTTTTTTTTCCACTTTGGTTTTCATCTTCTACCAAAGATTTGTCCCTGTCAAATCTGATTTCCACACGGTGACAGCCTTGGTGGGTTTACAGGGTCAGATGAGCCTTGTCCATGTGCGGTCATTCCACGGGAATGTGGGGATGGAGACAGGGATGCAGTGCAGCCCTGATCCTGAGGCAAAATAACCCTGCTGCTTGTGTCACAGATCCAATCCTGCCTGTTCCAGCAGCTCCAGGTGTGGTCAGGCTGGATTCCTCACTTGCTCCCCTAGGAGTGGGGACCCTGTCAGCCTATCATGGGGTCACAAGTTCCTCAGCTCTGCTAATGGTGCCTTCCTGGAAAGGCCTCAGCTTAAAGTACCCTGCTACAAAGACACACAACACATGAAAGAGCTGCTCCTTTTGACACAAAATTGCTTCTTCCTCATTCATGGAAACTTATTTTACAGTGAATCTCTTTTATTGATCTTTTTTCTCTTCTTAAGGCTGCTGTAGTCAGTGATTTTATTCTAAAGCTTAGATTACTTCTGAGAGTAGCTCAGTAACACAGTGTGATTCATCACATTAGAATATGGAAAGGCTGGAAGCCTCTCCTACTGTGTATAATATGACAAGTACAAGTTTTAGATGTAAAGGGCCTGGTAAACTGAATTTTGCTTTAGTGTTATCAATGTAGTGATTAAAACATGCAGGGGTTTTGCCTTCCTGTCGATGCCGTGGTGAAGATGCAGCTGCCAAAGGCAAAGGGATGTTTGTAACTCTGGAGGAGCAACACAAAATGCTGATCCCAGGCTGCCCCACTGGCAGATAGTCCAACTGGGCAGACTGGTTTTAGTCTGCACTGCTGCAGTCAGTGTAGACAACCTGTTTGCCACTAAACAATGCCACGAGCCTAGGGCAGCAGTGTCCAAGTGACCTGGCTTCCCTCAGAGATCTGCTCTGCTGGCCTGGAGTTGGCAAAATGGATGAACCAGAGCTCCCAAACCAGCTGGCTAATCCCTGCCTGGCACCAGTGGGGTATCAGTGTCATCTCGTGACTGTAATTCAGTGTGACACAGCAGTGGTGGCAGCTGATACCTGTCCCCTGTGCCACTGTCCCAGGCAAATCCCTGCTTTCCCCAAGCACTGCCTTGCAGCGTTTCATCAGGGCCAGCACTGAGCTGTGCTGCTTTCTAGAGCAGATGCAGGCCTGGACCACTCCCTCCTCCTAAAGATCCAAGGGAAATGCCAGCTGGAAATGAACAGCCAGTGGTGATACTGGGTTTCATGTGGGAATGGGGAAGGTGGAAAACATCAAGGAGAGGAAAAACTTATTTTATAAGAACGGATATGGTTTTGCCTCTCAGAGGCCTGAACAAATACATTTGAACATAAGAATAAACTTCATTTTCCTGGAATACTTTAAAATCCATTTGGTGTGTATAAAAATAGTATTCTTTGAAAACATCATGTTTTTTAACTTTATAAAAGGACAGGGAAACCTCACTGCAGTTTGACCTGTACCATCTCTTTAAAATTCTCTTGAATATTTCCAGATTTATGAAGGTGTCTGTTAGCCTCTGAAGCTTTCCAGGGACTCAAACTCCTGCTTTTCCCTTTTGCTATCTCTTAGTCTAAGATGATGTGCTTCTAATTCTCTGTCTGCTATTCTAAGAAGCAGCTCTGATTTTTTTCTCCTTTGCCTGGAAAATACACAGTTTTGTTTTCCTGTGACTAATTTGTGTGCCTGGGTTCTTCTCAGCATGGCTTTCCCTGGGCAGGATCTGCCTTTCCCTTTTCCCTCCAGGCTGCATTCCTGTCTCTTCTGGAGATGGTGTAAGATAAAGCATTGCTCATCACTTTGCTCTTTTCCTGCCCTTTTGCACCCTGACTGACTCTTGCTGTTTCCCTGACTCTGCACAAGGTTAGGTGAAGATGACTCCACTTAAACCCGACTCTGGAGATCAGTGGTGCCTTATAGTGTGTGTGTGTGAGTGCAAACCCATGAATAAATAATGTCAGATCACTGTCACTCGGATTTTTTTCCTGCTTTCCTCAAGAATGCAGCTTTTTGAGCCCTGTGGTTAATGCTTTAGGTGAGTAGCAGAACTCAATAAATAATTGGGGCCAACTGTACATCAAATCAACGAAAAGACTGCAGTGACAGGTATCTAAAACTTGTCAGTGATTGTAAGATTGCCATCTTCTGAAAAGCAATTAACATTTAAAATTGCTGGAAATGGGTGGCAGCTGGGGGTGAGGGGTGCCTGGGTGTTTTACCATTAATTGCTCAACGACTCTTTTGAATTGTTTTGGAAAACACACCTTGGTCCTGTTCACCTGCCTTCATTCATAAGTATCGACAGCATACAGACAACAACAAATGATTAAATTCCCGGTGCCTTTGCATTGATTATCTCCCATCTCAAGCCTTTATGCTACACACTTCTCAGTTAATTCTCAGTGTAACTCCAAGATAAACACTCATGTGGTTGTTTCAGCTGTGCCTCTGAAAATGGAAGGAATTATTGTACTGCTTCCAGGAATTTCTAAGGCTCTTGAAAGAGAAGTTGATGGGGAAAAAATTGACTGGAGGAAGCTATAGATCCCTTTAATGAAGAGCTGATAACACTGATGGAAAGCAGAAAGGGAGGTAGGAAAGACTCACAGTCTCTTTTCCAAAGAGAGGATGGGGCACTGAGATTTATGTTACTTTGTATACTTCAGGGAGAGTTTATTAAAGCTGAAGTATTCAATTACAACAGACTTGATTGAATGAACTGCTTTTTAAAGTGCAGATAAACCTTTGGTTTACATGGAGTATAAAATCAACAACATTAATATTTATAGGAACTCGTTTTGTATGAATGAAACTGGTTTCAAGTACCACTAGTTGACTGCTTTTAATATTAAAAAAAAATCATCTCACTGGTATCATTTGAGGAGGAAAAGAATTAGTTATCTGTGCAAGTGAGGTAACCTGGTTTAACCTGATGGGAACAGTTCCCACTTGCCTTCTGTTGTGGTGTGTCTGTAATGGGGCTGGGTAATATTGTCCCTTAAATTAATAAAAGCTTGTTCTTGGCACCGATCAGTTCAGGAACTGAATGTTGCAGCTGAGCACAGAAACCTGATTTTATCACAAATTACTGGAGCTGGGACCATTTAGAGCGAATACCTGAAAACGGGGAACTCTTGATCAATATCCAGCAAGTCACAACCAGTGAGTGGGGTTGCTTGGTTTTCAGTTGATTTTGCATTTATAGCAGGAATTTTAACCTACATGCCTTTAGCTGTAATTAATTAATTGCAGATATGTTTAGCTACAAGTTCTCTGAGTATACAGTGCTTAAGGGGCTGACTCAGGAGTGTCAGCTTTGTGTCGTGGTGTGGAAAATTCCCGAGGGTTGTAAGCATCTCAAGCCAGTGGCCAGGGATTGTTCCTGTCCCACCACAGAGGAATTGCTCCTGCTGGTTTCCTGCAGCTGCCCTGGGGAGCTGTATCCTCCAGGCCTTGTTAGACTTCTGAGTTTCCATCACTGCTGAGAGCCTGGCTGCTTTCCTTCAGATAACAGGGAAAAACTCCCTTCCAGTCATGTGGCTCCTGTGGGTGCTTTGGGTTTTTTAAATGTGCTTTTTCTTTTAAAGCATGATGTTAGATTTTGTAGAGCACCTAGGATGTTTGCCCAGCAATTTTGCCTTGAGTTTTGTCTACTGAATTTTCTGAGTATACCCAGACAGAGCTGGCATAATTTTGTGAAGTTCTGAAAATCTCAGAGTTTTGGAGCAGTTGCAAAGCAACTTGTTGCTGTGGTGATTGTAGAAACCTGGAATGGTTTGGGTTGGAAGGACCTCACAGCCCCTCCAGTGCCACCCCTGCCATGGCAGGGACACCTCCCACTGTCCCAGGCTTCTCCAAGCCCTGTCCAGCTCAGCCTTGGGCACTGCCAGGGATCCAGGGGCAGCCACAGCTGCTCTGGGCACCCTGTGCCAGGGCCTGCCCACCCTCACAGGGAAAAATTCCTTCCCAATATCCAGTCCAACCCTGCTCTTTGTCAGAGTGAAACCATTCCCCATTTTCCTGTCACGCCAAGCCCTTGTCCTAAGTCTCTGCCCATCTTTCTTGTCGGCTCCTTCAGGTACTGGAAGACCACAATTAGTTAATCCCTAATGAACCAAACCAGCCCCTTCCAGGCCTTCGGTCTTTAGTGCTGAGGTGTTAATGGACTGCTGGATTTGCAGACCTCTCAACACTGGCCCCTGAAAAGAATGTCCTTGCCTGTCCTTGCCTGTCCTTCCCAGCCCTGCTAGGCCGGGCTCTGCAGGGCTGGAGCAGGACTCAGCATTTCCACCAGGCTCAGCAAGGCAGGGTCAAATGTACTTCTGACTTCCCACAGAGCTCCCCATCCCCACCACTGCCCTGTCTTTCCCATGGGTGTTTCCCTCTGCTATATGTCAGGGGAGGATTAAGGGCTAAAGAAACCTGCTAATTACTTAGTGGGATCAGCATCTGCTAATGAGCTGGGGTGCGGCAGCCCAGCACCGGTCTGTAACAAATCTGCCTGCAGATAATTTGCTCAGAGCAGATTTTTGTCCGGGTGAGCCAGATCCACGTTTCACTTGAAGCAGTCACCTAATTAATGGCATTAACAGGGAGGGGTTTCACTTCCAGCAGGGAAAACCCCTCAGGCTCCTGTTCCCTGGCACAAGGCAGTGATTGCAGCCCTCCCCTGGACCAGTCTTAAAAGGGTTTGGGGCTTATCTGGAGAGAGAAGCAAATAAAATGTGGTGATGTGAAGGTGATCATCTGAACATTTTTGTTGGCACCTTGTCCCACTGACTGCAGGTGGAGTGTGGGTCAACATCTTCCAGTTCTGGACCTTGATCAATGTCCAAAGAAAGAATCTGGAAAAATGTTTCTCTCATGTTGATTTTAAAAAACGGTTTGTCACTTTGATGCTTAAATATCAGCTTATTAATGGTGTGGCAAAAACCTGATGGGGGTCGTGTCTTCCACTCCTCCAGAGGACTGCTGGATTCCCAGAGTACTTGGATGATGGAAACTGGGCTAAAAGAGAAGTAGGAGGCCCACATGCTGTCCAAGCATTGTGAGAGCTGTTATCCAACTAGCTGGTTACCAGCCAGTTCCAGAGAGAAGGCAGTAAAACCCCTATTTATAAGGAATATTCCTGTAGAAAAGTGTAATTTGTAGAACTAAGTGAGCTAATTACAGTTGTTGAAAATCCAAACAATGCAGGAACGCTTGGCTTAAGAAAAGAAGCATTAAGAGCTTAACACTTCCAAGCTGTCAGAGCAGTGACCCAGGGAAAGCAGAGAAGACAGTTGGAGTTTGGTCCGTATGGACTGGGGCCACAGAGCATAAAGTGATGCTGCCTTAGCCATCTGCAGGCTGTGGGGATTCCTGTGCTGTGCTGTAACAGTTGGAGAACCCACTGCAAGCACTTGAGAAGGCAGCAAAAATCAGCACATGTAAAAAAAACCATAATGTAAATAATAGAAGCATAAAATTAAACGCCCGTGATGCTTTGTTATTTCATGCCTATTTAGGCTGAGCTTGTCATAACCTCTAAAAAAGCTTTTGATTTCTAATGCTAAATAGAAATTCAGGAATTTGTATAGCTATTATGTCTCATATGGTAATATTTCTGTGTAGTTCACTGTTATATAAGTTGGTATAAAATCTAATAATACAGGAGGTGAGTAATTAAAAGCTCAGATCTATATTTCTCTTACCCATGTAAATCTTTGCCAGAGGCAGCATTAGTATTTCAAGTCAATCACCTGTCCCAACAGCACATTTGGAGAGCTGAGGATTCACTGAGCTGAGCTCTTTCATTCCTTAGTACAGGGAGATGGCCACACTCCAAAGGAAGTGGCTGGAAAACAGCAGGATAAAAGAACTTTTTCCTATTTTCAGGTGAATCTTTCCCCCAGTGAGATATAGCCAGCATGGTTTGGGGAAAAACTTAAAATTGGAGAAAAACCTTGTGGTATCAGCCATGCTTCTTCCAGCACTTTATGGTGTGTGATGTGTGGACACAAAGGTCAGTGATCCCACACCTCTCAGATATTTTCCAAGCAATTTCTGTTCTTGTGAATAAAACTTCTCTCTTTCTGGGCAGAAACACATCTTACTGCAGGGCTCACCTTGCCTTTGGAAGGCTCTGTAGGAGCAGTGATCCTACCTGGTTTACATGCTGGTATCTCTTTTTTTCCCTTGTGTGTCAGCAGAGGAGATGAAATTCTGAGTTCCTAGAGAGGAGTAAAACCATCTGAGCGGGCTGGGAGGGGCTTTGAGGCACAGTGATGCTTTTGGGAAAAGATGGTACAAAGTAATTTCTTTTTGATGTTATTGTATCTTTTGCTGTCTCATTGTGATGGATGTTGAGCTGGGTCACAAGCCCCAACTTCTCACAACTGTGCCCAATGGAGTGGTGAAGATTGCTATCAAATTAAATTCTTTGTTCTTTCCCTTTGCTTATTGCTCCTCTAAATGTCATTCCATGAAGCTCTACATACTTGAGGCATGTCAAAACCACATGTTTAAGTTATGTACACCAGAGGTCAGTTCTCATTGTTTGCTCTCAATCTTTTATCTCCCTGCACAAAAAACCCTCTAAGGAATATTCATATTGTCTAACTTGGCATATAAAATAAACACTTCAGTTTCATTACTTTCACACACTTGATTTAAGTGCTTGAAGTGACTAATGAATTCTAAATTATTGCTGCAGAAAAGCTTTAGTAAAATTTTATACAACTGGGGTTTGGGTCAGTGGAATTAACTAAAGCCATTTATTGGTCAAGAAATGGTGTTTTATGGAAAATGTTAATGTAAAAGGGAACCGGCAACTTGAGATGATGCAGCACACATATTCCTGTGGCAGAAGCCTGGGAGGTCCTGCTGCCAGAACCTGAGTGAATGCTCATGATAAATTTCAGTGAATGAGTGTTTTCTGCTGCTCACCACAGCTGCAGTGTCTGGTTCTGAGGCTGGTAAGGGATTAAGGCTCCTTTACCAAAGAAAGGAAACAAGTCATGGCTCGCTCAGATTGTTTCATATCCATTAACTCGAGCTAAGGACTAAGTGTGAAGTCCCATTTCCCTGTTCCCTGCTCCTGGCTGAAGCTCACAAGGATTGTTCCCTGTGCCAAGGCTGTCTTAGAACTTCAAACTGCCCCATTTCCATCCAGTCTTTGCTTATCTTTGCCAATTCATACCTATTTCTGCTAATGAAATGATGCTTTTCCACTGAAGTAGCCTTTTCTCTGTCTTGGGAAACACATTTTTAAAAAATAACACTGATATATTTTATGACATTACAAATAAGTGAGTGAAGATGAAGATGGACACTTGATATATGTGTATTTGACACATTTGATACATGAAGTTTTGCTGCATTTTAGGACATTGTAGCTGCATTCAACAACTTATTACCTCAAGGAGTTGAAGTTCATCACTCTTTACAACACTTTTTTCAGCCTCTGAAATGCATCAAGGGCACCACAATAGTGGTTTATTGTGCTATGAAAAGGATCGATTTTTATAATGCAGTTACAGCAATTGGGGCGTCTCAAGACAGCTCTCAGCACTCCATTGCAGTCACACATTGGACAGTTTGGGTTTCAGAGGCTTTGAAAAAAACAAAACAAAATAACCCAACCCAAAACCCCCCTACAAAACGAAAAAAACCACCTCCATTCCAAACAAAACCTCAAACAAACCATCCTGGCTGACAAAATTTGGTGGTCTCAATGTGTGAACTATTCCTCCATAAGGAAAAGGCAGCATAAGGGTTGGTTTCCAGAGCTTAATCAGGAATTAGACCAACACTGCAGCTCTTGGCATCCATCAGGTCAAAACTGGGTCTTCTTTATTTTAATAAAAGTTTGAACAGTTTCCTTTGGATCTCCCACAGCTGGTTCTGATCTTAGGTTTACTGATGGAGTCTTGTAGTTGTATGAATTTTGAAAACATTTTCTTCTTTAAACCTCAACAATCCCCTGAATTTCTAGGTGTTTTCATAAATACTTGAATAGTTTTCCTTCATTTCCTCAGGTTTTTTTTTCTCTCATGGCACTTTCAAGCAGAATTTTCTGAATGGACTTAAAAGCTTCCCAACCATAATGCATAAAGTCATCACTCAGACCTTACTGTTTCTGAAACAATGTTTTGATGTACCCACTTTTGCCATGCTAAAAATGTTTCTGGGTGTCTGAGAAGGCCCAAACTGGTCCTGGAAAATGGTGAGAGATGAATGAATGTGCTTAATTCACCAGGCTTGGCTTTCTGGGTCTGTCCTGCCTGACAATGAGGAACTTGTAGGATGTGTTGCTTGAAAAGATTTGAGTTTTAAAGCAGATACTGTTGCTCCTTCCCTGCTGGTTTTGGATGAACAGGAAGAATAATTTCCTTGTGCTTCTCTGGGCATTGGTCAGAGCCTCAAATTACCAGAAGGGCACAGAGGAGCACTGGGGTAGCGACTTGGGATAACTTCTGGAAGGTTTTGCATCAGGTTAACTAAAATTGGGTTTGGAAGCTGTTGGTAGATGGTCTCAGGTCATCTGGTCAGGAGGAGGGATGAGGTGCTGCCCTGCTGGGTGGATTTTGTCATTTGTGTGGTGCCGTGGGACGTTCCAATGCCGTAACTGCGGCTGGAAATGAGCAGAGAGCTGAATGAATCTCGCCCCCAGCTTCCGCTCGGAGGGGCTGGTTGTGATTTTCCTAATAGCACTGCTATTTATTCCCTCTGGCACACAGCTCCCGTGGCGGAGCAGGGATCTCTTCCGAAGGCAGACATTGCCCTCTCCTGGATCCTGCACGAACCGTGGAAAATGCCATCCCTGGCAGTGCCAGCCTCTCCAAATCCATCCCTCTGCCGGGCCTTCATCACTTTTCAGCTCTGATGAACCACAGGAATTTAATGGAACGTGTCTGGTGACAGAACGGCGTTTTGGGGTGACAAAATGATTTAATTCAAAGTGTTGTCTTTGCAAAACTCCTCAAACAAGGGACTCGTCTGCTGACTCACCAGCAGGGTTATTTTTAATGGAGTGGTGCTTCAAGCAACATTGTTTTTAGCAGAAAACAATCTGCTCATCTGCCTCCCTTCAGCAGATGCTTTGTGTGAGAGAATACTCAACTTATAAAAAGTTTAATAGGAGCCTTGGGATCGTGGAGCATATGCACACTATAAATACCCTTCCGTTAAACAAGCCGGGCTTTGAAGCTTCACATTTGGATGTTTTGCTGAAGATCTAGCTTTCTTTTTTAGAATGAACTTTAACTAGTGGACTGAAATATTTGCTATAGACTGTGCTAAGATCTCTTTCTGCGGGGGAAGAAAAAAATCTGCTGTAGGTAAGAGAAGTGTTTAAAAGATGATGACAATATTACTCTGAAACATCTATTATTGAATCCTGCCAGGTTGTTTAACTTCTGAAGAACATGGGCTTGGTGAATAGCCTTAAATCAGCAGCTGAACAAAATAACTGCTTTAACAGCAGCTTTTTGTACTGAAAAGGGGGAAAATAGCACTTCAGCAGTTCCCTGAGTCTCCTGAGAAGCTGTGTCTGTTTTCTTCAGGATCTCTGGTACCAGGGATAGAAGTTTATTCTGATGCAGTGGGATCTCACTGGTTTGCTCCATTCTGGTTTGAAAATATCTGACATTTTCATACTCTCTTAAGTAGTGCAAAGTGAGTACTTGTAAAAACCTCCACAGGCACTTTGGTATGGGAATTGCTTCTGTTAGAACAAAATGCTTCCACATCTGATCCTGCTCCAAGCGGCAGCAGAAGGGAGGGTGGGAGTAGAGTGGAAGCAATAAACCCCTTCATAATCACATTTCTAATTTTGAAACCACCAAAAATAACCACATTGAGGACATGGTGAGATAGTCTTTGTACCAGACATCTCTAAGCTATTAAAAAAAACCCAAACCAACCAACCAAAAAAAAAAAATCCAACAAAACAAACCCAAAGCTGAAATCCAAAACCTTCTACCTTTGCATCCAAACAGATTTTATGTGTATTCTATTTGCTGCAAACCTCTCTCCTTGCACCATCTATCTGCAGGGACCGCATCTCCTAAAGGCAGGATTTTTGGCCAGCCAGTTGCAGTACCATCATGCTGAATTTCTCTGTCTCTGGATGACTCATTCACCACTTCATCTATGAGGTTTCTTAGTTTTATGTACAGAAATTCCTTCTAAAATGGAGTCACAGATTTATATTAACCTCTTCTAGCAAGGATCATCATGAATGAATGGTCCTGCATTATATGAGTTGAATTATTGCCACTGAAGACTTTGAAACCTTGCCCTAAATTCTACATTTAGGTTATCTAATATGTTCACTGAACCCTTAAGATTTAGACAGACACGTTCTATGCAATTAATTTTTATTTAGAAGCAAATTTTTAAGCAGTTAACTGCAACATAATTATTCCTGCATTTTTTGCATTTCATCTAGAAGTGATCCCATACAAGTTATAACAGGTTCCACTTTTTGCTTGTTTGTTTATCAGAATGCTTTGTAACCCCATGCGGGGAAATACTGTTACTATCAGGTTTTCACATCAGTCTGGGCTGTGATAGTTCAGGGTAGAAAGCACTGAAAAAAGGATGAGCTCCTGCCTAAAGCTTGGTCCTTTTCATCCTTTTATGCTTGTTTAAAAAATCTCATTTTGTTCATTTTGGTTTTGCACCTTTCTGCCTCCAAGAAGTTAGGATAGGGGTTGATCCTAAATCAGGTCTGGTGTTGTTAATAGATTGTGTTCCCAAAAGAAAGCTTCTGGGCAATAGCTGCTTGAAGAGTAATGAGCAGTGGTGAAAGCTCTGAAGTTTTATCTAAAGTCATCCAAACACACATCAAAAGATGTGGCCCCGAGCAAGGAAAGCCACATCTCATTAATGAGAAGTGCTGAATAAGTTCTGGATCATGTGTGTGGATTCGGATGTGCCTGTGAGATGCTCGCGGTGCCTGCGGAGCACTGAGCTGGGATCCTGTGCACGGCCTTCATAACAAATGTTTAATTTGAGCAAGGCAGCTCTCATTAGGCAGTGAGTCAGGCTGCTATAAATACTCCTCAGCCCAGGCAGACTTGTGCCATATTGTATCAGTGTCTGAGTGCCGAGCGGGTGAGAATTGACTCATTTCTGTGACTCACGGCAGGCCTGGCGCTCCGCGCCGCAGGATCCGACCCGCTGGAGGCTGCTGGGGAAGGCTGGGCAAGCTGCAGGCTCCGAGGAGAGGGCTTTGGCAGGAGCAGGGGATGCTGTGGGTTTTTGGGAGCAGGGGATGCTGGGCTTTGTCAGGAGCAGGGGACGCTGGGGTTGTCTGGAGCAGAGGATGCTGTGGGTTTTTGGGAGCAGGGGATGATCTGGTTTGTCAGGAGCNCGCTGGGGTTGTCTGGAGCAGAGGATGCTGTGGGTTTTTGGGAGCAGGGGATGCTGAGGTTTTGAGGATGCTGAGGTTGGTCAGGAGCAGGGGGTGCTGAGGTTTGTCAGGAGCAGGGGATGCTGGGCTTTGTCAGGAGCAGGGCATGCTGTGGGGTTTTGGGAGCAGGGCTTGCTGGGCTTTGTCAGGAGCAGGGGATGATCTGGTTTGTCAGGAGCAGGGGATGCTGGGCTTTGTCAGGAGCAGGGCTTGCTGGGCTTTGTCAGGAGCAGGGGATGCTGGGGTTTGTCAGGAGCAGGGGATGCTGTGGTTTGTGAGGAGCAGGGCATGCTGGGGTTTGTCAGAAGTATGGATGCTCTGGTTTTTTGGGAGCAGGGGATGCTGGGCTTTGTCAGGAGCAGGCAATGCTCTGGTTTGTCGGGATCAGGGGATGCTGCGGTTTTGAGGATGCTGAGGTTGGTCAGGAGCAGGGGATGCTGTGGTTTTGAGGATGCTGAGGTTGGTCAGGAGCAGGGGATGCTGTGGTTTGTGTGCAGCAGAGATCATTCCTAAGCCTGTTTTTGTCCTCGCCCTGAGTTGTTCTGTGGCCATCTGGCCCTTCCCGATGTGCTGAACTCATGCCCTCACTGCTATAGGAAGAATTAGGGTTGCAATCCATCCTCCTGAGAAGAGGAACCTGGGCTTCCCTGGGCCTTGGCAATGCCTGTGGTGCCCCAGAGCTGCAGTTGTGTTTTCCCACCAAGGCAGCTCCTGTTGTTACAGCAACGAGGTGATTCCTCTTTGATTGTGACAAAGCAAAGCCATTGCACTTTGAATCATTTTGCATTTTGTGCAGACCTGCTCCCTCAAAAAAAAAATTACTGCAACATAATTATTCCTGGAACACACATTTCCCAGGATTAAAATGCAGCCCTCTGTTTTTCCCACTTTATTGTCATGGAATAACAATAGCACTATAGGGAGTTGGAAGACTTATTGTTCCATGTACACTAACCTTCTGTTTGAATTAAAGACTAAAATCTGAACCACCTACATTAATAACTTTTCTCCATTCTATATTTATTTTTAAAGCCTCCCTTATATCTGTGCCTCTAATTATACCTTCTGGAGAAGCTCCCCAGACTGGTAATGAAGTGTTCACCAGACATTGAGAAAGTAGAGATCTGCTGGCAAGTCTGTTGTGTTCTGCTTACAAGGGATGACTCACTCTTGGCATTTAAGTTTCCTCATTTGCCAAAACCATCCTTGCCCAAACTCAGGCAGGCAGTAGCTACATCAGGTTTGATGGCACTGCCTTTATTTTTCCTTTTGCCTTTCTTCCCCAAACTGAGCAGGTTGTACCTTCTCCCACAGTGGATGGCTGTGCTTCAGACAACATGCAGCTCCCTTTTTGGTCTCACAGAGGAAAGCTTGGTGTGACTTAGGGAAGATGGATGGATTGCTTGTAAATTTAGTCCCAACCCCAGCAAGATTTTTCCCATGAAAGATAGAAAAAATCTTGTGACAGATCACTTAGGAAATCACAATATCATTAAGGTTGGAAAAAACCTCTAGGATCAGGTCCAACCATTAATCCAAAATACTTACACTAAGCTAGGGTTTGAGCAGTGAGGCTTTGGACTCTGCACCAAACACTCAATAAAGCTCCTCTTGCCTGCAACAGCTTGGGTTTGAGTCTGTAGGTTTAGATATTCAGCTGTTTGCTTAAAAAATAAAAAACACCGGTGTTACCCATATCTATTAAATCCAAACTGGTCTGAGAAGCTTTTCAGATGTAAAGCATTTATTGTACTTAAGCTGACCCCATTAGCCTTGGCTGATGAAACTTTCTTTCCATGTGTACTTGGGATTTTGTGTCCCAGTTCGTGCAGCCCCCTCAGAGGCAGGGCATGCAGTGCTGATTTAAAAAGAAAACCCCACTGCTCCTCCTTTGCCATCCCTCTCAAGGCATGACCTTCAGCCCTCCCCCCCTCTGCTGCAGCACTAAACTGGGCTTTTTGTAGGGTTGAGCTGCCTCAGGAGCTGCCACCTTTGTTCTGCCCATGGATTTCTCCCAGCAGCCTTAGAAGATGCTGATTTTGTCCTATTTAAGCAATCCACATGTATCTTTGTAATCTTCCTCAGCACTGAAAGATTTAGACTGTCTGGCAGACATTGAAAGTCCTTTGAATTGAACATTCCTGTCCTAAGTGTGTCAGCTCTCAGTTTGGGCCCATCCAAAGGCAGAGAAATGTGCTTCTCTCACAAAGCCTGCAGCCTAGAAGGCCACAGCTCCATTTTCTTATCTGAATTATAAGGCTAAATATGAGGAATTAATTTCTTTTTTGTTTTCTCCATTAGTTTTTAGGCATAAAGAAAAACTATCACTAAGAAATAGCTTTTTGGTGAGGCTGAGGGGGTCACATGTCTAGGAACCAGCTGGATAGTCCATCATAATTTTATTAGCATTGTCAGAAAACTACTGCTGGTTGGTCTGATATATTTGCAGCTAGTTCTAGATTTTAATTTTGATTGCATCTTAAGTTAGGCTAAAACTAGTATTTTTCTGGAGCAAACATTATGAGAAAGGTCTAGTTTATTATTTAGTAAATTGGAAACCAATTAACTTTTCTTCCAGCAACAAAACTATTCTTTGAAACATCTTTAAATACATTTTTAAAAAGAAGAAACGCTGCCCTACTGTGGCTGGCAGAACTGGGATTAATGGGGATGTTTTTCTGAAGTTCAGCTGAAATCCCTCAGCTCTGCAAACAGAACAGATTTACCTGCTGCAGCTTTGATGCTGCCTCCAGTGCCATCTGTCTCCCTCTTGTCTGATGACAGTGGCACATTGCCCTGCTCCCCGTGCCCAAGGGAGCACTGAGAACCCCAAAGGTGTTTATGTCTGCGAGTTACATCCCAATAATCTGCTTGCTGAAGTTCCTTTCAGCATTTTTATTAACGGGCCTTCAATCATCCTCCTCCTCCTGTGAGGAAGAAAAACTTTGAACCTGCCATGAAATACAATTTTGTTGGGTCTTTTCTTTGCAAAGGGCAGCTGTGGAGCAAGACTCTGAAAAGAGGATTTTAGAATGAGAATGAGCAGCAGTCATTCACCCTCTCCTGGAATCACAGCTATTGAGCTCCAAGTGAGGCTGCTTAAGAAAATAGAAATTTTTTTTTCTTGTAAAGCAGAGTAGAAATTTGCAGTGCTCTGTCCCAGAAGGTGGTTGATACTGAGTCCATTCAGATTTCAAAGACAGTCATGGATGAAAAATGTACCCAGGCTTATTAACTTCTAAGATGCTCCCATGGTTGAGGACACACTGAACTGTAAGTTCTTGGAAACAGGGAAGTATCAGAATATTATTAAATTGCAGAACTGTTCAACATAAGTGACCTTGGACAGCATCTACTCCAGCCTCGTGCTCAAAGTCAGATCAGCCTGGAACTGGACCAGTTTGCTCAGGGGCTGTCCATGAGATCTTGAAAACCCCCAAAGCTGAAGGTTTCAGAACTGCCCTGGGGCTCTGTTCGAATGCTTTGTCACCCTCAGAGGGAAAAAAGGACTTTTGAGTCAGGACCTCCTCATCCCAGTCTGGCTTCTGTCCCAGTCCCCATCCTCAGTCACCTCCTCTCAGGTCCCCCAAAGCTGCTGCTGCCTCCAGGCCAAACAGCCCCAATTTCCTTCCTTTCTGTCCCATTCCCTGGTGAGGGTCTGTGAGAGGTGGGGTCTGCTGGACAAAACTGGCCTTGCCAAGCGTGAGATCTCTTCAGGAACTGCTGTTTTATCAAGAATTTAATTCTGAGAGCCTATGTCAGAAACAAAGGTCAAGAACATCGTATTTTTGTTGCTTTAAAAAAAAAATTTTAAAGTTCTTGCCGGGATTTTTGGTGAGGTTTTTCTGGGGGTGTGTGTGTGTGGTTTTGTTTGGTTTTTTGTTTGGTTTTTTGTTTTGGTGTGGTTTTTTGTTTGGTTGGGTTTTTTTTCCCTGGTTGGTTGTTTTAATAGTAATAGATGGTGAAGTTGAGTAGTTTTCTGATATTTTATGCATGGATTTTCAAATCACCAAACTGAAGTGTGTCCCCATGGTGTGGTTCCTGCTAAGGGTGTTCTCTGGTGATCCACAAGACAAATATACAACAAATTGTTTCATAACCTGCTGTTCTATTTTCAGATATTTGCATGGGAAAGAGACTAATTGCTTTAGACAAACTGCTGTTCAAGAAGCTTATGGTTAGAATTCATTATAATATTTCTATGGTTTCTACTCCTATAGAATTGTGCACTCCATATGAGAATTGCTTTGAAAGTGTTTTTGTTTTGAATTTCATTACAAGTAGAATAAACATCGCAGTAATATATTCTAATTCTGTTATTAATTATGCCCTTAAAAAGTTCTGATATGTGCACTAAACTCAAAATTTGGAATGTACTTTATATTTAATTCCCAAAATCCCTTCTTGTAGTATGTACTGTTGGTAGCTGCTTTCTGTGGAGGAGAATTGAAATGGGATAAACACACAGGATTGCTCCTGTATTAATTATTCTGGCATAGTATAAGAATTTCTGGCATTGTTTCAAGCCATTTCTGCATATAAAAGAATAATAACAGAAAGTTCAATGGCTCGACCCTGTACCTGCAAACTTTTCAAGATGCTGCCCTTGGTTGAACTGCTCAATATCTCAAATTTCAGTTTGAAACGGGAAAGTTTGCTGCAGCTTTCACATTTCTGGGGATTTAACAACAGAGGCTTGCTAGGAGCTGTCCTAATTGCTTTTGTTGGTCTGAAAGGTCATTTAAATTGCTTAAATATGCTTTTAATATTTACAACCAAAGAGGGCTGTGGAACTCTGAATAACAAAGAGATGCCATAGATGATGTAGTAAAAACATCTCACGTTTAGAGGTTTTTGGGATGACTCTGGCAGAGCCCTGCACTCCCAAGGTCACCAGTCCCCAGGTGGCTGCAGCCCAGAGCTGAGCGTGGCTGGCGTCCAGCAGCTCTGGGACGAGGGGCTGGCCGTGCTCTGGGAGCAGCTGCTGCCCAGCCCAGGGCTGCTGCCAGCAAACAGAGCTGGAAAAGGGCACTCAAGGGGCTTTTGTGTCTACAAGAGTGTGTTCTGTGCTCCTCTGTGAGGCACAGAGTCCTCTGTGTGCAGACTCGAGTGCTGCTGCCTTTCACACCCTGCACAAGGGGTTTGTTTGTGGAGGCCTTTTCAGGAGGACCTTGAGACGATGGAGGGTTGATTTTTCATTTGCTCTTAATTCACCAAAATAATCTGCCTGGGGACATTTGGGTTTGTTCAGCCTGGAGCAAAGGAGGCTCAGGGAGGACCTGGTGACTCTGCACAGCTCCTGACAGGAGGGGACAGCCCGGGGATCAGGCTCTGCTCCCAGGGAACGAGAGGACAAGAGGAAACGGCCTCAGAGTGTGCCAGTGGGAGTTCAGGTTGGATATCAGGAAACATTTCTTCACTGAGAGAGGAGCTAAACATTGGCACAGGCTGCCCAGGGCCCTGGTGGAATCCTCATCCCTGGAAGAACTCAAGAAACAAGCTGATGTTGCCCGGGGAGATGTGGCTTAGTGGGCGTGGGGTTTTTTGGTCAAAGATTGGACTTGATCTTGGAGATCTCTTCCTGCCCTCGTAATTCTGTATTAGAAGCTCCAGAGATCCAGCATGGAACATCTACATGCTTGGTTTAGAACTAAACTTACAATTAAACTTATATTAAAATTATTATTAAACTGAGGAGTTCTGGTGGAAAAAATTAATCATGTTTCAGGTAGTGCTGGGAGTTGTGATTTGCACAAAGACTTTACCCCAATCATAACTTGCATTGTAAAAATGAACAAAAGTTGGGGAAGAGCAAGAGGGTTGGCAAAGGGAATCCTCTACCAGAGTGGAAAAACCCAAAATATTCTAAGAGTTACCACTGTCAACTGTTCTGTATAATTTGGAGCCAAAAGGGTGTTAGTGAATTTAAATAATTTTTAAAAAATGTATTAGGGTGTGGTGGAGAAATACTGGTGGAAAGAAACTTAAATGCCTTAAATACTGGTGGAAAGAGACTTAAATGCCTTAGCTTTGAGCTGTATTAAGCATGGGCAGTTGTCTCCCCACCCCTCTGAGGTACAGGATAAGTTCTGTGTGTGGGTCTGTGTCACCCAGAAGCGCTGGGTGGGGAGGCAGAGGAGGCAGCCTGGTGCTGGTGCTGTGGGATGTGGGATGGGCTCTGGGGGGAAGGTGTTTGGATGGATGTCTCAAAGCAGGGCGCTGTGGGTTTGTTGTTGCACTCTGAGCAGCACGTGCTGAGGCACATGTTGTTTGGATTCTCGTGTTCAGCTGACTCATCTCAAATCACTCTGGCTGCAGGGGAATGCAGGGACTGAGAGCATAGATGGAATATTGGTGCTTCGGAGTGTTTTAGGCAATACAAGTGGGGTTTTATAAACTTCCATTGTCTTCGAACTGTCAAAAAGTTCCTGTCTTAAATCTGCCACAGTTCTGCAGATTCAGCTGTGAAGCATCTGTCCCCTGCTTTTTCTGCAGGTAACAGATGAGGAGAATATTCCAGATGCTTTTCCATGTGCAGCTGCTCCAGAGGTTTTCTTGCCCATCGCACAGGTTCTGTATGTGTGTCATGTATTGATTGACAGGCCTTTTTCTCCTGAGGAATCCCCTTGGGATATCCCATTCCTCTCCTTCTGTAGGTTACAACTTCAAGTGCAGCCTTGCTGTGAGCTGTTCTCTTCCTGCATTCCTCCAGTACTGAAATTCCTTCCTCATTGCCCAGAGCAGCTGTGGCTGCCCCTGGATCCCTGGAAGTGTCCAGGGCCAGATTGGAGCCACCTGGGACACTGGCAGGTGCCACTGCCCACGGTGGAACTGGATGGGCTTTCAGCTCCCTTCCAACCAAAACCATCCTGTGATTCTGTGATTATTCCACTGAAAAGTTCTTATCTGAAATTACTGACTTGATGGCCCTTCATCAGCAAACAGCACCAAACTGGTGTCACTCCATGTTTTAGGAGCCGCTAAACATACCAGAAAATCTGTTTGCTGACCCTCCTCTAAGTTTAAAACAGATTTAAAAACAGAAACATTTTAAAAACAGATAAAAACAAATGCATGACTTAGAGGTGTTCCTTGGGGCATGGGAACCAGGTGAACATAAGACTTCAGCTGGGATTTCTTTATCTCGTCCTCCTATTCTCCTATAAGCTTGTAGGGAATTTATATTTCATGATAACCTCCTGGTGCAGTCAGTACTGCAGCCATGGAATATCCAGCTGGGGTTTGGTTTATATTTACCCTGTGGAGAGAGGTGACACTGGTGTCTGTATTAACATATTGACAGATTTATTGACAGCAGTTGTCTTCAGTCTTGCCTGTTTAATTAATAAAATTGATCTGCCGAACATCTAGCTAATAATTCTGGTGCAAATATTCCAGCTAGTCTTGTTACTAAAATGGAATTACAGCCTCTTATTGTGGAATCTGCCATGAGTCTGGTTGCCAAAATAATTTAATGATCGTTAATTTGTGGTTTTTGCTTCATCTAAAATGCTTAAGCTGGATTTTATTGCAACAA
This sequence comes from Dicaeum eximium, assembly GCA_013396995.1. Taxonomy (NCBI): domain Eukaryota; kingdom Metazoa; phylum Chordata; class Aves; order Passeriformes; family Dicaeidae; genus Dicaeum; species Dicaeum eximium. Next base: position 138,756 of record VWZP01010556.1, read on the forward strand.
TTAAGAACAAAATAGTTAAAATGCCTTCACAGAAAATAAATGCAACGGAATAATCATAAAATCCCAGCTTATTTTTATGTAGAAAAGATGAAACAAATAAATTTAATGTCAGTGTGTTATGTAAGACCCATTGAACAGCAGCTGCAGTCAGAATTTAAAGCTAGGAATAAAATACATGATTAATAAGCACCAAGGATGTAGGAAACACTTCTGAACTTCTTTTATCCATTTGCAGCCCAGTTGACTGCTTTTCTGGCTTAGTTAATTGTTGGGTAAATGACTTTGTAGTTCTGGGTTAGGTCAGAAATACACATTAAAAACATCTGCAGTGTCAGTGACACGTGGTATCCTGGGCTAGAGGCTTCTTCTCTTACTTCTTCTGCAGTGATTAATGATTACCCTGCCCATTAATTTCCTAATGTTTGTAAAACCTCTTCTGGTGGCAGATATGGCTTCACTTAGAGACCAGACAATGAGCAGGTGTTAATTACATCCTGCTCATTAGGATTTGTTCTGCTGCTGGCCCTTTTTTTAGTGCTGTACCTGCATCACCTCACAGCTGAAGGGTCCATGCAGGAGGATCCATCCTGGATTTTGCATTTTCAGCTCCATTGTCCAGAGGATGAAGGAATGCATCTCAACAAATATTTTGTACTTTTGCGATGAATAGGGAAAGAAATATACCTCAAATTAATCCAGGCAACTAAAAACCTTTCCCAGACTTGCAGAAGCAGGATTGCTTCCCCCCAGCAGTGGGGTTTTACAGCAGCCAGGTAGCCACTGATCACTCAGGCCCAAACCCCATCCTGGCTCCTTGTCCATACTGTTCCCAGGCTGTGTTCCAGGGATTCCTGCTGCTGCTGGCACTGTGTGTGTCTGGAATAGTCCAGTCCTGGATTTTTCCTCAATAGTTTGTTGTTCAGTCATGCACAAACTGTAAGTTTATAGACTTCTCCTGTATTTCTTCCCTGTTCCTGGCATTTTCATGGAATCCCAGACTGGTTTGGGTTGGAAAGGACCTTAAAACCCATCTTGTTCCACCTCCTACCATCGCCAGGGAACCAAATATCTTGGAAAAAACAAATCTATGGGATGCCTTTAAGTTTAGGACAGTTAAGGTATTACCCAGTGAAGGGTCAGGAGTGTACTAAGGATCTGCAGAACATGATGGTTTAATATTTTACCTTAAAATGTACCAATTTCTTAATTGAGCATTCAGGTTACTTTAAAGAGGTGATCCTTCCTCTTGCAGTCACATGCAGTGCAGAGGAGCTTGGATGACCAGGAACAGGGCAAAATGCACAAACCAGAGGTGCCAAAAGGGGTCTTAAGACCTGTCCCATAAAGTCTTAACAGAGAAATTTTTAAAGGTGATCAATTTAATACAAAGCATTTTAGCTTTTTCAGTAGAAATTTGTGCTAGGACTAACTGAAGGCTGCAAAATTATTTTAGTTTGGGTGGGAAAGTCCTTTCTCAAAGGCTTCCTTTAAAAAGCAGTTGCTCTGCGTGGTGGGAGGAGGTATAAATACTTATTTAGAACCTTGTTTTAGCAGAGTTCTTAAGTGTAGCTTGAAAGGAAGTTGTTACTTGGGGCTCAAGTTGTTTAGCAGGAAACAAAGGATGTTTTAATAGTAATGTCAGGGTACAAGCTGAAAAAGGATTTGTTGTGAGTAATAAGACAGAGATATTTCCACAACTCTAACTGCTGCCAGCACTGTTTAATACTTGCAAGGAATTTTTTTTTTTTGTGTGATGAGAGACAGTAAAATTCATTCAGCAGCTACTGAAATGATGCTTAGCTGAGGCCTCATTTTGGTCAAGGAGTAGATTTAATAACTACTTCTAACTATATTAAGGGTGAATGGAAACTATGTAAGATATAAGTGATAAATGTATTTAGCATCTATATAAAGCTGAGAACATATAGGGATAAAATTATTGCAGAGGAAATTCAACACAAGCAAATGTGTATCAACTCATCAGTAGCAACCAAGTTGAAAACTAGAAGCAGCTTCCAGTGAAAGCTTTGGGGCATCTTGCTAAAATAAACAGTAGGAAGAAATTATTCAGAGGCTTCAGATGGACCTACAAATGCTCATGACAAATATTACAAAATGTGATTGAAAATGAAAATGTACTGTACTCTGGCCTGAAACATTTTTGGCAGTTCTTCTGCAACTGTTTACTTTTTTTCTGAGCTTCAATATTTTATCAGTGCAGTAATGGCCAGTGAATGTTCCATGGAGGGGCACACATGCCTGCAGGGAAGGGACAAAGGAGCTGCCTCCTTCCCATCATATTCCAAGCATCAGCATCTCTACTGCAGCCTTTGGAGTTCTCACTCTTACTCTGAGACACATTTTGTGCATTAGAAGTACAAGTGCCCAGAGAGATCAACATTGTATAATTACATAACTGGGGCTCAGGGGGCTGGAACCAGCCTTGATGAGGAGGGGCCACAGATGTGATTTGGATCCCTGTGGCAGCCTTGCTCCTCAGGAGCTGAATGGAGCCTCCACAGGCATAGGATTTCAGGCATGGAATAAGGGAATGGTTCGGGCTGGAAGGGACATTAAAGCCCATCCAGTCCCGCTGCCTGCCTTGGGCAGGGACAGCTTTCACCAGGCCAGGTTGCTCCAAGACATAGCTCAGTCTCAGGTGGGAGAGTGAATATGTGGGAGCTTTTTAGCCTATAATGGAAGTTTTTTTCCTATAGAAATGGTCTCTCAGGTCACAGGTTGCTTGTGTGAACACCATGGTGGTCAGCTTTGTGTCCTGTGTGTGTCCATACGTGAAGGTAACACTCGTAGAGCCACTTCTGCTTCCTAAACTCCAAATAACAATGTCTGGGGACTGTGTCAGGACCAGGCAGGGTAAAGTTTTATTTTGGGATGAGTGAGGCAGGAGTAGGGAGGAGGAGCTGGGCATTCATCTTGTGTTTGAGTAGATGGTATGAGACCTCCTAGGCAGGGGCAGGGATGTGTCCTTCGTCCCCTGTGGCCTCACCCAGAATTTCAACCACAAACTACCTTTGCTCTGGTTTTCTAGGATGAATCAATAGCCAAGCCTCTTAATCCTACAGAGACCAACATGTTAATAATAAACATGAAAATACAATAACTGGTAACAAATGGCTTTGCTTGACAGTTTGTCTCAAAACCTTGAAGGTACATTTAGGCCCTCATTCAAAAGAAATTATGTACTGTGTTGGATATTGCTCAGGTGATCTGTTTATTCCTCACAGCCATGGACAGAACAGGAATGTCAGCAGAGAAAACTGGGTTTTGGGGACAGCTAGTTCTGTGGCTGGGCAGGTCACTGATGCTGGCAGGTTATCAGTGTTCAGAGCACTCAGAACCACTGGGCATTCATGGTGACAGCCTGCCTGTGCTGAGGCCCATGTGGAGTTCTTCCCAGGCACTTCAGTGAGATCAGAGTCCTTGTCTGTAATACTTCTTGGTTGTACAGTGGTTAGGATAATGACTTGGGCATTTTATGTCCAATTCTTTTCGCACAGGGACATCAAGTGATTGTACAAGTGCCTTGCTGAGCTGACTTTGTAGTGCCGGGGAGGACTCGGCCCCAGTGTCCCCAGTTCTGCCCTACTTACTGCATTTTTCTGGTAAAGAAAAGCCTTTTTTTAAAGTTAAAAGCTAAGGCTAAACATCCTGTGCAGTTACAAACTCCTCACTTTGTAGTATTCAGTCAATTGTGAAACATCTGAGTTCATTCTGCTAAGACACAGACGTGGGCACACTTTATCCCACACTTACTCATCAGCCCAACTCCCATTGTTCCAGGGAAGAGCTGAGGGAGACTGAGCTGATGATATGTTGGCTAAACCAGTGTTTAACAGAAATTATGCAAATGAGCCTGTTATCTTGAATAAAATTATGGAGCTTAGGTGAGTTTAGAGCCAGAGAGTTGTTTCCTCAGTTATTTTATCCAGGCACATCAAACCAAAAACTAGAACTGAATTGAAAGCTTGACCCAAACACAAGCAACAATGCCATGCACTGAAAAGTTTCTTGTTTTCCTGTCCTCTTTGAACTGGATTGATTATTATCCAGGGAGCACTTTTCTGAATACATGGGTAAGTCGTTCCTCAATTTTCATTTGACCTGTGCACTGTCAGACATCTGCAGAAATGGAATTAAAACCAGAAGTTGCAGAATGCACCAAGCTGCCAAGCCTGTATATTCTCTTCCTCATATGCTGCTCTGTGATTGATGTACTTGACCTTGCAATAGCTTGGAAAGCTGTTTTATGGGATTCTTTATGGAATGGTGTTGTTTCTTTAGCAGGCATTTATCATTTATGTGATGTATTGGTGGCTGTGATGTGCAAGTTTAGGACACACAAGCACCTTTTGAAATTGTACTTTTCCAGTCCTCTGTATTTGGTATCTGCTAAAAATGAAGCAGTATTTGAATCATTATAAAGGTTCCCTGGAAGGCAAGATACCTTTAGGCTGTGCAGCAGAAAAAAACCACTTCTCTAAATCTGTATTTCTCTGAATTATCCTAATTTGTGCAAAAGATAATTCAACTTTTAAAGCTGAATTGCCCTCACCTGTGATCATGCCTCTTAGGGTAGAATATCTGTGTTCAAAGTATGGATGCTCCAATACAGACCTCCAGTGTGATATGGGGACACTTTGCTCTGGAGCCTGACCCATGCCATGAGCCCATGTGGGTTGGAGTTATAGGACCAAGCTCCCAGGGAAGGTTTTGGGAACCATATCAACAAAGCTATTTGGGGATGGCCACACCAGGCTGGATTACCTGGAGCTCGCTCTGCTGCGGGGGCAGCACCACATCCAATGGATATTTATGTTGTAGCTTTCATAAGGTGAATCCTGCTGGAGCACCTGTTGATGGTGGGTCCAAGCCTTACAGGCCAGTTGTGTGGGGGAATGGGGAACTTTGGGCTCTTTGCTTCCCCTCTGGTTTCTTATTGCATTCCACAGCACTAGCACATGCTAATGTGACTTGAGAGCTGTGGCTGCTCTGACAGTTCTACAAACTATCATCAAATTTACTTTTGTAAAACAAAGTGCACCTCTGCTAGACAGAATCATGGAATCAGGGACTGGTTTGTGTCGGAAGGGACCTTAAAAATCCCCGTGTTTCACCTCCTGCCATGGGCAGGAACACCTTCTGCTGTCCCAGGGTACTCCCAGCCCCAGTGCCAAATCTGGCCTTGGGCACTTCCAGGGATCCAGGGGCAGCCACAGCTGCTCTGGGCACCCTGTGCCAGGGCCTGCCCACCCTCACAGGGAGCAATTCCTTCCCAGCATCCCATCTATCCCTACTCTCTGTCAGTCTCAAGTCATTCCTGTTTGTCCTGTTGCTCCAGGCCATTTAAAATAGTTCCTCTCCATCTTCCTTGTTGGCTCCTTCAGGTACAGTGAGACTGCAATTAGATCACCCTAATTAATTTGATTCTTTTACAAATCAGTTTGGACCAAAGATCTCCTGCCTCCCATTTTTCTTTTTTTTTTAGGTTTTGCAGCATCTTTGGCAGTTCCTGCTCTCCTTGAGCCCTGGGAGCTGTGTAGGTGCATCAGTAGGATTTGGCTGCCCACTGCCCCCTGTCCCTCTGGAAATGGGACAACTGGCCATGGAGCTGATCACTTGACCATGGCAAATGAGCTGCCCTCATCAGTGTGTTCTGGTGTATATTTAACTTAATAATGTGAGCAGATGGTCATTATATTGATTCATGAAGGAAGGGAGGAAGCTTGGCTTGGGAACGTCAGGGCTGAGTGCTGAGCATCGAAGCTAGGCAGGATTCAGGGGAGGGGAGGAAAAAAGCACATTTTTGTATTCTGTGGGGTCTGTTGATTTAGTTTTTCGTTTGGTTTTCTCTTTTACAAAGGACCACTGAATAAAATCAAATAGAGGTGACTCATCAAGCCTGTAGAAATGATAATTTCCCTGGAGAAGAGGCTCGTAGAGCACAAGCAGGATGGTGCTGAAGTGTTTGCACCACTGGTGGTGCTAAGAAGGGGGGAGATGGGGAGGTAGTCGCCTGCAGAGTTACGAAACTTCTCACTCTGCTGTTGCTATTAAAGGTGACAGCTCTTCTGCAGAGAAAAGGTAACACTGGAGTAATAATTCTTCTGTAATTTTTTTTTGCAAAGAACAACTTCATTTAAATCTCTTCCCATTTAGCAGGATTTAACTAGAGATTCAAGCCAGAAGCTAATTTTATAAAATATTCGGCCACTCTCCTCATTAGCCAAACTGGGAAGTTCACAAATCCCCAACCTGCAGCAGCTCTCAGGAACAGCTTGATTTGCTTCTTAATTCTGCAGTTTTCACAAGAAAAATGCTGTATACAGAGGAATGTTCTCTTGAGCAAGACTTAATCTCATGTTTAGCTTGCTGTTTCTCCTAGTTGCTGATTAGCTTTGCTGTCTTATCAGTTTATGTCATAGTATGTGACTATAAATTGTCTTTGCAGTGAGGAGGGAATACGTTCATCTTCACAGATGCTGCTGTTTCCATGGAGATAAAAGGACCAATGGCCTTTTCTTGGTTTGGACTGTACTACAGTGAGCAGGCAGAGATGGTGCATTCGAAAATGCAACATTTGGTGCTTTGATATTTCCGTCTAAATATCAAATGAGAAAGCATATTGTTTCTTCTTGGTGATGAAGTTGAATAATAAATACAGCTTTGGGACTTTTTCTGGAAGCAGAAAGCAAGCCCACCAGGAATGTGAGGACAGCGTGGCTGGTTTATTCTTGCTAAACCTCCTCTCTGGGAAAAACCTTTTGGCTTTGCAAAATATAACCCTGTAGAGCCTTTGGGTTTATCTGATGCGGTGTTTGATGCTGGTTACATCACCAGCTTACTTATCCGTGATGTTCCACTGTGGCTGAGCCTGAATGAGCATGCAAAAGCTTTGAATGTGATTTTTTTTTTTTACTTTTTTTTTTTCCTTGAGAAAGAGCTTTTCTACCTGAGATTGCGTGAAAGAAAATATAAATACCAAGGCCACCCCCCATTCAAGGATGGCTTGCAGAAGGTGTTATTTGTGAGTACCTTTTCCTTCTTCATCTGTCGTCACGTCTCTGATTTCTGTGTTGAGGATTCCAGAAGTGGGAGTAGTGATCAGTTTATTGTTGGGTAGGTTTCTTTCCACGAACCATTTTTAGGGTGTTACCTTTTTTGGCAGATGAATGCTCTGTATATTAAACTCGTTTAGATGATGATGATGATGATGATTGTGCATATGGGTATTTTAAAATACAGCATAAAAAAGTGAGTAGTCTATGTTTAGCAGGGAAAAAAATGAGGAAACTCTTCACTTTGCATCCAAACAGCAATGCTGGGTGCTAGGAATTCTGTCTGTGATGAGTCAAGGATCTCACTTCCATTTTGTTTGAATCCTTTGTCATATTAAAGTGCAATCTGTCTTTTCAGTACAGAAATACAAACAGCAGGGACGGGCAGTGCAGCCTTAGCAGTGTCATATGGACGAGGCAAAACATCGCTGGGGTTTTGTTGTTACATTTATGCTGACCAAAACATAAAGGTGCATTCACTGATTATTATTCCCTGGAGCAGTTTTTGGAGGGTTGAGGTCAGAAACAGGAGCTGATTCTCCTGTGGGCTGAGCTGAGCCCGTGGCTTGGGGCTCAGCACTTACCCACTCTGGAGAACGATGCCGGTGCTGGGATGGATGGAACACACAGGTGTTTTGCTCCAAAATGGGCACAAACCAGGCAGGGATGGATGGGAACACACAGGTGTTTTGCTCCAAAATGGGCACAAACCAGGCAGGGATGGATGGGAACACACAGGTGGGTTGCTCCAAAATGGGCACAAACCAGGCAGGGATGGGCCCTTGATTTGCCCTCACTCTCAGTCCAGGGGCTTGGAATGGCTGTACCTCAGTTTGCAGCTCTGAATCCTGGTTAACCATCAGCTCCCTTTAGGGTTAAATTTGGGGTTTACAGAGGATCCTGCATGAAACACATGTAATTGTCATCCCCAGCTTTTCCCAGTTATTTTAACAGTGCCTCTGAGTGCCCTGATTCGAGTAAATCTGCGTTCAGCAGCACCATCCACACAGGCAGAGTAAATAAAACCATTCAAAACCAAACTCCTCAAATAGAATAACAAAAGAATATTAGTATCTGTCTTGAAGTTTTCTTTAGCTTTTTGTGTTGTGCTGAAGGGGTAAATGGTTAAGTTGAAATGTTTTAAAATCAAAATAAATGTGGAGTGTTTTGTAGGAAGATGAAATAAGAAATGTAAACTTGGAGAACAGGTTGCAGCCTGCCAGGTATGCATGGATCAGCCTGAAACATCCTGCTGTGTGTTTATCCATGGGAGAATAGTTCTGGTTGTGTTGGGCTCCATTTTAATTTGGGTCCTGGGATTTGGGCATTCTGTAACTCTCAGCAGGGAATGGATTTCATAGAGTGCTTATCACGTGGGGGTAAGGGATATTTAATTGCTGTATGTTGTTTTCTTTAACAGCGAGGTTGCAGTCTTACTTAGAGACCCATCTTGTGCAGGATTTTCCTGTTTTGCTGCTTACACCTTTGGTATCTTGTACCCACCTCAGCATGTTGCTGTAGAAAACAAGATATGGATTCTGCCTCCTACTATAATTCTGTGTTTTAACTCCTGTGTAAGTGAGCTCATGCTTATTGTTGGAAAGAGGAAAATGTAAGCTGGGATTCTTTTTTAAGAACTTACTCTTAAGAACATATGTACAGAAAATCTTCATGTTCTTTAAAACTACTGGGTTCTCAATATTGAAAATGTTTGTTAAACTGTTATACACCAGTTCTTCAATGCTTGAGTAAGTTTTCAGATGTAATCTTACATATAACAACTCTGTCAATGTTCTTGTAAGATATACATGCCAAAAATCTTTGCCATTGAAAGTATCTTTTTTAAGATAAAAATACATTTTTCATCTGAAAGTGTACAAAGTCTGGTTGTTGTTGTTCTAAAAAAAGCTGAACAACAATGTCACACTACTTGAATTAGTGAAAGCATTTTTTTCAGCTGCTGCACTGAATAGAACATATGTCACTGGAGCATTGTTTTAAGTAACAGGATTTGCCTTGCTGTAAATCTCTCATGCTGTATCTAGGTAATTTCATGATTTGTACTTTGTTATTTTGCCCCTTTCATCAGCTGCAAATCCAATATGAATAACTGGCACTGCTCAGCTTTGGGTTTGCTATGGTTATTGCTCTGTGAGATTATGAATGTGGCTGTGTTCTGTAATGGGAGTTTTGGTTTCTTGAGGATTTCTGGGACATGATTTATTGATGTGGGACATACAGAAAAAATGTGGTGAATATATCCACTCTCTGATTTAATCTAAAAGATATTTTTTACTTCTCTCATGTCTCTTTGCTCTTAATTTCTGGGTTTGGACTGTGTGGGGTTTTTTCTACAGATTTTGACAGCTCCCAGTAAGCACAACTGACACAAGTGCATCTTATGAGTCCTGTGAATTATTCTACATCACCCTGCAAAACAGAGGGGGTTCTAGTAAGACTTAAAAGGAAATTTTTCTAATTACAAGTGTCTATATATTAATAGTCTTAATTAAATTCACCCTGGTTTCAGCTAACCCAGGACGGGAGCAAACTGTGCAGGGATGCAGAAGGATCCCTCTTGCCTGTTTGTGTAGGCTGGTACTGCATTTTCATGAAACCAAAAAAAGTTTATAATAATTATTTATAATTCTCTGTAATGCTAATAAGTGTTTTATTCTAGGATGGGACAAATAATGGCTGTTCCTTGTTTAGTATGCTGGGCCTGTCGTGGTTCCATTCTCCCAGGAGATTATAATTATTTGCAGGCCTTTTGATGGAGGAGAGGTCAGTGAGAGTGTGCCTGATGATTCCATTGAAAAATCCAGCTGTGGGCACTTGAGTTGGGAATACACAAAGGGAAGCATTATTCCAAACAAGAACTCCCAGTCTGCATTTCTGCTGCGCCGTGTACGAATGCTGCTATTAAATCATTTTGATGGCAACCAAATCTGATGAATTCTGGAACAAAATTCAGTGGTCTGTACTCTGGATTGTGTGTGCTGCTGGTTTGGAACTGCAGCTTTTATTGAGCATCCTTGTAGCTGCTGAAAACATCTTTCATTCCTGTGAAGAGAAGATGGAATTCTAGAATGCTTTTAACCAGGTTCTGACTATTGCATGGAAGGGGAGGCAGAAATGGAAGGAGGGAGGTGCCAGCAGAGCAGCTTGGCAACATATAGCTGTGCTGTTTGGGATGTGTGGGTGAGTTTTTTGACTCTCAAACTCCGTGCAGAGTAATTACAGTGGTGTTTACCTGCCAGGAGCTGTCCTGTTGCCTCCCTGGGATTTGGTGTCCAAGAAGCTGTGCCCAAAGAGCCATCTTGTGCACAGGGAACGAAGGGAGGAGTTGTGGTTCTCCTGCAGCCTGTGGTGGTTTCTGCTGTGAACTGTAAGGTGTTAATGTATGCAACCATAAAAGCAATAGCAGCATTTGATGTTGTGGGATTGCCATCCAAAAGAGTGTGTGCCAGGAAATTAATTAATAATAACAAGACTGTGAATAAAACAGAATATTTTCTGTGTGGCACCACAACCTCTCCTTGATGTGCTTGGCTGCAAAGTGCTGGACATACACTGGGGTGAAATGAATAGGAAAAAAGAGAAGGTTTTTCAGTGCTGTTTCAAAAGCCAAGATCATACTGCCCTGTGTATTTTGGGTAAAGAACAGTAGGAATTTGTCCTTGGAAATGGGAATGTGTCATGTGCTTAATCACCTTGAAGTGGCCACAGCCACAGACAGCTGCAGTCAAACCTGGGCTGGGACAATGGGAGCTGCCACGAAAAGCTTCCTGCTGATTCCTCTGCTTTCCAAAAAGTTGTCCTGTGGCCTGGGTCAGTGTTTTCATTCTGGAAGCCCTTCTGGGAGGTTAATAAACCTGTTAATTAGCAAGCATTTAGCTGGAGTTGATGTGAGGCCCTATTATTGTGACTTTTACTGTTCATCACCTCTTTGGATAACCTTTTGATTATATTTCAAATGTTCTTCTTCATGAAAGTAATGGTTGGATTTATTACAAGAACAGGACAGACTTCATTAGTTTCTACCTACAGTATTTTCTAATCTCAGCTGTGGCCATAACTCTGGATCAACGTGAGAAAGAAAATTTCAACTTGTAAAGCAACATTACTCTTCAACAGGATAAAACACTGGGAAATGCAAATATTCCTTTTAATAGTTCCAATCAAACAAACCATTCTTGGCTACCTCAGCCGCCATGGAGTGAATGGGCTGAAATAGGGGGTGAATTTGTCTGCCCCTGCTGCTGTTCCCAAGCGGATTTTAGCAGGATGGGTGCACACAGGTATCCAGGGGCCTGAGGCAGAACAGCAGCCTGTGCTGGGATTATGTTTTCCACATACTCATTGCAACATGCACTTTATGGAAAAATGTATCAGAAGAAAGGGAAGAATCCTGGCAGATGGAGGGGAACAGATTGTTGTTTCAGACCAGAGGAGGAATGGTGAATGAAGTCGTGGCTCTGGGGGAGGGCAGCAGCAAAGGGCACTGGAGGTACTGAGTAGCTCCTCTCATCAGCCACATCATTAACTCCAGAAAGGCTCCTTCCAGCTGTGCTCCTGCTCCAGTTCCCTAAGTCTCAGGGTTTCTGTTTGGAAGCTCTTGTAGGAAGAAGCTCTCATACAGTGATGGTTTAGTAATTTTGACCCGCTCACAGGTTGGCACCTGCTGAAAATTCAACAGCAGCAGAATAAGCAGGGGTGGATGGATGTGCTGTGCTCACCACAGTGTCCTGTGCAGGGAGAGGGGTCAAGCTGCCTCCAGGCTCCCAATCCTGCCAGGAGCATCTGCTGGCTCCGAGCACATTGTGAAAGCACAGGATAACCTGTTAAAGCAAAAGCAGTTCCAGGTTAATGGCCTCATGTTCTGTTCTCCCAGGTTGATTAAAAACCAGTATTTTGAAAATTGTCTGCTGAGTTTGGGAGGCTTGTTAGGAATTGCAAGAGAAAATGAAAGAAAAATAAAAATAGTTGTGGCTTTATGTGATGAGCAGTAATTGATTTCTTTTTATTTGTACATCTGAGCAAGGCTCTAAAACCAGAAGATTAAAAATATTTGTCATTTCTGTTTGCTGATGGACATGAAAGTGCTGTTAAAATGAGTGGATTCTAATGGCAAACATAATGGGATTTACACAGAAGTTTGAGGCAGAGCCAGACCTGCCTGGGTCTCTGTGCTCTGTTAGGAGCTGGGTTTCTCCTGTTCTGTTGGGGAATGAGATGTCAAGGGTTTGGGTCAGATTTGGCTCAGGTTTTACTGGCAGACCCGTCTGCTTTCCCAGCAACCTCATGTATGGACTCATTGGGAGCTGCTCTCACAAAGGGAGAGCTGCAAGGAACTTGGCCTGGAAGTGGGGAATGGCCAAACTTCCATGTACACTGGGATGTTGCAGCAATGGGTCAGAAACTGAAATTACCAGAGGTAGCATTCATCAGCTCAGTCACTTGTCTTGTGTTGGTGCTGAAGCACCTGTGCTCTCTTTATAATCCTAAATCATCCTTTGAAGAACATCAGCTACAGATGTGGAAACTAACCTTCACAGGGCTGAGTATCTGTGAGACTGTGATCAGAAGAAGTGATTCATTCTCCTCCAAATGATTGAAATGGATTTCTTCTGATGTCTTTAGGTGTTAAAAATTAGTAAATGAATTCTAGCTTGAATGCAAACTTGTTTTGAAAGCTGATTGCAACATACAGCTATGAGGTTTAAAAAATAATTAAAACTCCAACCACACCAACTAAAAAAAAACAGTGATTGGAACCTTAAACATTCTCTGGTATATTGCAGAAGGGTAAATGATTGCAAGTGCTGTTTTGGCAGGTGATTGAAGGCACAAAATGCCACATATGAATCTTAAATTGCATCGGCAGATTTACCCCGTTGCTTTGGGCAGAATTAATCCTAGTCAGGGGCTGTAAATCCTGAGCCTCATCATTGTCAGGCTGACATCAGTCAGTGAGATCTGGAGGAACCCAAACAGAGTGAAGCTATTCCTGAATTTTAAAGTTGGGAGCAGAGCCCAGACCTTGTGTTTGCTCTGTCTGTGGTGGGACAAAGATCCTGTCTGAGGATCCAGCCTGCTGAGTTGGACAGCAGTGACCTGGTGGCACCTCAGTCCCAGCCTGCAGCTGAACCCTGTCACCTGTGTCACCTCCTGCAGCCCTGTGACAGTGTAGGGACCTCCTCCAACCCTTGGCAGCTCCCCTCTGCTCTCACAGGGACGGGACTGTTACATTTCTGCTGCAGCTTGGAACAGAAACCTGGGGCAGGTGAGCTCCTGACCCCAGTGCTGTGCCCCAGGTGTGCACAGACCCTAACAAGAGCAGTGGGAGAGCTTTCTTCTTTACTGGTCAGGTTCTTTTGGAGCCTGGGAAGGTCAGAGTAGGACAGATTCATGGAGCCTTGAAGACAGAATGGTTTTGGAAGAGCCAGGAGCAAGTTCTGTTCAAAAAGCTTTGTTGAGCAGAGCTGAATCCAGAGAGATTCGTTTATATTCTTTCATATTTCACTGGTTAATTCTCTGAAGAAAGAGACATCTGTGTGGAAAAAAACAGTGGTGGAATGGAATCTGGAACACTCTCCTACTGATTTCCTCCATTTCTTTCTTTTGCTTCTCCTGGAACAAAGCAGGTATCCCAAGGCAGGAGGCAGATTCCCCTGCCCAGGTGAGATTCATGCCCTGCACTCACAGCCTGCTGCCCCAGGACTGAGGGGAGCAACTCGTGTGGAGCACTGTGTGTTTCTCCTGTCAGAAAATCCAGCTTTGGCATGTCCTGGCTGCTTTGATACGGCCCATCAATGTTTTCAGTGTTGTTCTCCATCTTTGTTTTGAATTTTTTTTTATCTTTCCAAGGGGTTTGAAGGTGCCCCCATGAGTACCTGTGCCCTGTGAGGTGTTGGCAGGGTACATCCCAATCTAGGAAGGTGCCTTGTGTCTGGACTGAGCTGTATCTCCAAAAGCTCAAGCACTTTACAGGAGTTACCACCTTTAAACAGAAAATCCAACTGATCCTGGCCATGCAGCTGCTGACAGTGTGGCAGCAGGAATCAGAACAGGCTGACCTTGTCTTTTTTCCTAAGGATTAGTAACTTACTCCTTCCTGGACAAAGCCTGACTTCTTTTTGCTTAACCACTCTGTTTGATCTTGTAAGGAAGTGACCTCACAGGATTCACTTTTCAGGGATGCAGAAGAAACAAAATCAGTCTTCTGAGACTTTTGTCAAAACACCAGGAGAAAGATGGGGGGGCTTTGTACACTTTTGTGTACAGAAAAAGTGCATTTGTGTACATAAACACACACACACACACCCTCTGTCAGGTTGGATGCTCACAAGTAAATGAGAATTTTCAATTTAACAGCTCCCTCTTCCACAGATGCCCACTCAAAGAGCTAGGAGGTATTGATTTTTTTTTTTATGATTTCCTAGAAGAATGCTGTGTCCTGAGAAATTTAATTAGGTGGATTTATCATGGAGGACTTGCTGTGCTGAGCCTTGTTTAATGTTTCCTGGCACAAACAGGAATGCAGGGACGTGTGCTGTATGGTGCTTAACGATTTTCCAAGCTTTCCTTCAGATGTGGCCCCTTGTCTAGTTTTGTGACTCCTCTTTGTTTTAGTGAAACAATACCAATCTCATGATCTGGGGTGCAGAATATCTTTGTGCTGTAAAGGTTTTTTTGTTTCCTTTCTACACTTTGAACAAATGAAAGCAATTAAACTGCTATTGCACAGTTCTGAATATTACTTAAAAAACAGGTGAAACCTGGGCTCTTTCACATTTTCAAATGGTTTATTTTGCAATATGTTTGTAATTGCTGGGCTTGAAGAAAGCTTTGTGTCCATGTCCATTGCATTCTCCCTCCTCATTCAGAGCACTGTGCATTAATTCCATGAACAGAGAACAGCCTGACTGGTGCAGAGTAAGATGCAAACCTAAAGCTTCATTTCCATAGGGATTTTAACCCTCAATGTTCCAGCGTTTGCCTTCCTTCCACATTGCAAGGCAAACCCCAAGCCTTAAACTGGCATTTGATCTTAATCCTGCAACAAACCTTTGATTGACTCTTCATTGCAACAGCTCCTCACCGTCATTTTGATGTGTGCATTTAAAACCTGGGACTATTCCCCTGTGTCCCCCCAGGATCCAGAATTGACAGCTGTGCCTCAAATTTCAGTCACCATTCTCGTGAGTTTCCAATATTCCTGTCAGCACCTGCCTCCCCCTCAAAAGCCCCTTTCTCAACACCTGGTGGTTTGACTTTGTGTTTTTCCTTGTGTCGTAGGTCTTTAAATACTCTGCACCAGTTTTGCTGTCCAGCTCCATTGTACCATTCCCAGCTAGCTGTCCCTGCCACACACTCAGAGTACAGGTAAGAGTAGACATGCTCCACCCACTGCTGCCTTTGGGAGAGAGATCTGATGCTGCCATTTGACACGAGACAAGCAAAAGTTGCCTAAGTTTTAAAAGAAAAAAAAAATTGGAATAAATATCCAATATTTTTGACGTCTTGTAGGGTAGCTGTGAATAGAACCATCACTGCAGTGAGTCCTTCTCTCAGGCACTCTGGAATTACTCAGTAAAATGAGTGTCATGTGCTTTAAGAGGCACATCCCCCTGGGCTTGCAAAGGTAGGAGAAGGGAGCTGCAGGCTTAGCTCTCACCTGACAAATATGCTGAAATATTTATATAATTTATGGAGGATATTGATGTTGTTCTGAGCAATGCTTTTTTTTCACCCCTGCCTATTCCATGCCAGTAGCTGAGGAATTCATCCATGTGTTTAACCCTCTGAAGGTTAAAGGCATGGACATACCCAGGGCTCAGCACTGCCTTGGATTTGAATTACATAAGGGGGTTTTAAACACATCCAGGCCCTCGATGCCAAGCAGAGTCTGCCCTGAATACGTAAAAAATACATGTTTTCCAGCTCATAATGCTTTTTTAACATAGATTCCTTTACTATCTATGTGTTCTCTTTGATCCAATGTGGAATGCAGCAATTATATCCCATAGTAAAATTTATTGTCAATGCCAGTGTTTATTGTAGCATCTTAGAGAAGCATCAGAGGGCAGCTAATCTAAGTCATTGGAAATGTGAAACCTGTTCAAAAACTGTGCATACCATGGAAAATATCGCCTTGAATTTTTACTTCTGCTATTATCAATTGACTTAGTGATAATTGCCAGCTCATGAATAATAGTAACACCAAAATATTGGAAGCCTGTGCTGAAAAATCAAAATCACTTTGCACGGGTAATAAGGAAAGACAAAAGCAAACAATGAATCCTAAATCTGTAAATGCATAAACATATTTCTGGTTTGAATATTTCATTCCATAGTAACCTCTAACCATGCATGCTTGGATTCACCCTGTTGGTTTATGTTGCAGCATCTGTTTGTGTGTTTGGTTTTTTTCTCCCATCAGAGCCCTTTGTTTATTTGGTGGTAGTGAGTCCATAGTTGAGTTGTAAGACAGCTCAATATTCTTTTGGTGAGGAGCAGGGCCTGAAAACCCTTAGATTCCCTGCTTGCTTTTTAGTGAGGCTTTTAGTTTTCCTATGTCCTTAGTTGATAGTGCTTTAATTTTAAGGATCTTCCTATTGGGATGTTGATGGGAAAATCAGCTGTTCCTTGAATGTCTCAGTGCTTGCTCCATATAGGGTGTTATTTTTATCAGTGATATTTCTTCTGGAATTAAAGCTTAGAGCAGCTTAACTTCATGCTTGAAAAATCTGAATTTCTTCACGTTTTTCTGTGCAGTGAGGACAGGAGTTTCCTGCTCTGGATGTGTAAAGCCTGTGCAGTTTTCAGAGTGTCCAAGAGTGTGCTGTGGGACCTCCAGCTGATGGTTCGGGACTGGGGGTGGGAGGGAGCTCATTCCTGGCCTTGTTTGCTCTCCAAGAAATTTAGGCTTGGGGGGGACCTTGTGGCTCTGCACAACTCCCTGACAGGAGGGGACATCCAGGGGAAATGGGGCTCTGCTACCAGGGAACAGGGACAGGAGGAGAGGGAATGGCCTGAGCTGTGCCAGGGGAGCCTCAGGTTGGACTCCAGGGAAAAATCCTTCATTCAGAGTTGTCAAACCCTGGCACAGGGTGCCCAGAGAAGCTGTGGCTGCCCCTGGATCCCTGGAAGTGTCCAAGGCCAGGCTGGACAGGGCTTGGAGGAACAGTGGAGGGTGTCCCTGCCTGTGGCTTGAGGTCCTCCCAACACAGACCGGTCTGGGGCTCTGTCAGTAGGGACAATATGGAAAAGTTGCAGCCAGTCTCTCCCAGGGATGAGAGGCAACCAAAACAAATTGAAGTAAGGAAAATTCCAATTAGATACAAGGTAGGGAGAGAGGGATTTCCACCATGAGCTTGGTCAAATGTTGGAACAGAGGCCGGAGGAGGAAGCAGGGTCTCCCTCCTCAGCCACGCTCTGCTTAGTGGGACACCACTGGCTGTACCCTGCTCTGAGCAGGGACTGGACTGTCCACACCTCCACAAGTCACTTCTAACAAATTATCCTTCATCCCACAGTATTCTGTTCTTGGGAAGGATAAAAAGAGCTGCAAAATAGAATATTTGAGTCTAAGAATTTAATTTCAAATTACACAGGGACGTTAATGCTGTCCCTGCTCACAGATGTGCTGCTGTGCTGGAGCCAGGCTGTCACCATCACCCTCATGGCAGGAATTGGTTTGGCTTACCCATAATTTCAGTTTCTTAAGTTGTTATATCCAAACTGCCATCCCCACAACTGTAATCTCTGAGTCAAGTGCAAATGATGCACCTGTTTTACAGGACCTGTGCATGGGGATCCCATTGCTGTGAATGAAAATGAGCTACCAGAGCTCTAACAGGGTTGGGCTTTGCATTTCTATATACACTTGATGGTATTAAATTTAGCTTTTACTCTTCCCATTTATCAATTTATAAATAGAAATCATTAGAAACAAAACTAATAGACGTGGATGCTTTGGTCTGGCTTCAGTTTTGAGGCTTTATTTAGAAAATACACAGAGAGATTAATTTTGTAGCCCAGAATTAAAAATTAAACTTGAAAGAAGCAATTAATGAATGCACTACAGTGAAATCTGGAGCATCTCTGATTTTCTGTTAGCTAATTGCTGGATGTTTTATTCACTCCAGCAGTTTTATTTCTAGTCGGGACGATCTTTGGCATCTGTTTTGAATCGTTAATAGGGAAATAATGCATTTTTAATAACTGCAGCTATTGCAGTAATCCCTCCCTCATTTTACAATGCTCAGAAGAGACAGAAATAATACAAGTTATCTTGCATTCTCCTATTACAAGGGAATTCTTGGGAAGCCTGAGTATGTCGTGTCCTTCCAGCTAGATACTTGTCTGGGTTCCAGTTAGCCCATATGCCTCCTCTGCTTGCTCTTTTTGGGTTATTTCTGTTTGGGAATTAAAAAATAGACCAGCAATGTGGCTTCTCTGCCTCCCTTCCCCTTCCTGCCTCCCAAGTAGAGCCTTGAAAACAACGGCCTCTAGTTGGAAGCTGCAGGTTCCACCAGCTGCTCTGGATTTGTTAGAGAGCACTGGAATGCAGATTTTGTACCTGGTGCAAAGAGCAAAGTAAAAGGAAATGTGGAGAGGCTTCCAAAAGTAGAAATCCAGGTAATCCTGTACTTCAGCTGCTGAGCCTCTGGCTTGATCCAGCTGCATCATCACCTCTGAGGCCTTGCAGCTGGAATCTGAGCAAAGCCCAGAGATAAAATGGCATCTGGAGAAAGGGAATTCAATCTGCTCTGTGTCTTGTCTGAGGACTTTTTGTTACCAGTATTTTCTAAACACACTTTCTATGGCTTTAAAGTGACAGAGAGTAGGTTTAGAATAGATATGGGCAAGAAATTCCTCCCTGTGAGGGTGGGCAGGCCCTGGCTCAGGGTGCCCAGAGCAGCTGTGGCTGCCCCTGGATCCCTCAAAGTGTCCAAGGCCAGGCTGGATGGGGCTTGGAGCACCCTGGGACAGTGGAAGGTGTCCCTGCTGTGGCAGGGGTGGCACTGGATGGGCTTTGAGGTCCCTTCCAACCCAAGCCAGTCTGGGATTCTGTGACACATCTTTAGGCAAACTTCAGTCAGACCCTCAGCCCAGCAAAATTCCATGTACAGAAGTGTCCATGCTGGGGATATCCAGCCCTATTCCTATCTGCATACCTGTAGGTATGGAATAGGCTGATGTATGCAAACTGCAACTGTGGACAGATTTGCTTACCACTAATGTCTGAGCATCTTTCCATCTGATGTGTTTTTTCATAACTGTGATTCCCTCATTCTGATTTGCATGAAATGTTGGCTGTCACTCATTTCTGTCTCCATCCACTCTACCTTCCATCCTTCTGATCTCAAATTAGATGCCCTTATCATGTCCAAAGACCATTTTTAAATTGTGAAGCTAGAGATTTTTCTTTTCTTTTTTTTTTCCCCAGTGAGACCCGTGAAAACAAAATGATAATGCAAAGGATGTTATAGTACCAAAGAAATCCCATCATTTTCTTGCAGTCTCTGCCTGCTTAATGTTTAATCAGCACCTCTGGGAGGTAAAACCATCATTCTGAAAATACTGTACTTGTGTGAAATTTTAATGTGGAATCTTTGTTCCACCAGGTAATGTTGGCTTACATGCAACAAACCATTGTGTGGACAATGATAGAAGGATTGATTGTGCTATTTCTTTCTGTCTGAGCCCCTGGGAGGCTTTGGAGCTGTTTTGCCACCATAACTGGTTAACACAGAGGCTCCCCCTGCAATGATGCTGAGCTTTCAGATGCTTCCATCATGTATTGGAGCAGTTTGGTTTTCCTTAACTCTTCTCAAGAGCACTGTGGGAATTTTTGCACACTAGCACAGACTGGAAAAATTGGGAAATAGCTTATACCCCTAAAGTGAAAAGTATCTCTTTATAGATAAATGTACTTTGCAACTCTCAGTTTATTTTTTCCCACTGCTGGGCACTGTACTCTTCCCTGAGGCACAAAGTGAATACTTCTTGTGTCCTCCCTACAAACACCTCTAGGGACATCCCACACCATGCAGCAGAATCCCTGGTCCTGTGTAGCTTCCAGTCAATACTTAGTCCCAGGTAAGGACATAGCTGAAGGAGCTGCACTTCAGAACTCTTTTTGAATGTACTGATATGGCTATTCATTGACATTTTCTACCAAAAAATGTTAAATAGGGGTCTAATTTCTAACTGCAGTGGCCTAGTTGTATACCTCAGCATGTTTAAGCACTCTCCAGAATATGCAGAGATATAAAAGCTTGATGGTATTTTAATTTTCAAACTGAGCAAAGGAGTGAGAGCAGCATCACCCAGACCAGCAGCATGTTGCCCAGAGAGGCAGGATGCAGATGGACAGAGCAAACCAATCCAAACTGTGACCAAATCCTGCCCTAAGTCAGTGTGAGGTTCAGCTGATTACATAAGACATCTGTGCTCACACCCTATGGCAAAGGAAAGCTGGCATAGTTAGAGTAATACTTGTAATTTTCCACTTGATGCCTGTGTGGTGCAGGGAGTGCAAATGGTGGATTGTGTTCCTGAGCACAATCGGGAGAACTGGCAGAACAGCCTGAAATTTGGTTTTGGGTTTTCTTGTTTTTCTTCCTTCATTGTGTTCCTTTCCATCCTCCTCCTCTAGCCTGTTCTTTACTTTGAAGGGAATGGCCTCGTGGTTGTGTCACTGGTTCAGAAGTGGCTGGAGCCTCCTGCTAGCCAGTATCTCCTTCCCTGTCATAAAGCCCTTCTAGCATTACAGATGTGGGTATTCCAAACTGCTCCTGCCTCATGGCACCATTCATGATGCTGGCAACTCCTCCTGGAGACAGAGCTCTTCCTTGCCCCATGGGGGAGTGGAGAGCAGGCCTGGTCATCCGCAGGATTTCTGTGAGCAACCTGCAGAAGGGGGATGCATCTGTCCTGCATTTCCAGCAGAACCTGGGCAGTGGAAATACCTGTGGGAAGTTCTAAGTGTGTTAAAAATAAAGGGGCTATGGCCACATTAGGCTGGGTATGTAAATGACTACCTAATGTGATTTTTCTAACGGGAAAAACTGAAGTGGCCTTTCCAAAGCAGTGGTTTTTTTTCAGAGTTTAAGTCATCAGGGTTGGGCTTGGCTTGTTGGGCTGTTCTTCCCTTTGTGGGGAGTCCTGTCTCTGAGATGGAAATGGCTAACTGGGTGGTGCTTACAAACAACTCACAGTATTTGTGGATTTGAAAACTCAAGCAAACAGATTTCAAACTGAATTTTCCTAATGCTGTTCCCTGTGATTCTCTTCCTCTGTCTCTTTTCTTTCTTGCCCCCCCTTTCCTCGGCAGGGAAGATAATGTCCTGCACCAGTTCTGCTGTCCACCTTCGGGGTCTAGTAGCCCATCCTCAAGATAACAGCGAAGCTGGGGGTCGCTGGGTGCAGCCAGTGCTCCACCTGCCCAGCCCATCTCTCCTCTCCTCCCTTTCTGGTGTGCATGGACTGGCACTGCACGGATGCTGTGGGATCCCCGTGCTGCCAGTTTGAGTAATGCCTCCTCTCCAGGCCTCCCCACAGCTCTCTCCTCCTGCCCAGTGCTGAGGACACACGCCAGCTGTAAACAGATTCCTCCAGTGCACAGTTTATTTTGAACTAAAATAAACAGTACCATAAGTCCTGAGGTGTAGTGTGAGTTTTGTTGCTGTCTGGACGTGGCTGTGTGGTGTGGAGGGCACAGCCCAAGGGGATTTTTCCTCTCCCAGATGTGGGGTGAGAGGGCAGCTGTTGTGAGAGTCTCTGTTAGGCTGTTCTAAGTTTGTTTCAAGGTTGGGCAAACAGTGGGACGTTGTATGGATGTTACTGCACAGAGTTGGACCCTTCTTCCTTTCCTTGGTGCTGATTCTGAGGAGCCAGCACATTTCTGGTGTGGCAGCACATCTTCTCTCCGTGTCTGCTTCCATCCTAAGCTGCTTTGAGCTCTGTCTTCTCCTTTCCTTTGCCTCTGTGCAAGTCTTGGATCAACCAAAGGACCAGATCACTGCTCGTGTGCTTCTGTTGCCTCATCAGTGAAAGCATTTCTCTCAAACCTTCAGGTTGTCACTGAAGGAATGAACTTGCACCTAAACAGCCCCATGACTGCAGCTGGATAAATGAGATTGTGTCCATGGGTGTGCAAGTTTCCACTGCTCACAAGGCTCTTGGTTGGTTACACCTTTCCAGACACATCCTGTGGCCCTAAAATAACCAGAGAATTTCTGCTGGTTGGGTCTTCCAAATTTAACCAGTGCAAGCAGATATACCAGGGAACAGATCTTCTCTGCAGTAGCATTTACTACCCTGAAAATAGTGGGAAAGAAGGACTGGGAGAGGGGAAAAAAAATTCTTAAATCTGTTGGTGCTATCATAAGGTAAAATATTATTCCCCACTGTCTGGGGCTCGTGTAAAGGCAGAGATGGCTTGATGTAGGGTGCAAAGCAGGTATTTATTTGTGCTTGAGTGTGGCTTTGAGGATGGGATAAAAGGAGAATAACCAGGATCAAGGAGGGAAGAACTGTGAAGGCAGCTTGAGGCTCTCTCTCATCTTTACCATGTGCTTTTTTCCCCCCAAAGGAATCTCTATAAAACCAAAATACAGGTTATTTGCTTTTCTGTGAGGTTTGATCCACTGTCTCTATCCTTGCTGTGAAATGTTCCCTTGTGCTTGCCTTGGCTGTGACTGTGCAGTGTCCAGGCCTGCAGATGGATTTTCTGGCACAAGAATAATCTGCCTTCGTGATTTTGCAAGTTTTTCTGCATCATTTCTGCTCACTGCTCACACTCTGTGGCTGCTGCTGTTCTTTGGTATTGAATGTTCTTAGTTTCACACATTTCTTAATCACTTTTTGTTACAATATAGAGAAAGAACGCTCATTCCCACTGTAAAATTTCAAAATAATGTATGCAAAAAATAGTGTAGTGGATGACTGCAGTTTATTATATCCATGGAAGTGCTCTGATGTTTACTGGGCAGGGGAAAAAAAACCAAAACACCAAAAAACAACACTGAAATGTTTGAACACTGCTCATCATTTGGGTCTTTTACTCTATAATTAAGAGTTTTTCAGAGTTGCTTCCCAAAGATCGAAACAGTAGGAATTTCTGATATTTTGACTTGCTTATCTCCCTCTCAGAAGTAAACAGTGATTACCACTCTCTCCTCAGAGAACTGAACTCTGGAGCACTGTAATTATTCCCTTGCAGAGGGGAAGGTTTGTCCAATCATTCCACGAGTACCTTTTATCTGTTTGTGCAAAGGAAAACAAAGAAGCAGGACTGATTTAACCCTGCAAATTAAACCCCCCAGCCTGAAGAGCCAGCGTGTGATTATCCTGAGAGTGGCTCCAGCTAATGATGAGGATCAGGAGAAAATGAAGGCAAAGCCTGACCAGAGTTATTGGCTGTCACAGGACACTGGCACAGGGTGTATTTCCCTTGTTGTTTTCCAATTAAGGGGAAATAGAGTCATTAGGGGTTGCTGGGATTTGGAACAGTTTGAATTTGTAGCTGTAGTATCCCTGAATTGTGGCATTTTCTCTTCAGGAGCATACAGAGAGCTGACCTTCCCTGGTGCAGTGGAAGCCAGAAATGCAGGAGTAAACATTTCCCTCTTTGAATAAATCATGGCTGGCTGAATAAAACATGCTGTGCATCCCTGGGTTTAGCAGCACAGGCTGGTAGGGGCTCTCTTAGCTAACCAGAGTTAGATGACCTAAAATGATGCATGGTATTATAAAACTGAGAAAGGTACCAGCAAAAAAATTTCCCTTCCTGGGTGAATTTGCACTGTTTTTGTGAAGAGTGAAGACTGTCTTCTTGTGCATTTTGGGATGGAAGGTGAAGTAGAAATGGCATTTTTCTTATTTTTTCTTATTTTCTCCTTCCATGAACTCAGAGGGTTTAAAAAAAGCTGCTGCTTTGGGTGAGTTCAGATGGAGAATTTCTCCTTCAGCACCTTTAGGCACTTGCACTGTTTAGGATCAGGCTGGCTTGGTTCTCTTCTGCAGTGTGGAGTTCTCCTTTGCAAACATATTCAGCACTTACGTGGTTTTGCCTGAAATAAGTGGTGAGACTCCAGCTTGGCAGAGCAACCACTGCCTTGCTGTTATTTTCTGCACTTGTATTATCTTCTCTCCATTCACAGCTGTGGGAAGTCACTAAAGCAACTCAGAGCAGTGTGTGGACACTCTGGGCTGGAACAGGATGGATTTTTGTGCACCACTAGATGGAGCAAAAAAAAAAAAAAAGCCAAAACCAAACCAGTTCAACTGAGATAAATTAAGAGATTCATCTCCCAAAGTAGATTTTAACTAGCTGAAGGAAAATACTGTGTAATGTAGGAGAAGAAATAATGCCCTGAAAAATGTAGCAGGGTGTAGATCCCAACATGGCTGCAATCAAGGTTTTAAGATGCTCCCCTAGCCAAGCCAGCAGCTGTGACATGGAATAGAGATTGCCACCATTCCAGGCAACTCGGGATTCATGAGGAGTTTTAATTATAAAGTAATTTATGGCTGAGGCAGCTCCTTCCTTGAGCAGGTGCCCAGGGATGGCAATGCCACCAGACTGAAGCAGCACTGGGACCGCACTTGAGGCTCTGGTAAGAGGTGAGGACTTGGAATTCCCTGTTTGGAAAGGCTAAGCCCCCTCTGGAACCCCCCTGAGCCACAGTTTTGCAAGGGGAACATTTGTATTCTGGAATATTTAGTTGCCAAATGGACAGTTTGACGTGCAGCACTAATTCCTTTTTCACCTTGAATACTGAAATGCAGCGGGGAGTTCTCAGAAAATCCAACCCCAAAAACAAACCCAAACATCTGGGGGAGCACTTGCTGTCTTTGTGTTGTGCCAGGATTGTGTGCGGGTGCTGGTAGAACTTTTTTGAGGGTTTTGGTTGTTTTGGGTTTTGGTGGGTTTTTTTGCAATAATTGGCTATTTCCTGGCGTGGGGGCTAGAGGGAGCTCCAATGCAGCCTTCCCAAAGCTTTCCCGGTAAATCACTCCTGCCTGGCTTAATCTGTGGACCTGCAAAGGAGGGAGGAAGGCAGTTCGCAGTACTTCTGCACCCTGTGACCGCTGGAGATGGGATATGTATGGATATATATGGCAGCATGCCCTACAGTCAATGTCATTTATATGTTTTATAACTATTGTCATTAATGTTGTCTAGAGATGTTGTAATTATTGCACTAAATACGCTGTTTGATTGTGCCCCCACCCTTCTGGGGCGTAATGCAGGATATGTTCCAGGGAAGGTTTGTGCTCAACAGCACAGGAAAAGCCACAGGGGGTGTTTCACATCCCACTGTCACTGGTGGCTGTCCAGGAAGGGCTATGAGAGCAAGACAGACACACAGCAATACCTCTCCTAGGCTATTAGGTTTTCAAATTAAGAAATTTATAATTAAAAAGTATGAAACAATATGATTCTATAGATTTTATTACTGCTAGATTAACATATCTGCTGATAAATCAGCAGAAAATCCAGTTTTATTCTTCTACATTTACTGAATTTATAACAATTAATGGTATTAATAATTTATAATAATTAATGGTATCACACCTGTATTTACTAGGTGTTTGGCATTCTGAACCTTTCCTCTCATTTTTTGTGACATGGTTTAGTGTCATGGGGGTCCCATGGTTCAGGTGGGATTCCCTTTTCCTTTTAACTCCCCAAACTGCAGCAGCTACTCGGGGCTGGGAGGGTCCTGTCCCGGAGGGCTGGGCTGAACAGCACTGGGGGTTTCCAGTGTTTCCTTCCCTGGGTGTTTTATCCCATTCCCTGGGTGTTGTATCCCATTCCCTGGGTGTTTTATCCCATTCCCTGGGTGTTTTATCCCATTCCCTGGGTGTTTTATCCCATTCCCTGGGTGTTCATCCCATTCCCTGGGTGTTTTATCCCATTCCCTGGGTGTTTTATCCCATTCCCTGGGTGTTTTATCCCATTCCCTGGGTGTTTATCCCATTCCCTGGGTGTTTATCCCATTCCCTGGGTGTTGTATCCCATTCCCTGGGTGTTGTATCCCATTCCCTGGGTGTTTATCCCATTCCCTGGGTGTTTATCCCATTCCCTGGGTGTTTTATCCCCCTCCCTCCCCCTGCTCACCCTTCTGGCAGAGGGAAGGGGCTCTGGGGTTGAGGATGAGCCCAGGGTCCGGGCAGGGAGCTCACTGGATTCCTCATGGAATCAGGGATCACTCCTTGTGCTGAGCTGCCATAGACAGATGGCTGAGGAGAGACAGAACTGCACCGAGTCCATCCACAAGGAGAAATGCCATTAATGAGTTCAGGGAGAGTTTTTCTGGCCGTGTCTGGATCCAGTCCAGCCTCCTGCTCCCAGCTGTGAGCTGACCTCCTGTGCCTCTGCCCCGGCACCATGTGGCTCCCTCGCCGTGACCCAGAGATGTCCAGTCACTGTCCTCCAAAGAGACCTTGGGGACCTTCTTGGGGACGGGAGGGACTCCTCAGAGCCAGCCACTTTTCATTTTAGCAGTAAAACACTACAAGGTCAGAAGGAGAGAGTAGCTGTGCAGCTGCTGTGGAATGAAACAGGATCACAGTGTGGGTGGGGCTAGAAGGGACCTTAAAAATCATCCTCTGCCATGGGCAGGGACACCTTCCCTACTCCAGGTCGCTCAGGCAGGCCCCACACAAAATATTTTGGTTCCATAGTGAGTGCAGAGCAAGCATTTGGTGTTAAAGTTTCTGTGAAATAAAGGTGCTGATATGGCAGGGTTCCACAGACCCTGCTGGGCAAGGCCCCCTTGCTTGTGGCCAGCTAACACCTTTGTGTGCCATTAATGTTTTATCTCAGTCATTTCTGTAAAAAGCAGGTGAGGCTGTTTTCCCTTTAGACCTGAGATTTGAGAAAATTTGAAAATAATTCTCTTTGTTTGCTAAACAAGCTGGGAAGCTGGAATTTCAAATAACCAAAAGCTGTTTCTTTGATTTGTGTTTACTTTCCATATTTGAGTGAAAATGTGCAAAACAATATAATGAAAATATGTCCCTTTCTAATTTTTAGCGCTTCAAGCAAGTTCTTCCTGTTCCATACCCATTCAAGTATTTAGCTTTTTATTATATTATTTCTCTGCTCTTTGGCCTTTAATGATCTTTGGCTGATTCCTTCCTAGAACAAATACATAAAATCAACCCAATTTATGACCCGTTAATGTAAGCACTTTATCCTAAAGAAAGTATGTCACATCTCATTCACCTCTGAATTTTTTTTTCAAGCCAATCACTGGAGCATTGCACACCTGAAAATGAGATAGCATTGAAATCCATCTTGCTCTCTTCAATTAAATTCATTTTTACGGAGGATTCAATTAGTTGTAATTGCTGCTTTAGAACACGCTTTTGCCAGGGGCTGGGGTGGTGAGATAATTAATCTCGATCAGGAAATGTTACTCAAACCATTTTCCCCTGTCACCCAAGGAGGGCTGTTATTAATCAGGAGCTGTCTCCCAGCACCACTTTGTTTGCTGGGGTCACAGTGGGCTGACTGAAGCCACTTTAATCCTTTTTTGGGGTGACTCTCAACTGTGCCCACCACTCTCAGCTTCCCAGAGTGCTGGAGGTGCCTTCAGCATCCAGCCTGGGGTTGAGGTGTTCTCCACGTGCCCAGAGCGCTTCAGGAGCCCACCAGGACATTCTTTATAACTGTAGTATTCAGTCATCTTTTAAAACTGTTCTTCTTTTTGAGTGGAGGGAGCTCACTGAAAGTTTGGTGTTTAATTTTATGCTGGATTCCAAGGGAGATGTGGGCAGGAGTTGTCCTTGGGTGGATTACTTCAGTGCTTGGAGGGAAGGAGATAGCCAGGGCTAAGGCAGGAAACAGCCACTGCTTTTAGAAGAAAAGCTGAAAACAACAAATAGGCATTATCAACTCATTTGGTGATTTTCATCAAAGACTGAAGGATGGTCAAAGAGCCATGAAGGGAGGCAAAGGTTCAGGTGTGTAGTGGAGCAGCAGGAAGTCTTGGACTTTATTCCAGATGAAGCCAAATGAATGCTGAGCTTGGCTTTCAAGTTTCCTTTCGGGACTTGTCTTGGCCACAGCACTCAGTCCCCCTGCAGAAAGCCCACAGTTACCTGAGTCAGGAGCAGGAACTGCAGGGGGCAGTTTTTGTTAGCATCCACATAAGAAGCTTTATTTGTGACCTGGACTGGGAAAACATGTGGCTGTGGAGGTTAAAACTGGAGATGAAGTGGTGCCTCCTCCAGGCAGATGTGCAGGTTTCTGCCAGGAGTTTCTGCCATGTGATTCTCTGGTGTGGAAAAGTTAAATGATGAAATGGTCTTTGGGTAAAACTGCAGAATGGGGAAGACTCATTTAAAGCTTACTTTGACATTTTCCTTCCATGTTCTTTGTGTTTTGAGGGCTTTTCCAAAGAACTTCAGCACTCTGTGTGTGTGTGTGTGTGTGTGTGTGTGTGTGTGTGTGTGTATAAACACAGGGCATTTTCCAGCTATGGTTGGCCTCCAAACACATCCAGCTGCATCCAGAGGACAGCCAGAACCTTTGGATGCACCTGGGACTGCACATCCTGATTTCTGGGTTTGCACTAAAGCTGCATGAGTTCTTGTGGGTGCAAAGGCACCCTGAACTGTTCTACTGTAAATATTGTAATTTAGGATGAGTATGGGGAGCATTTGGGAGCTCTTGAATTGTGTAAATCACATGGTCATTTTATTGTGGTTTCAACTGGCTCCTTCTGGTATCAAAACTCAGGGCAGTGAAAATTACTATTACTGTAAATTGATAAAAGTAAACTGCCAGTTAGCTGGGAAATCCTGTTCCCTTTCAGTTGAGGAGCTGCTCTGTAGTTGCCCATCCCTTTCCTAGCACACACACCACTAACCCCATGTTTTGTTGTTTGGCCACAGACCTGCTGACACAGCTCCAGCTGGGTCTGGGTTTGGATTCTGTGCTAGCTTGCTAATTGCATGTTATTTAACTTAGGATTGTAAGCCTTTGCTTCCAGAAAGCAATGATGCTTTTAAAAAAATCTAACCCTGCTTTCAGCCTGTAGGTTTGAGCCTGCAGAGGACTAGGATCACTGAAACATTGACTGTGCATGTGGAGTGATAAAGAGGTTGTTTTCTGGCTTTAAAAACAAACATCATAACCTCTGACAGACCGATAGAGTGCACTAGAATTTAAGCCATTGAATCTGATTATCTGAAATATCTCTGTCAATTTTCCTTTTGAGAAATTATGGGATTAAGATAATAAATGCAGCTTTGCTGAATAATAGGGAAGCAGCATATGGATTGTAGGTCTTTGAATCCACTTAGCAGCGTGTGTAGTTCTGTACATTTCCTGGGAAACAAAAGAGGGATGCTCATTGATCCACAGTATCTTGTAATGTGCTGCTTCTGTGAAATGCTGGGTGATCACAGAAGAGCAGCACTGGCGTGCAGGGGAATATTCATTGGTTGGGAGTGGGTGTATTGAAATAGGCTGGAAGTCATGTGAATTCTGAAATGGCAATGCTGATGGTTCTGGAGAGCTGCAGGAACGAATGGCTTTGTCCTGGCAGGTGATGAATGAGCCCTGGCAGTGCAGGCTGGGCTCCTGCTGCCTGTGGATCTGGGAGGGGTCACAGGCTCCTGCCCAACCCCCTGTTCTCATGTCCCTGTGGGATGCAGAGTGCAGGGAGCTGCTCCAGCTGCAGATGTGCCAGCAGGAGCTGTCACAGTGTGCTTGAATACACCTGCAGCACCTGCACCAGCAGGAACAGGCTCGGTTTCGAGTGATGCTGTTGTAAGTCTCTGTCTTAGGATGTGATGGAATGTGGCCAGTTTGGGGTGTGTTCATTGTGTGCTCACCTTGGTGAGGTTTTTATCCTCCCCTGCATCACCTGCACGGAGCTGCTGGGAGCTGTTTTTGGAGGACAGTGATAGAGCTGGCAAAAGGAGAGGTGAGATTCAAACACAAATTATGCCTCCAGTTCAGGTTTACTCACCAGCCTTTGTTTTCTGTTGTTTTTCAGCGCGGTGATCGCAAATGCCACGGGAGGATACTTGGAGGACTGGGATGTCTGTGGTCCCTGGGTGGGTTCTGGTGTGGGGAATTGTGCAGGGTGTCTCCCCAGCAAGGCATTTTGTTCACCCAAAGTTTAGCAGTTTGCCTGACTCAGGTAGTCCCAGTGCTCCATTCACAGCATCAAGGAACCTTTCACATAATGTGGAAGTGTTTTGGGATTTGTGGCTCTTCACAAGCCTCACTTTCTGTGCAGATGATAGACAAGCAAAAAGGGAAAGCTGCTGCTGGCCAGGGACACCAGTGGGGCCTCCTGGTGGAGAGCAAGTTTGTCCAGCCACGTTGTTGAACAAGAAGTTTTCAAACACTTCAGCTCTCAGATTACATTAGCAGGCTGGACCTTGGTCTCACAGGGGATTAAACATAGATCTGGAAGCTTTAATGTCTTCAAACTGAGTTATATACAATTGGCTGCTGCTATCACAATGCTCTTTCTCTTCCTTCTTTGGAAAACCTCAATTCCCATGCTGCATGTACGGGTTGGTTTTGTTTTCAATGTTCTAAATTTGAGCTGCAAATAGTAGTGAATCTTTTTAATAACCATCTGATCTTTATGTAACTCTGGGAATAAGTGCAATTTAAAGGGTGGACTTCCCTTCTAACAAAGCCAAAACCACATCACTGCAATATTTTAATATTAAATCAGTTCCTCTGGCAAGATAGCACCTTGAAAAATAATGCTGGGTAGATGTTCAGCAGATAATAAATTCTAAACTGCTTCTTGTCATTGGGGTGGATCCCTGATAAAGGTTTTGGTTTTTTTTTCCGCAAAGTTCAGGGCCTGGGGGCTTGCAGCTCCTTTGGAAAACCCAGCAGAAGGCCAGGCTGCGTGAATACCAGGCAGTCACAGCAGTGAACTTCTAAACATCAGGGCCATTAAGCTCTAGGTGTTGTTGTTGGACTTAATTTAGCTCATGGCAGTTTTTGGAATTTAATTTTTCAAGGAACATTTTCACTGTACAATGTGTGTGTTACTACAAAACAGAAATTACAGCATTTCTGCTTCTCCAGGTCCCCCTGTTGTTACTCCTGCAGACTGCTCTAGGAATGCAGGTCCCAAGTTTGCAAGCACAAATGGGTTATATTTAATGCAATTCTGTTGTCCCTGCACAGAAATTCAATTTCACTTTTGCACAGTGTTCTGAAATTAATGAAGCCAGTTGAGCCTTGCTAGTCTGGCTCTTTCCTCCTGGCTTTCATGCTGGGCTGAGTCATGTTGGGCTCTGTTTCCTAGACATCATTTTTCTTACAGATCTAAAATCTCTTTGAAATACTGTGATAGTATTTTGGTTTGGAAAGCATGTTGTAAAAATGAGTGTTTGGGCACACTTCTGTGTGAGTGACCTGGGCAAACAAGCTGTGCTCTGAGGACAGGCAGTGGAGCTGTTTCCATTTCCAGCGCTGGGAGTACTTCAGACCCAACAAGGGGCCCAGCATATTCCCAGCTTTGGGAATGCAATTCACTTGAGTCCCAAGCAAGGAAAGCTTTTTATTGCTAAGAGCAGCATTAAGCATGTGTTTAAATACTTCTTTGTCTGAATGGTTCATTAAACTATTTGGAACAAAATGTATGAGAAGAGAAAACGAGAAGCAGGAATTTCCATGGGATCCTTAAAGGCCCTTCCCTCTCAAAGCTGCCTTTCCATAGGTGAGCAGTGCCAGTTCTTCAAGCACAGCTGTTAAATTGTCTGTCCAACAGAAAGGCTTAATTTGAAGTGTATTTTCAGATTGTGTTCCAATGGCTGCCATCAGTTGAGTGCTGTTCCCTCTGCCCGACCCGCCCGCACAATCCCGCAGAATCCCCCGGAGTGGGGCTGTTCCACTTTTAGATCTACAGTGAGACAGGTTTGCTGGATTGGACCTGCTGAATGCAGCTGCCAGAGCCACTACAGCTTCCCTGGGAATGCCTGTGCTCCATCCCTGCTTTGTCACTGCAGTGAGTGTCCCAGGGAAGGGACAATGGCAGGGCAGGGAGGGCATGCGAGCGCTGGCGCATCCATCCGGGCCACCGTGGCTGGTAGTGGCCAGGGGCAGTGCCAAGGCCAGGGGACAGGAGGAAGGCAGGCACTGCCTTGGTTCCTAGCAATGCCTGGGCTGACTGGCTGTTAATGTGAGTGAATCAGTGCAGGCTGTGGCAGCAGGTCTGATAAAGGCGCTCCAGAGTGCCATGGCTGCAGAGCTCCCAGCCACAGCTCCATCAGAGCCCTCCCAGTTCCGGGAGGACACCGAGCTCTTCATCAGCTTCTGCTCCTGATATTCCAATGAGAATTTCCCACAGCTTGTTCCTTCAGGGCTCTTTGTTGGGGAGATCAGGCAAAGGAGTATGATAGGAGCTGGACTGCCAGGCCCTGAGTCCCTTGAGCTCAGGGCACTTTGGGGTTTTTTGGGAATGAGTCCTCCCTGATGGCTTGGCAGATCTCTGCCTAGGGATATGAAAGGATGATTTTCTTTGAATGGCTGGATTATCATTTCCAGTTTTGTTTCTGAGGGATGGGGTGTTCTGGCTGAGGATGATCCTTCTGTCCTTTCTGCCTGTTGGGATTGGATGCTTTGGGGTTTCCTTCCAAATGGAGCACTGAGACTGGGGTCCATGGTGTGCCAGACCATCCTCAAGCAAGGGTAAAGATTTCCATTTGGTGAGGCTGCACTTTGGAGTATAAAGAAATAATTTAGTCCTCCTTTGTATGTGAACATGTGGAGCATCACAGCATCAGCCTGCAGTGAGCAGGTTTCCCTTTCTTCCGTGAGCTGCCAGCTCCTAGGAAGAAACTGTGCCAAGCAGCAGCAATTATTCGCTGAGCAACACCCCAGACGGGGTCTTAAATATTTAATGTGTTATTCTGCATTCCTTCCCTCAGTGTGAGAGGGATGCAGCACCACAGTGCTGCAAGCACCGAGGCTCTGACAGAGCTCAGAGCTGCCTTTTCCCTTCACACCCCTCTGAGCTGCTGTCTGCAGACAGCATATCTTTGTACTCTGGTGCTCCAAGTGAATCTCCCTTCTTAGCCAAAAGATGATATATTTAAGCAGTCTTTATTTGGGATCAAGCTGGGGATTTGCTTCAACTGCAATTATTTCATCTGTCACCACTGTGCGTTTTCATGCCAGAAGAATATCTTGGCTTTTCTCAAATTGGGTATTTTTCTGGCTGCTTGCATGATGTGTGCTTGTGCTGTGTGGTTATTTGTAGGCTCTGCCAGCAGTAAGAGAGTAGTGCTGGGGTCTCCTCTGTCCTCTGGTGAGCAGCTAATGAAGCAGTTGCAGCCATCTGCACTGATGGGAAGGGACTTCCCTGCCCCAGCTCAGCATTATCCGGGCAAATTGAGCCCGGAGGGTGGAGGCTGCCCAGGGGACCCTGAGGAGGGGAGGCAGCTGCACTGAGCCATCAGCGTGGGGCCTCCCCCAGGATTATCCACGCAGCCCAGTGAGAACCTCTCAGAACTTTGCCCTCCATCACAAGAGGTAAAACCAAGGCTGAAGCGTGGACATGGGTCTGGCTGTGGAGTGACTGTCCCTGTTCATCCATCTCAGCCAGAGCACAGTCAGAGCAGAGCACAGCTCTGGCTGGCTCTGTCACACTGGGGCTTGCTGCAGTCACAGGGACATCTTCCAAATCCTCAGTGATTCCCACTGTCACTGCTCCACACGGAGAGGCAGAACTTGAAGGGCTCTGTAGCAGTCCCAGATCAATAACACTCCTTGTCTGCTGTCACAGCTGAGCAAAACACCCTGGAGGTTTTCACTCCTGCAGTGTTCATTCCCTACCCTCTTTGTGTCACACAATACAAGGAGCTCCATCTTAGTTAGACTATTTCCAAAATAATCTTCAGTGATACTGATTTTTGTATTTACAAAGAACAGTTTCTTTCATCACAAAAAAAAGCAAAATAAACCAGAGCTTTGTATCATGGCTCAAGATGCCAAGAGCTTATTGTGTGTTTCCCTTCAATCTGCTAAAACATTGTGGAAAAGGATCTTTTAGACACCCAGTTGCTGGGAATGCTCTCTGCTTACCACACAGTGCCAATAACAAGAGTTGGAGCCTGTGGCCTTGTTTTTGCTCCAGAACAGAGCTCTTGACTAGAACTGTGTTTATAGTTTTTGTCTGTTGATACCCAAAGCCTACTGTCTGAATTTTTGACCAATGATTTCTTGCAAATATTTGTATTTTCTCCTGCATGGTGCCCTGCAGAAGAGGGCTGGTCACAATTCCTGTGCTGATGGACACGGATGGAAGCTCTAGGCAAGCTCCTCATCCAGGAGCTGTGGATGTCCATACTTTGGATAATCCTTTTAGCCTTGAAAGCAGTTGTTACTACCAACAATTGCACACATTCTTCAGGTTTCATGCTGACCACGTTAGCAGTAAATTATCCCACTGTGTGCCAGTTTAGTTACAGTTCATGCCACCACTCCTCTGCCTTTTCCCTGACATGCCAGGAATGTGCATGGTTCAGCTGAGTCAGGAGTGAAACTGGGGCAGATTTCCTCCACTGCCCACCTGGAAGGACTTTGCAAACTCCGTGGAAACAAACTGGAGATACAAAACAGCCCCCAGGGTGGTTTGGAGCATTTCCTGATAATTCCAGGCAGTTCTGCAGTTTGTGCTCTGTCTCAGCTCAATTTTCACTCAAAGCCTTGGGCGTAGTTCTGCAGTTTATGGTACTTTGGGAATTTTTAAAAATATCTTTATTAATACCAATGGAAATTATACATATATAGACAAGTCTGTTATATTTAACAATATATTTTTAATGCCTTCATCATTAGCTATTGTCTGTGCTTCTTTCTGGGCTGCAAGTGTCCTGAGCCAGTGTCCATTAGGAATAAACAGGATTGACAGACCTTCCTGCTCACTTTCTTCACAGCAGTGCAGTATTTTATTTTCCTGTCCAGTTAATTTGTTGAAAAGCAGAACAAAATGAACAAACCTTATTTTGAAGTAACCTAAATGAGATATATTTTTATAATTCCCGAAGTGAGCCTGTGTGCAGTGAAATATTTGTTTTGCTGCAGCTTTAATGACATTGTGTTCAGAATCTGGGTTATTTCTATGTTTTAAATTAACTTTCTAACTTTGAGCAGTTTGGAAAGAAACCAAAATACTTTAATGGGATTTTAGCTGGAAAGAAAGAAGGAGACTGATGATGTGATTATACTATTCTGTAAATTCAGTAAAAATTAACTAACTTTCTATACCCTAAATAAGATCTTTCGGTAGAATTTAAACTTGATTTCTCCTGTTTCTACTGGGGGGTTTTTTGGCCACTAAACATTGGTTTTCATGTTGTCAGACTACCCCTGAGGTTTTCCACAGTGCCAGGCTGAGTCTGGGGATGGGTGGCCAGGTAAAAAGGCCGGGCTAAAACAATTCTGGGGTTGTAGCCCTCCTTTGTAGGGCTTGTTTTCCATCTTTCTCCCCACAGTGTGGGGATCTGTCTCATCCAGGGAATTTCTCCACATCAGCTCCAGAAGCTTTTCCTGTCTTTGGCACTGTTCCTATATCTGATCTTCACCTAAAAAAACCCTGTAGAAGTTGCACCAGGGGAGGTTTAGTTGCATATTAGGAGAAATTTCTTCCCTGGAAGGGTTGACAAGCAGTGGCAGAGGCTGCCCAGGGCAAGGCTGGGATCAGCACCCCTGGAGGGCTCAGGAAAGGTTTGGATGTGGTGCTGAGGGGATGTGGTTTGATGGAGCTGGCAGTGTCAGGGAAGGGTTGGACTCATCCTGGAGGTCTTTCCCAACCTTGGTGAGCCTATGGTTTATGACTCTAGGAGAGGTATTTTTGCTGAGAGCAGTGATTTTCCTAGGTGTGTTTATATATAGAAACACATGTGCCTCACCTGACTGAGGGTTTGGGTGCTGGGGAGTTCCTGGGATGCCTGACTCCAGGAAGGAGAACCAGGATTCCTAATGAAGCTGGAATCCTGCTCCTGAGGATTCTGCGAGGAGTCCCCGGGGGCAGGAGTGCTCAGTGTCATCAGGGGTGTGCTGGGGTTGGGGCTAATCACTGCTCATTAGCATCTCCTCAGTATGCACAGCACATCCCCACTGCACAAAGACAGCGTCTGAGGAATGTTTATTCATAGCACCAAGGGCCAAGACTGCTCGAGCAGACTTTTTCTGCAAGTCTGGGTTGAAAGCAAGGCAAAAGCCCTGCTGAGTGAGAGGCTGGCACCTCCACAGCACACGGAAGGAAGCAGGAAACTTAATTATAAATAGATGAAGTTCACCCTTTTCCGTGGTTAAACCGACACCCAGCCACTAGGCTGGCATATGTGAGCCACCCTTTCAAAATCCAGCACTGTTCACAGACCCTGAACTGGGAAAGCAAATTACAGGGTGCCATAAGCTCCCCACGTCTGTTTAAAAGCTTTAGTGCTTTAGTTAAAACCTATTTGGACAATATGGTTTGTTTCCATTTCTGTACAGCTAATTCTTGCTGCTTTTATGCCCTCCTCCCTTCACACCACCCTGTTTAATTCTGTAAACAAATCAGGAATCTTTGGATTCAAAGTAAAGATTTGCCATTGATTTATGAATGGCCACTGTAAATATAATTAATGCAGTTCCAATGTGAATTTTATGAACATCCACAGGCTGTACATGTTTATGGCTCTGTGAGCAAAGGCTGATCTGTGGCCATTTGTGTAAGGGATAGAAATGGATGAGCGTAAGTAACTATTTAAAAATAATGGGGCTTTGGCTGATATTTTATTACAGCCTGTGAAAAAAAACTGGCTTCACCCTGAATGTATAACTCTATATTACATATATCTATGTTATTACAATAAACCTGGAGTCATGCTCAGAGAGAGCAAGGGTAATTACACCACACTGCATGTTAAATATTGCTGCTCAAAAGTCGACATACTTAGAGAACTCCCTCAGTCCTTACAATTACCTGAACTTTGTGCTGCAATAATTCTGCAGGACAACACCACAGTTGCCTTCTTGGGTAGACAGAAGAAAGCCCCAGAGTGTAAAAGTCACTCACTTAGGTACAGAAGGATGGAGTGCTTTTAGAATATTGAAAATTGATCAGATTGTGACTTATTCAGACAAATGCTTCTCTAATTCCCTCTTCTCCAATCTAGAAGAGGGTGCCGGGTTTTTTGTTTGGGTATTTTTATTTACTCTCGTGTTTAATGGCATGCTAAGTACTCCAAAATGTCAGTAAGAAGGAAGAGAATATAAAGTCATTGATATTTAAGGACATGGAATTTTTGAATAGTTCATGCTTTTAATTTGGTTTATACTTTAATGCTTTATAATTTTATTTTTTTGCTGTCACCTCAGGACTTCCCTGGAAACAGGAAGCAGCATCTCAACTGACCCACTCAGGTACTGTAGCCGTCATAGCTGGTAGTCGTAGGTTTGAACTGACAGAAATGCCCTGTTCTGCACCAGCTGCACATCACACAACTTTATCTTGCAATGCACAGCCAGCAAAGGCACTGACCTAATAGCTGGAGATCCCTGAGAGTGGATAATTCGCTCTTTTCTGCAATTTCCAACTTGAAATTCAGTTGTAGCTTCAAACCCTGGGTTTGTTCTCGGAGGAGCACAAAGGGGAGGGACAGAAGCTGTGTCTGTGCACAAACCACCTCTCTCTCAGATTTTTGTAACCTTCATGCTGCCTGTCCTGGCAGCTCTGTGCTGCTCTGGGGGACAGTTGTGTGGAGATGTCACTCATGTTTCTGTTGCTCAGCATTTTGATAAAAGCACCCCCCCTTCAGAGAGCTCTGTCACAGGAGGCACTGCCAGAACTGGGATTTTACTTTGATCACTCCATTCAGAAATAAATTCTTGGCCCTGTTAACACTGCATAGCAAATAGGTACCTTGCATCTTTTATTCTCATCCCTACAGCCTGAAAAGTGCATCAAAGGCACAGACCTCCTTTGATAAAGGTGGGGCAGAGCCCCTCCCTCTCTAACTGGCAGCTGGTTTGGTACAAATCTTCCTTTGGAGATGTTTGGGTTGAGGATGTGACTTTTTCCCACATGATGTCATTTGAACCTTGCTTGAACACAACGGTGGGAGCTGCTCCGTTTAACCTTATTCAAATTAAGGCCCCTCTGTAATTAATCTTCCATTATTATCCAGTGTAAAGTCTTCTGAAAGAGAAGCATTTGCCTTGTTGCCATTTCCTAGCAGCCACGCCCTCTGCTGTGATATTCCCTTTGTCCTCAGCACAGCAACACTGGACCATGTTCAGTCCCCACTGTACTTTTGCCCCATTCCCAGTGTGATGGGAACACTGGGCCTTTGTCTGGCAGGACAATGCAGGAAAAATCCCAACTTTCCCCTGCTCTGCTCCTCTGCAAATCCGTTTTAACAAGAGCATCGTGTTGCTGGTGTGTGATTTATCAGAGCCAGGTATTGCTGCCACCTTTATTGCAGGCTGGAAATAGATTTTATTTCAAAGGTTTTTCTTCCATGGAGTATTTTTTTCCTTTGGAGGGTATCAGGGAGGAATATGGAAGAATTAGATGCATGCAGTAAATCCTTCTGAATTTTGAGGACTGGGCTGAAATAATACCTGGGGGTTACCAGACAAGGATGAAAAAATTCCACTCTTTAACTACAAATTGAATAATTTTGTGAAGTTTAAAAACTCTGGAGCGAAACAATCACAGAGGAGAAACTAAAGAAAATGGCTGAGATTTTATCAGACAATACTGAGAATTTTTCTTAGTGTTAAATATTTATAGAGGGAAGAGTATTTGATACCTAGTCCACTTCAGCAGGTTAAATAAGCCTGTTCTGGAGCTGTAATTGGACAGAATTAAGGCCATTACTTCTTAAGTACAATGAAAGATAATGGAAGACTTCTTGTTACTGGATGTGTTCTCATGAATCTGTTGAGCAAATTGGCCTTTGAACAACCCAGAAAACGGGATGTACCAATTAGCATGGCTCACCCAGTGTCCTGTCAGGGCACTCTTTCCTAGATTTTTCCTAGTCAGGGTACTCTTTTTGCATTTTGCCTGCTCACAGATTTCTTGCCCCCATCACAAGGGACATTTCCCCTCAGTAAACCACTCAGTGCTGGAAAGAGTAGAGGTTAATGTGAAAAATTTGCTTATGTCCATTATAAAGAGGAAAATATGTAAAAATTGGCATATTTTATGTGTGCATATATTGATTGGCACAATTTATTTCATAGCCTGCACAGGATTTATTCTCAATATTTTGAATTGCCTCCGTCAGCTTTCAGCTGGCACCTGAAATTATTTTGTTTCCTAATATCAAAATTTCAATGTGGCCAGGCCTGTTCCAAATGAGCTGGAAATTTAAATGTTTGAGCTCTGCAGATATTTGGGGCGGATTTTTCATCTTCTGTAGCAAATTGATCAGCCAGTGGTTGTGTGAGCCTAGGAACAGATGTGCAGAAAGGACAGTCAGGATTAAGAGAACAGCAAAGTTCTTCCTACCCTTGTCCATGGATACTTTGGCAGCTGAGTGGCTTAATAACCAAATATAAAGGGTAGGATCAAATGGTGATGAGAATTCCTCTGTGGGGGAGTGCAGAACTCTGAGAGCTGCCTGAAGCCAAAGAACTTTGTTTTGAGTTTCTGGAAGGTTTCTAGGCAGCAGAGCTGCCCTTCAAGTCAATATGGAAGGAAGAGACCTTGATTTATGTCCTGACTCTCTGGGCATCTCTGCAGAGCTTGTCACCAACACCTTGGGGTGTCCCAGGGTGTCCCCAAGCCCGAGGGCTCTGTATGAGCTCTTCCACCTGCCCTGGTGGGGCAGGGATGCTCCAGGAGTGGTATTCAGGAATGCCTGCAAGGGGCAGGGAAGGACATCTGGTTTGCCAGAGCCTTGAACATCAAAATTTGCCTTATTCCTCGTGCAGCCCAGGAATTTTCCCCTCAGCTTTGCTGCCCTTCAGTGCCCGCCCAGCAGCCGAGCACAGAGCTTTGTGTGCTGGGGGGTCCTGTGAGCAGCGAGGCCTCCAGGCCTTCCAGGAAGAAGCTCAGCATCTCCTTGCTTGCCCAAGCCCTTGCTTTGTACCCCTGCTCTCACTTTTTTGTACTCCCCCACTTTTTAATGTGGTGTGTGCAGGGTGTCATGGATGAATATGGGATCCACACTGTTTGGGTCCCATGAAATTCCTAAACTCCACAATACACGAATGGCTACCATGAATTTTTTGTGTGTGGCCAGTTGAGTATTTCATCC
Organism: Dicaeum eximium; assembly: GCA_013396995.1. Taxonomy (NCBI): domain Eukaryota; kingdom Metazoa; phylum Chordata; class Aves; order Passeriformes; family Dicaeidae; genus Dicaeum; species Dicaeum eximium. The sequence goes on from VWZP01010556.1 coordinate 179,105, forward strand.
TGGAGTCTTGAAAGACTTGTGGAAAACAATTTACTACTACAATTTCTGTGCTCCACATAAATAGGGGGATACGCTGCTTTTCTGGGGAAGGGAAACATTTTTCAGGGGTTTTCCTGGCATTATCACTCTAAAAGTTTAACTAAGTAAATAACAGTACTTCATTATGAGTATTTTGTGAAAGATTGTCACCAGACAAGTCAATTTTCCTGGTCTGCCCAACTTTTGAAAGCAGTACAGGAACTCCAGCAGGCACTGGCTTCATGCTGGGGTTATTTTATCCCTCAGTGGATTGTTTTCCTTCAGCTTCAGAGCTCCAGGGGCTGGCAAGAAAACCACCCCTAAAAAAGGAGGTGGTGCAACATTCAATCTCCACTTGGCCCTTTTTTTAGTTGCTGTTTTTGAAAGCCTTGTCAGAAGCTGAACTCTGAGTGACTGCAGAAATTCTCAGCAAACTGCTTTCGGCTGGAGCTGCAGCACATCCAAAAATCCCTAGTTGTGTTAGGCCTGGGAATTCTAAGTCAAAGGTTTCAGTAAATGCCTTTCTGAAAGAACCAGTTCTATATACCGGCTGAGCTAGAGTTGAAGCTTAATTTCCTTTGTTGTTTTCCTCTGGAAGACAAGTGAAAATGAAGAACGTGTTGAGAGCGTGGTGCTTTTCATTTGCAAAAGTCCTCATTAGCATTTCCTCTGCAGGCAGGGTGGGATAATCGGTGTTGGATGCTGCCAGGAAATCCATGGGTACATGGCTCCTATGCTCCCAGCCCACTGCTTAGAAATAGATAATTAAGGTGATAAATAGGATTTTTTTTTTTTTCTGGAAAGGATGTGATACTGAGAAAGAAATTGCTTTGCAATGTGAACAGACAAAGGGTAAGTTTCCTGAAAAGTCTAATTTCAGGATCAAGTCTTCGGCTGGCATCTCCTGAGCTTACTTCTCTTGGACTGGCTTTCCCCTTTTTTCTTGATCCTGGGAATAGCTGTNAGCCGAAAGTCTCCTCTACCAATAGCTGGCCTTGATTATGGGATGTAACCATTTTTTTCTTCCATTTTTCCTTTTATTAGAATGTAAAAAAATCCAGACACAAAAATGTTACAACAGGGAAAACTCAATTTCTTTCCTTCTTCCTTTTTAAAATTTTTTTTTCCTTGTGCTGTTTTTTTGTGGAAACAAAGGAGAAAGGATTTGCCATTACCATCTTGGCAGTACCAAACACAAGGCAGGAGGCAGTGCCAGGAGCTTGGGGCTCACCAGCAGCCACTGGGTCTCCAGGGCCTCCCCTCAGTTCCTCTTTAGATAAAACTACCCTAGAGAACGGGAGATGAAAAGCAAGGATGAAAGATTTTTGATAAGAAAATCTAAATATCCTCACTGTGATGGCATCAGTGATTTGAAAATTGCCAAGCTAATGAAGCCCAAGGGAATATGAGTCCAGGAAGATAAATAGGCTTGGATTTGGGCAGTGTTTTATATTGTTGGGGCGGGGTGTTGCTTCTCACAGATAACCAGTTGTGTTTGCTTAGGAGTCACCAGCTCTGGTGCTGCTCTGGAAGAAATCCCAGCAAATAAGTGCAGGCAGCACAAGGAAAGAGGTACTTGAAAGAGAATCTTCACAAGAAATTATTTTTTAAAAGGCCGCAGTCAAACATATTTTTTCCCTGCAAGTTGCTTTTCTCATGATCTGGTCATTCCCACCCCCTGCCCTGTCCTGTACAAGGTCTTTTTAGGGAAATACTACACAGTGTGACCCTGTTTAAGCATAACTCACTGATTTCTTTACTTCACTAAAGAAATTGCTAGTTCTTACTCAAATATATTTATAATTTCATTTAATTAAACTTACACAAAGCAGTTTTCTAAGAAGATGCAAGGCACTTCTGTAACTACACAGTGACAATGAGTAAAAACAGAACCCCTAAATATAGCTTATATAGATCCCTAAATATAGCTTATTATCCAGGCACTTGGGGAACTAGATAGGTCCACATGGAAAAGAGCCTCAGGTTGAGGCTTAGGGGTTTGGTTTTCTTTTTACACAGCATTTTTTACACAGCATTAAAATTCTTGTGGCTTTTTGGGAATGGGATTGTGGGGGTGCTTTATGGTTTGTTTGTTTGTTGCTTTTGTTTTAACCACTTGTTCAAGTGCCAAAGTGGTTTTGAAGCATTTAATCAGATTCTGCTTTTGGTTTTGTTATTGTGACTGTTGAACTCTAAGTTCCTCTATACCTGTTTGACAGTAGTGCAAGCTGTAGGCTGGATGTTTCCTGTGAGTGATTTTCAGAAATGAAACAGAATGAGAGCCAAATTGTAGTTGCTGGAAGAGTAAACTTCCAGAGTAAACTGACACAAGCATTGGTCTCCATCAGGACACTTCTTATTTAACAACAGCAACAATTTTTATTTATTTTTTAAAGATAAATTGCTGCTGAAGTTATCATGTGCCAGTCCTGTTTGTTGCAATGGAGCAGTTCTGTGCTGTTGTCAACTCAGAGTATCCTGCGAGGCTGCAGAAGGGGAGGGATGGGCACAGATCTCCCCTGTCTGACCAGGGACAGCACTCAGGGAAGGGCTGGAGCTCTATCAGGGCAGGCTCAGGCTGGATCTCTGGGAAAGGGTCTACCCCAGAGGGTGCTGGGCACTGCCCAGGCTCCCCAGGGAATGGGCACGGCCCCGAGGCTGCCAGAGCTCCAGGAGCGTTTGGACACCACTCCCAGGGATGGACAGGGTGGGGTTGTTGGGGTGTCTGTGCAGGGCCAGGGCTTGGTCTGATGATTCCTGTGGGTCTCTTCCATCCCAGGAGATTTATAGAGTCCCAGACTGATTTGGGTTGGGAGGGACCTTAAAGCCCAGCCCATTCCATCCCCCTGCCATGGGCAGGGCCATCTGCCACTGTCCCAGGCTGCTCCAAGTCCCGTCCATCCGGGCCTGGGGCACTGCCAGGGATCCAGGGGCAGCTGCTCTGGGCACCCTGTGCCAGGGCCTCAGCACCCTCACAGGGAGGAGTTCCCACCTAATCTCTAATCTAACCCTGTCTTGTGTGGTTCCATTCACCCGTGGCAGTTCACCTTGAGATGGAGAGGAAAGCAGGAGGAGGAGGAGGGGAGGGAGTTGGTAGAATTGGGCCATGGTAAAAGAGGAATGTTTAAAAATTTGTGCTCCTGTCTTCTCAGAACAAAAGCAACCCGCTTTTATGGTGCCTAGAAGAGGTTTCGATAGCAAAAGCTGCTAATTCTGACATCGCAGCAGCTCCAGCCCGCTGCCCGCGGCTCGGGGCTGGCTCCGGAGCGGCTGCGGCTGCCGGGATCCCGCGGGATGCTCCGCCGGGATTCCCCGGAGGGGCTGGCTGTCCCCGCCGGCAGTCTGGCGTCTGTCCGGCTGCTTCTCTGCCCGTTTTTCTCTCTGTCCGTCTGTCCGTCCGTGCCTGTGCCTCGGGGGCTGTCCCGCTGCCGCCCCGCGGTTCGGGTTGGTTCATCCTCCCCCCTGCGCTCCCTGGCAAAGCGCGGAGGGAACCAGATAAGCACAATCTGGTGTGTGAGCGGGAGGGTCTGAGCTCCTGCCTGCCCTTTTTTTTTTTTTTTTTTTCTCCATTCTCCTTTTTTCCTTTTTTTCCGCTCCTGTCCCCTCCCCTGACGAGAAGCCCCCGTTCCCGAGGTGCCGCAGACAATGGAGCTGATGTGCTGGTACAGGAGGAGCTGATTAACAGGGGGGAAAGGGAAAGGGCGAGCTCCTGCAGCCCCGTGTGCTCTGCTCTGGGTGCCGGGCAGTGCTGGCAGAGCCCAGCGAGATAATTGCCTGCATTTTCCGAAGTTCTGGGAGCTCTAAGGATGCTTTCCAAGGGTCCATCAAAGCCCGCAGCTGGGATTTATCCACGCTGTTTGTCCAGGGGGCTTTCAGAATGGCCTAAAACAGCCGAAAGGAGAAGCGGCATTTCTGTGTAATAGCAGTGATCCCGGTAGGACTGGGGGCTTTGGGAGAGATAAACGGCAAGCGGGATCAAAGAGCGCCCGTGAATTCGCGTCCTTTGTGCGCCCGCCTCTTTGTACGAGCGGGGCGCTGGGGCTGCAGGTGCTGCCGGCTGCGGGGCTGCCCCTGGGCTCGGGGCGATCCCACTGCCCGGGATGCAGCCACGGGGACGCGGGGCTGCTGCTGCACCGCCTGCGAGTCATTCAAACCGTAACAAAAAAGTCTTGTGTCGCTAAAAGCCCGCTGCAGACCACGGTGGCGGCGGCAGGAGTGCTGGAAAATGCTGAAGTTAAAGGCCTTCTGCTTGGATTACTGGCAGTTTTTATGTCTCCAGCCTCTCCACGGTTTCTATAAAAGGTAAGAAAACGTTAACTCTGCAATGCTCTTCAGCACATGATGCCACCAGGGTTTTTCCTCACTGTTCTGCTCCCTGGGAGAAGGAAGAAGGGAGTGGTAGGCAATTAATGAGAACTTGTGACTAATGACAAAGATTGTAAAGCTGCCTTTTTTTTTTCCTTGCATTTATTATCAGCTGCTGTTGTCTCTGTGCATGCAGATGTGAAGGTGAGGATGCTGTTTGGTTTTAATCTCTACTTTAACCTCACATCACCTAAGACTCAGGACTTTTTCTTCCCTGCTATTTTATCCTTAGATGCAGCAGCTCATGCTAGTGTCCACACTGTACACAACACTGGCAGATTAATTGAAATGTCATGGGAATTTATGGAATGCAGAGAAGACCCTTTATTTCCCCGAGATATTTAGCAATATAATAGTTCATCTTTCCCCTCCCTCCCAGCACAAAGTGCACATCAGAGTCATTCAGGGCAGTGGGCACTTCACTTAGGCAGGTCTGACACCCAGCTTAAATGATTGATGGTGAATGGTGATCGTAAAGAATAGGTCTGGGTGTCAGATGCACTGAGCTTGCCTATTTAATGGAACAGCAAAATAAGCAATTCCATTTAACGTGTCCCTGAATTTACCCTGATGCTTTTTTATTCTGCACTTCGTTTTCCTTGCTCTTGATTTACGCTGCTGAGCAGAGGGAAAGTGGGGATCCCTTCACCGTGAACAAAACCCGGGTGATTCTCTAAAATGGGATTCCGTTCTTGTTACGTACACTTTCTGCCCTGGCTACCTATTGTCAGCCTACAGAAAGTGCTTTGTACTAAATGCTAATTGCAGTTGAATTTTTCATGCAGTGACTGAAGGCTGGAAAAGGGAACTGTTCCAATCTTTTTCAAGGTTTCAGGGGTGCCCCGCACGTTCTGCATTGAGTAACACGGGACCCTCATCTGTGACCATTGGCTTGTGAAGTTTCAAAAGACAGCTTTATTCTCCTCTCCTCACAGTTTTTTACAATTCCACTGCCAAGCCAAAAAATTCCCAACTTAGTCCCAGCCCATTGTGATGTTTTCCTTGCTGAGAAACCATATAAAATAATAGAAATGTAGCGAGACTGTTTTGACACAAATAAGTACTAAACTCGAACTTTCTGTCTTGGATTCCTGGCAAAATCCCAGCTTTGTGGGAAATGAATACTGGGGAGTTATTCTACATCTCCTAATGGAAACCCTTTCAATAGGGCTGCCCATTTATTTCCTTCCAGAGAATTAATTTACTTGCCATCACAACCTGGATGTGCTTGAATGTTCTGTCTGCATGAGCAACATTAAAACCAGGCCTTAAGCACTTCAGTATCACATAGAGGGAGTTTGTTCTCATCTTTTTGAGAAGAACAGAAAATTGAAGGAAAGTTGTGATTTCCTCACATTTGAAATAAATTAATTTCTTGGTTAAAGCACAAACAAGTGTGAAAAGCAGGTGCTGCAGAATAACAAACCTTAAATGCAAGGAAGCTCGTCTGAAAAAGAAAGAAAAAAAACTTTTTGGAGACTTTCAATTACTTTTTATTAGTGACTGTAAATTGTTTAAAATGCTCTTGGAAAAGACCCCAAGGGACAGTGGGGTGGTTTCGTGTGTGCACTGTGTATATCTTTCCTATTTTTATGTATAAAATGAGGTAACAGAGAACCAAAACAGCACTTGAGTAACATTTCCATGGAGTGACCATGCTCTTTCCTTCTGTGCACTGCCTGACTCTGTTTTTCAGTTGCAGTCAGTGTCAGAGCTGTGGAAAATGTTCCTAGTTGCTTTGGAAGCTGTGACTTACTGCTCCACAGTGGGATGTCCAACTGTTTTCCAGCTTTTATTATTCAGGGAGTTCTTGTGGGTTCGTGTCCAGGGAAGGGAATGGAGCTGGAAAGGGGCTGGAGCCCCAGGAGAGGCTGAGGGAGCTGGGAAAGGGGCTCAGCCTGGAGAAAAGGAGCCTCAGGGGGGCCCTTGTGGCTCTGCACAACTCCTGACAGGAGGGGACAGCCGGGGGGGTCGGGCTCTGCTCCCAGGGAACAGGGACAGGAGGAGAGGGAATGGCCTCAGGCTGGGCCAGGGGAGGCTCAGGGTGGATATTGGGAAAATTCCTTCATGGAAAGAGTCATCAAGCCTTGGAACAGGGCAGTGATGGAGTCTCCATTGCTGGAAATGTTCAGAAAACACATGGATGTGGCACTTGGGGACATGGGTCAGGGGTGGCCTTGGCAGTGCTGAAGAAATGGTTGGACTCAATGATCTTCGAGGGCTTTTCCAGCCTTAATGATTCAGTGGTTCTGGGTCTGCTGCCTGGCCTGGACAGTTCTGATTTTTAGTATAATTTTATCTTGCTCTGGGATCCACTTCCATGGAAGTGAAACCCATGGGCTTGAAGAGAATTCCGTGCACGGTGTATTGGGGTTTGTGGTGGCCCCACTGCCCAGAGCTGTGGGGCTGGGAGAGATGGAGGACAAGGAAAATGAGCCATTCCCCCTCCCTGGCTGTGGCTGCAGAGCCAGCTGGGGCACTGCAAGGAAACACTGAGCCTGGCTGATGGGAGAAAGGAAAACTAGGACAGGTTTTCAAGTTTATTTATGTATACAGGGTAAAAAATCCAACTCCAAAATAGCAAGCTGGGCATGTGGCACTCCTAAAGAAATGCCAGGTAAGGGCAGACACCACATGTACAGAGAGAGCTTCTCTGGAGTTTGTTCTCTCAACACAGCCAGGGGAAGGGGAAATTGTGAAAAATCCACCAACCACACTTTCAGTCTGTTCCTTGAATTTGGCAGCACCTGCAGTAGGCAGGACTTTGCCCATCCCCTGTATATTCACAAAACAAAGTTACTGCAAGGTAACAGTGCTTGTGCCTCCAGTAATGTTTATAAACCAGCAGCCTGATTTATCCAAGTGCCAGCAAATAGCATAAAGCAAACTGGGGGGACTGGGATAGAAACCTGCTCCAAGAAATGTTTGGTAATTCAGTGCTGCATGAAAATGAGATTTCAGTGCTCTTCAGTTGCCAATAACACCAAGTGCATTTCAGTCAGAACCCCTCACTTGAGGGCTGCTTTTAGTACCCTCTAAATACAAACACTGAGGGTGCTGAGATGTGTTTCTATGGCAGATTAAAGTGTGAGATGAGCAAATCACTGTCAAGTTTCTGTGGGCTTGGCAGGATGAACGTCTCATGCTTTACTTCCAGGATTATTATAAACGCTTGTGACTCCAGGTTTAGCATGTGAAAGTGAAGATATTCCTTAGCCAGGGGGGAAAGCTTCGTGCTATGCTGCTGCCAGCTGGTGGGAAATAGCCCAGGCTAGAAATTGTTACCACTAGCATTGCATTAAAGATCAAGCAGAAGGTGAGGAAATGTGTGACTGGCACCGACAGCAGCTGTAATATACAGATTTTTCCTCCCAGAATGTCTTCTCTCTTCTGGCTAAAACAGGAGAATTTCAAAAAACATAAAGCAAGTGCCAAGTTTGTAAAGGCTGCTTTATTGGAATGCCTTGTTTGGCAAACAAAACTGTTTTAAAATTATTTCTTGTCATTTTCAATTTTTCTTTTATCGGTTTGGTCTCTCTAAAGGAGGCACGAGTCCCTTCCAGAGCAATTAGGGCCATTTGTAATGAGCCACCCCAGTGGAATAAGCAAAGTGAGAGGTGGCTGGCTCTTTGAAGCCAGGGATTAGATGGAATCATTTCTGCCTTCAGCTGGGACTCACAGTTCCAGCATCCTGCTTCAGGATAGGTTGAATCATGTGCTTCAGCCCATCTCTGGGCAAAATAGGTCTGTATTTAGGTATATGATTCATTCCCATGAGGATGTTTCAGTGTTGATTAAAAATGAAAATGCTTTCATGAATTGGCTTGTTAGGAGCAGCTTATTGCTGCCACCCTGGAATATCAGAGTATCTGAGTGTCAGGAGCTACTTAAAGCCACTCTGATATTGCACTCTGCAGGGCACCTGCAGCTTTGTGCTCATCCTGTCTCCCACTCTCTTATCCTAGAAACATGTGTAGCTTTGAAGCCATGAAAGGAATTGCCAGCCTTAATTTAGACACTGTTTCAAAGACAGCACACGGGCTTGAAATGATCTATGTCAGGGCCGTCCTTTAGGTTAACTCTTTGTTAAAAAGAATGTGCTTTGAGATGCTTTGTTCCTCGTTCCTGGTGCTGCCACCATGGGCTCTGCTCTGGGGTTGTGTGAGGTGGCTTCAGATGTGTTGGGAAACTGGCACAGAGCAGTGCTACTGCCCCCTGTAAGGGAAGGGCAGCACAAAAAAAGGTGTAAAGAACTCCCTGGCCATGGGTCACTGCATAATTAAATTCATTGTTCACAAACAGATTTAATGAAGGGGGGAAAATTTATATACAATCCTATAATCCCATATTCCTGGGAGGTGATGGCTGCATACTAATTCCAAACCTCAGGAACAGGGAGTAAGGGGGACAATTCCTTACTTCCAGAACTTCCCTTGAAGTTCTGGTTTGTGAGGGCAGAGAGTGCTTTTGCACAGTGCTGGCTGGTGATGTCAGTGGGTTTGTGCATCTCCTTGCTGTCACTTAGACTGAGCTCCTTTGCAGCGTCTTAAACAAAACAAAAGCAAAGTGGGTGGGGAGAATTACTGGAGCTTTGCCTTGAACTTGCATCTGGAGTTCACCATATATGCTGGTAGAAACAAATAGAGTTTGCTTTCACTTGACAGTGACTTCATCCAGAGCAGGGCTGAGTCATGTGCCTGTGGAGCAGCTCCCTCTCCAGAGGATCCTTTGGCTGCTGCAGCTGCAGAGCAGCTGAGAGCTTCCCCCACCTCCCAAATCCATCCCCTCTGGAAGCACAGCCTGCAAGCAGCACACATTGCAGTATTCCCACAGTCAGCATAAAAATGATTAGCAGCAAACCCTCAAATAAATGCACAAAGTAGCAAAAATGCCTCAAAAGCCATCAGAGGCTTTCTCTGCGCTCAGGGAAGTGATTCCGAATTGAGAAATTTAAATGAAAATACACCAAAGACTTGTTAATCTGGTGGAAGCCTTCCTTGCAATGTCATTAATGGTTCTTTTTGTCTGAAAAAGTCTTTGTGCAGGTGTTCACTGCTCACATGCCTGAAATTCACACTTCTGGATGGCCTGGTTCACCTCTGGTGTCACGGAGGTGTGCAGTGGGATCTGGGCACGGCTGAGCAAAACCCTGCACGAATCACTTGGGCTGTGATGCCTCTCCCTGGACCGGTGCTGGAACTGCGTTAAACTGGGTTTCAGACCTGACAGTTCTTTGTGTCTGTACCTGCCTTTTCCCCCTGCCTTTCCCCTCCCTCTTTCTACCTCTCCCCTGTCTTTTCCCTTCCTGCCTTTCCCCTGCCTTTCCCCACCTTTCCTGTGCCTTTCCCCACCTTTCACCTGCCTCTCTGCAGTCTTCATGACATCAGTTCTCCAGGCTTCCGAAAACTTTCCATTTCTCCACCTCCTTCCCTCTTCACCCAGGAGCCATCTGTGAGCCCTCAGGTTCTCCCTTCCTCACTCTTGCACAGGTTTTAACCTTCCACAGACAGCTTTGAAGGCTGATGCTGGGATTTTTTGGAGCTGGTGTGCCTGTGCTGGGGGTTCCTGCCCTTTAGCTGGATCCCTGGAGCACACAGAGTTTGCCAGGCTTTTCTTTCCCTCTCCAGTCTCTCCTGTATTTGGATGCAGCTGATGGGCAGCCCCTGGAGCAGTCACATTTTAATTGTGCCTCTGGCTCTGTGCCCTGCAGAGGGGAATTGGAAGCTTTCTGAGTTCCCTTTGATCGTTTTCCAAGACTGAGTCACAGCACAGGGAGCCCGGTGGTGGCCTGGAGACATCCCAGGAGTCTCAGAAGCTGCAGCCTGGAGGGAGCTGGAGGGGCTCTGCCAAGGATCCCAAACTCTCCAGCCTTTTGGGGGTGAGAGGAGATGCCCTTTATCAAAATGCCAAGTCCAGGCTGGCTTTGTTCCCCAGCAGGACTGGCATGTGCGTGTCACTGCTGTCAGCTCCCAGGAAACACTGGGGTTTGCATTTCCTTAGGAATGTTTGTGAAAAATCAGCAAAGGAAGCCTCAAAGGGAATGGAAGAGAATGCGGCAAAGGCTGGGAAGAAAATATGTGGTGGAGATATTTTATTAAAACCTCCTAAGTCAAAATGTTGGCTTATCACAGGTTGAAAGTTTAAAGATGCCCCAAGTAGTCCAAAAAGCCAGAATGCTTTTCTGGATAAAAATTGAAACTCCATCTATTTGTACAACTCCTTGCAATCCTTAATGGGGTAGAAAGGGAGTTAAAAACTGATCTGGGACTGCACTGACAACCCAAACCAGGCTGGCTCCAGCAGTCACATTTCCTTTTGTCAAATGACCTACAAATGTAACATACATCAGGACAGAAGTGCTGTCAAATCCTGGTTTGGGACCATTTCATTGTGATAGAAACTTCGGAGAAATGGGCAAATTGTGTTCCTCACCCCTGAGGGCTGCAGCAGGGCAGACTCCCTGTGGCAGGGATGTTGTGCTGAGCTCACTTAGGCTGAGCCTGGGTGCAGGGGCAGCACTCTGATCACCTCACACACTGTGGGGGAGGGCATGCTGCCATCCAGGGCACACAGCTTTATCCAAACCCAAATCAGATCCATTATCCTGGGTGCTGCTTTGCTCTCCCTTCTTGTACCCACCAAGCTCTCTGCTTATCCTCCTGCAGGCTCTGCTGCCAAACAGGAATGGATCTCCAGAGGGGGGAGAGTGATGGTGTGTGAGACTCCAGATTAAGCCCTGCCTTTCTATTAATAGCATTTTAAAGTAACACTCTACCTACAACTTGTAAAGGAACCTCAGCTCCAGCATTTTTAAATAGAGTGATTTATGTCCCTTGTGGTGTCTTTGCCTGCAGCAGCTTTGTTTCCAATGTGAAAATTAGAAAATAGATTAAAAGACTCCCGTTCCTCAGAAATGGCCTCAAGCTGTGCCAGGGAAGGTTTTAGGTTGGATACTAGGAAAAATTTCTTCACTGAAGGGGTTGGAACAAGCTGCCAGGGCAGTGGTGGAGTCTCCATCCCTGAAGGGATTTAGATGTGTGGACGTGGCACTTGAGGACATGGATCAATGGTGGCCTTGGCAGTGCTGAGGAGTGGTTGGACTAGATGATCTTCGAGGACTTTTCCAACCTAAATGATTCTGTGATTCTATTCTGCCTTTTCTTCCCTCCCCACCCCCAACACTGGGGTTATCTGGAATTTCTAACTGTTCTCCATTGCTCTGGGCTCCCTTAGGAATCAAAACCATTGGGAGAATCCCATTATTGTCCCTAAAATGGGTGGCAGGTGCTTGGCAGTGGCCAAGTTGAGGGCTTTGACAAACTTGGTGATTTTTTTCCCAGTGTTTCTGTGATATTGATTCTTCCAATTGTTTTCCCTGCCCTGCAGCATCTCCCTGCTCCTGTGCCCAGTCAGCAGAACCAAAGCTGCGTGTCTGTCTTGGGATTCCAGGCTGCCTTGGTGCAAACCCTCCTGCATCAGCATTTGCAGCTCCCCTACAGCCCCAGCAGCTGAGCAGGGCCTTTCTGCTGACCCTGCAGTTCAAGAGGACCCATCTTCTGCTGCTCCTCGCTGTGCTCAGCTCCCAAAAGCCACAGCATCGTCTCTGAGTTAGTGGTTGTGGCTGTTGGAATTGAAGAGATGCAAAATGTTTTGCAAAGCTGAGTCGCTTTTCCTGTTTTACAGGCGGCAACATGCAGGTGCAAGGCATCTAGTGTGGTCACTGGTGATGCTGGGTTTGGAAAAAACAGCCCTGAAGTGGGAAGAAATTTTGGAAGGAGGCAGAACTTCTCCTTGCACCTTCCTGTTGCAAGTTGGGAGGACTCAAGAGCTTGTGTTACATGGGTACTGTCATGGGTCCAGACACACAGGGCTGCAGAGAGGGAGAGCTGCTGTGGGTTCTTGCAAGCAGGGCAGAGCTAGTGAAGGTTTCCAGGGAGAAAAAAAATCAGCAAATAAGTAAATCTGTGCAGGGAGTTGAGCTCGGGGTGGGTGCAGTGATGTGCTGCGAATGGAATCTGTTCTATTGCAGGGGGAAGAGATAAGTGATGAAGTTCTCATCCACACCCAGAGGGGAGGAACAGACCAGGCAGGCAGCTCCAACCAGCCCCCAGGCTCCCAGCCTGTGTGAGTGTGGGACTGCAGTGTCACCGGAGTGGTGACAAGAGGTTGTGATGGATGCACAGAATGGAAAATCCATGTCCAGGGCAGACAGGCACCAAGTGGCCCCTGCAGTGCTGGGGCTCATCCTGGTTGTCCTGAAAGGAAAGCAAACAAGGCTTCAAAACAGTGAAATCACTTGATATGCAAATGTGTGCCTTGTTTTGGACGTGGTGATGTGGCTGGGAACAAAGGGGAGGGAAGTAAACAGCCCAGACAAAAGGGCCTCACTGTCTCACTGCTCCTGGAAAAGCTCCTCTGTTCCTCAGTAAGATTTTTCTGGCTACTAACAAACAGCTGATGTGCCCAGTTTCTCTTGGCCATCCCTTCTGTTACCTCCTAGGTGATGATTCTCCAGAGGAGCTGCTTTTAGAGAAGGCAGCCCAGCATGAGAGACAGAATCAGGTTTGATTAATCACCAGTTCTTCACAGAAACCAGGAGCTATTCCCTGGTGCTGCTGGCACATCCAGCCAGGCCCTGCCCTCCCCGGGCCCTGCAGGATGCTCTGAGGTTGAACATTCCCCTCAAATATCATCCCAAGGAGCATCTCACACCAATCCTTTCTTCATGTTTGCAGCAGAATAAATAGCACTTTCTCACAGCAGAGGTCGAATCACAAAAATGAACTGTGACTTATATTAGCTCATGATGTGATTTGCGCAGTATGCAGCATTTTCTGTATGTGTATTAAATGATATGTATTTCCTGAATAATATAATAATAACAATAACAATAATAATAGTAATAATAATAATAGTAGTAGTAGTAATAATAATAATAATAATAATAATAATAATAATAATAATAATAATAATAATAACAACAACAACAATAATATATTCCCTGCTTGCTTAGAGGAGAAGCTACTTGGATTTGTCCAGGTCTTCTGGAATCAGTGGACAAGCTCAGCTCAGGAGCTGAAATACTCTCTACACTATTTAGTGGTCTGGTTTTCATGGGAAATGCTGCAGCAATGATTTAAAAGCCAAACCAAATAAAAAAACAGTCCCCCTGCAGCATCTCACCTCTGCCCCATGATGTTCCCATGTTGTTTTAATTCCTTTGGTCGCTGGTGGTGAACAAAGTTTAGAAACGTGGCTGAAGGAGGTGATGAAAACTCTGCTCTCTTGTAGCTCTCATCCAATGAATCTGTCTTTAGAGACAGATAAAAACACTATTCCTGCAGATGTTGGTGCTGTCAAAATATTGGGACTGCAGGGGAATCAAGGAGGGTGTAATCTAAATACATCAGTTACACTGAGGGCTCAGGAGTGAGCTCAAAGAGAGGGAGATGACACAACTGAGGGTGCTGTTTGATACCTCTGTGCTGCACAGAAAAGAAACTACTGCTTTTATACTCTTTATATAATGGGTTTATTTATGCCAGATGAAATCTTGCAAGTGTACAGGGTACAAAAACCAGAAAATCAGACCTGTAGGCACTTCATCTCTGAAATTAGGGAGTGAAGGGAAGGGACAGGGCTCAGCTGGGCTGCTTGAACTTTTTCCAGCATTGAAATGTATTTCTGTGATTATGTTAGGAACAGATGTATAAAAGTTTTCTAATGTAATTTTCCTTCATTAAGCCAGCTGATTTAAATGTACAGTGTGCTGTGGAACTTGGTGTGACTTTTCCTAAGGAGCCATCAATAGCTTGCTCCAGAAACACTTATCAGGAGCTCCCAAAGCAGAATGTATTTCAAAGAGTGGGAACAGTCACAGACCCTGGACAAAATGGCCTTGGAGAAAATGGAGTTATGCAACAGCAAACAGACAGTTAATCACAGAATGATTCTGCTCTGTGCAGAAACAGCGTGAACTTGGTTTCTTGCTTAATTAAGTTTTATAACATAAACATGTATCTGATGTCCCTGGTCCAGAAGGGCCCCTGATAATGGCACTGCTGACCTGTGCAGAGAAGGGAGTGTGGGCTGAGCAAAGGCTCGGGGAGCTTTAATCTGTCAGAGAAACAGCTCTGACTTTCAGGGTGGTCTTGGAGATGCCAGGGCAGGATTTAAAGGGCTCGTCTCTACAACAACGATAACAAACTTTTTTCTAAAGTTTTTGCCATGTTAGTGTGTGCTGGGGCTTCAATTCATTGAAACTTTTGGCAGTAAATGCTGTGTGTTTAAACTTACTCAGCACAGCAAAAGAATTCCACATACATAATAATTTTGGGGGGGTTTTTGGTTGATTTGGGGGTTTCTTGGGTTTTTCTGGGGTTGGTTGGTTGATTGGTTGGTTGGTTTGGGGTTTCTTTTTAAGCAGATCTTGCCATTTTATTGTCTCAGCTGTCATTTCCAGGCTGAGTGTCACAGCTGATACTCGCCACTGAAAGCCGGACCTTCTTCATGTGCCTTCAAATCCAGCTTTGGAAAATGACTCATTACTTTTTTCTGGCACCAAAAAGTTTATTACAGCACACAAAAAATTTTGCAAACAGTTGAGGGTTCCTCCAACCCCAGGCATTTGACAGAGTGTGTACTGGGTTAGCACTTACAGGTCTTGTGAGGGATTTTCTAGGGCAGTGTTACTGGGCTGGGGGGTGTTTTTTGAAGTGGAATAAATGGGAATAACTTTCTGCAGGTGCTGCCTAGGTAGGGTTTTCTGACTTGGCAGCTTGGAGCAGCAAGTGTAACACGGAGCTTTCTGAACAGCCTCTAATAATCTCTTCTGGCTTGCAAATAATGTAAACACTGAATCTTATAAATCATGAAGAAAGGAGTAACCCGAGACTTCAGATGGGAAAGCTGCCTTCCCTCGGAGTTCACTTGAGTGGAGGTCGGAGGAATCACTTGGAAGTGGTGAATCAGAGCTGGGCTGCTGCCTGAGCCCTGGGCTGCCTCTGCCTGTGCCGCCCTGTCCTGGCTGCCTGGAATCCTTCTCCCTCTGCAAACAGCCCGGGAAGGTCATGAAGGGGGATGGCAGTGCCGTGTGGAACCTGATGTGGAAATACTGCATTTCTGTCAGGACAATCAGGTACGGGGGGATTTATAAAACTTGGTTTTGTGAGGCTGAAAGGTGCATGTGTTGGAGCTTGCCTGTGCTGCTGCTGGGCTCCTGCTCCCTGCAGGGTTAACTCTCAGCAGGGAGAGTTGTTAGGGTTGTTAGAGTTGGGAGGGTTGTTAAGGTAGATTTTTCTTTCTCAGACCTATACTGAACATGCAAAAAGAAAATGACAGGGTTATTGCAAAAAAATCTTCCAGGAACGTGGAGTTTTCTGTCTCATTTACAAGCAGGAGTTAATAGGAATAGGAAAGAAACCTTTTTTTAGTGAGTGAAAATTCAAAAATTATGCTTTTCTTATGAATGCTTGCCTGTCATAATTTTCTGTATCTGCTATCTCCCAAATCCAGAGGTTGAGCAGTTGTTCTTGGCACTCTGTAAGCATCACTTGTGGGGAAGGGGAGTGAAAAGAAGGTGGCTTTTAGGGCAGGATGAAGCCCTGGATTCAGTGCCTGTTGTCTCCAGGCTGGTGTGGTCTGTGAGCCCACCTGGGAAAAGCCAGGGACTGAAGGAGGGGCTGGGCTGTGGGTGCTGAGGGTGTCTGGGCACAGCCCTGGGGTGTTGGACGCTGCTCCCTGCCAGGAGCAGCTGCCAGGGATTCCAGCAGAGCCCATTCCAGGAATGGAGCTGTGCAGAGAGACACTTGATGATTGTGCATCCTCACAGCGATTTTTTGTATATTTTTAAATAGTTTTCCAGTCCAAGGCCCTGGTTTCTCGGGGAGACACAGCTGTGTGGGTTAAGTGGTACCTTTGGCCGTGCCAGGTCCCCTGGAGAGGTCATGTAATCCAAGTAATTACTGCATTTCACACTGCATAATTATTCTGGGCTGAGGAAATAGTTTAGAGAGCCTGAATTCCTGCATGGACTTTCATTGCAACTCAGAATGAGACTGTGGAAGGCTTTTTATCATCAGGGTACCAAAATAAAGAAAATCCCTTCGTTCTCAGCAGGGTCAATATAATAAAAACTGGCAATAGTCCCCAAGAGAGGATTCGATTAAGATAAAAATAATTTTATTTATGATCTGGGTTTAGAACCAGAAGCAGAGAGAAAGCCTGAAAGAAGCACATGAGTGCAGTCTTTGCAGCCCAGATGTTAATCCCAACTTCGGTGCTGCTGGAACTGCCCTGAGACAAGTCCTGTGCAAACCCCTCAGCCCTGAGGGTGGATGATCCTATGAAGACTAAACTTTTAAAGTTCCTCAGAGGCCTCGGGTGTGGTGATTTTTCTGAAGTTTGACATGCAAATTGTGATGTCCTGTAAACAGCCACTTCTTTATTTCATCAGTGACCTTACTGCTGTGTAGGGTGGGTTGAATATTAGCTGAGTTATTCACAGCAGGGCTTATTTATAAAGCTGTTGGTGACTCTCACAGCCAGTGAAATGCAGAGTAACAAGAGGATTTTCAATGAATGTTTTTGGTTGTTTTGATAGCTCCTATCTTTCTTTGGCAGCAACACCAAGAAGTTAAAGAGAATAAAAACCTGAGTTTTCTTTCGTGGAAAAAGTTCTCTATCACCCTAAGTTGCTTTTCTGACACAATTCAGAGACC
Source organism: Dicaeum eximium (assembly GCA_013396995.1). Lineage (NCBI taxonomy): Eukaryota > Metazoa > Chordata > Aves > Passeriformes > Dicaeidae > Dicaeum > Dicaeum eximium. Next base: position 196,207 of record VWZP01010556.1, read on the forward strand.
CTGAAACTCTCCCTGTGTTTTGGGAGACTCCAGTGAGCACTGGGGCTCCCGTTCCTATCCATCCAGAAGGAGGCTAATCCCAATCCTTTTCTCTCTCTGCCTCTTCTCCCTTTTCTGGGGATCTCTGGAGCCTGTGCAGCCCTCGCTGGAGCTTTCAGTGAGTCTCTCTGTGCTCTGGACCAGCAGACTGAGTTTGGTGTTGCTCTGCCCTGGTGGGAGCCTCGCTGCCCACCCCGGTGCCCCCGCCCTGGGCACCAGTCCGTGCCTCGACTACACTGGGCCACTTGTCCTGATGAATGAGGGCATTTATGCCTGGCTGAGAAAACAGCCCCACTCCAAAAGGAAAATAAGGCTTTAGGGCTGATCTTATTTCCATTGGACTGCAGCAGCTTTAGAAAAACATATTTGACTGAGTCTTTGTTGCCTGTTCTAGCTGGACTGCGTGGCCTGTGGGCAGAGCTCAGGCACATCCGTGTGTGTGCTTGAGTCTGCATGACCAGAGCCCAGCCCCGGGTCATGGCTGTCTGCAGGGGGAAATACGTGTGCAGAGGAAAATGTTTTAGGCCAGGGGAGTCGTGGGTGGTGCTGGAATAAGCTTAGGAGAGAGCAGGACGGTGTGGTGTGGAAATACACTGCACTGCCTAAAAATAATGGTGCCTTTTTTTCCTGCTGGGGGCTGTTGGCCAGCTCCTGGAGCACAATTGCAAAAGTTAAAAAGACGAAGGGATTTCTCTGTGTTGTGCCAAAACTGAGCTTGTTGCACTTAACATGGAACTTGTGTCCTTGCAGAGCTCATTTCTCTGAGCCAGTGAAGCCTCACTACTGCCAGGTTATTTCCCAAGGCACAGCACTGGAGAATCCCACAATGGTCTGGGTTGAAAGGGACTCTTAAAACTCATCCAGTGCCACCCCTGCCACAGGCAGGGACACCTTCCATTGTACCAGTTGCTCCAAGCCCTGTCCAGCCTGGCCTTGGGCACTGCCAGGGATCCAGGGGCAGCCACAGCTGCTCTGGGCAAGAGAGGTTTGGCTGACCCCCACAGCACGGAACAGGGGAATCCCCAAGGCCCAGGACCCCACCCAGACCTGGTGTTCCCGAGGGGAGAGTTGTCATTCCTGTCCTGCCACACCGCAGGGTTTGGGCTCTCCTTGGTGGCTGCAGTCCCTGCCTGCACAAAACTGTTCAGTGTTCCTGCCCAGAGCACTGTCTCCCACATTTCTGGGATGGGAATAGGGGTGTGTGTCAGCCCCTGAGGAGGTGCAGGGGGTGGCAGTGGCTCTGCTGTCACCACACGAGTCCCTCGCCCTCTGTCCTGCCCCATCACTGTCCCAGTCCGTGTGCAGAGGGTGACACTGCCTTCACCCCTCTGAAGGCCTCTGAAGTGAGGGGCTGTGGCACTAAACAGCAGTGCTCTCCTCCTCTGGGCAGTCTCCACTTGTGATATTTGCAGGTGGAAACCTTCCCCAAATCAGGGTGCTGGCAAAGCCTGGAAGAAGAAATGGGGAAAGTGCCCGTCCTCATTTGTTTCTGTTCAAGCTGCACTTCAGTGACCCCCGTGGGTGGGGGACAGGCAAACACACAATTGGGAAATGGTTTGTCAATATGTTCAGGTTGGCCGTGTTGTCTGTAGGATCCTGGCAGTTTCAAGGCAGAGGATCAAGTGTTGGAGAGGGATGGGAGCAGACCCTGCATGGGGAATGGCTCGTCCCCAGTGATGTCCCTGTGCCAGCCAGCTCCAAGCATGGGTTTAGTGGTTGGAGACTGGAGACATCTGAATCAGCACATCCCAGCCCACAGAGAATAAATTACAGGGTTTATAGCAGTGTAACACATAGTTTTCAGCTTGCATCTTCAAGTTCTAGTGCAAGTAATGGAGGAAAATAGTCAATAGTTACTTCTTAGTGCTCCACACATCTGGAAAAAAGTAAGAATTAGTCCTCAGTCTGAGCTGTCTGGGAGTTTCTTCCCTTATTTTCCTTCTGCTACAAACATTTTCCATTTTGGTTTGGTCATACTTTATTTTTAGCTGTCTGCTTTGGCTTTTTTTTTTTTTTCCTGAAGACTGACGGAACAATGCAGTGATTTCATCAAAGAAAACCAACACCCTGAGCAGTGAAAGGGTCCCCTTTGGGCTTTGGTGGTATTTGGGGCAACCACCAGAGCTGGGGTGGTTGGGATGGAGCTCATAAAATTTGGAAGCTTGGAGTACATAAAATTTAGTGTAACTTGGGTGGGGGGATTGTTCATAAATGTTCTGAGCATCCAGACTGCTCTAAATTACACTGGGATCAGTGCAAAAGTGTGGGCTGGGAGCCAGGGCTGGGCATAGTTTGCTCTGCAGTTCATGGGCAAACATCAGCAGCTGACATGTGACCAGAGATAATGGGGTAGATAATCAGATATTTAATTGTGCTTGTCAGTTTTCTCCTGTAATGGCAACTCCAACACCTACCTCAGCTGTTCCTCCTGGCACCTCCAGGGTTAATGTTTGTGAAACTCATCTGGATAAGGAGAATATCTGTTATATATTGTTACAGTCGAAGCAATGGAGTTGGCACCTTTCATTAAGATCAGATGTTACCAATGTGATTTTCCCATAGCTATTTGATGGCTTAAACACTAATGAGAATTACTGAAAATTCATTTCTAAGATTCAAACGAAAAGCCAAAATCCCAAACCCAGATATATCCATATTTATCTCCACAACCTGTCTATTTTTGTATTCAGTTTCTACGTGGGTTTTTGTCATGTGCAAAATGCTGCACTTGAGAAGCTACGAGACAAAGTCAAATGCAAGTCATTGTAACTCATCTCAGAGCTTTAGTCCTCAGGGATGGTTTTTGGAGGCTTTAGTGCCGTGTTTGAGTGTGGTGGGGCTGTGACCATCCCAGAGCCTTGCTTTGGTGGGAGATGTGCTCAGCCTGGCAGCCCCACGCTGCTTGGGAATGTCTGATGTGCTCCCACTGCCAGTGAAACAAATCATGGCCAGGATGGCACCAGGCTCGTGTCCTCAGAACACGGTGTTGGGGCATGTTAGTGTGCCCTGTGCATTTTGCATCCTAAAATAAATTATTTGGGTGAGTGTCTGCCCTGCTGTGCCTGGTCTGTGCACAGGAAGCTGCAGGGGGGGGAATCACTGTGGCATTAATTCCTCTACCTGGAGCTGCTTGTTCAAGGGGGCAATTATGTTGCTGGGTTCTGCTTTGAACTGTTATTTTTTAAAAGTCATTTAGCTGCCTTTAAATGTTGCTTGTGTTCAGCCGGGGCGGGTGGGTGCTTACACGGCCGGATTATTTCAGTCTGATTGTTCATGTAAATGAGAGGTTTGTGGTTTAAGCTTAGTGAGCTTCAGCTGGTTACGGGTTACAGCCCTCTTAGAGCAGATGGCCGGAACCTCATCAGCTCCTTCTGCCTTTTTTGTTACGAGCACTCGTTAAAATGCTCCCACTTCTGTGTGTTCTTTTTGTCTTGCACTCTGTATTATTATTGATAAAAGCTCAAAATGCACAGGCAGGGGCTGGTAGAGACAGCAGGCGATTGCAGTTTAATCCTTGCTTGAGGGTTGGTGTAAAGCACCAGAGTGTGCAATATTTGCAGGTATTTCAGCGTTTCTCTGCACAGAACCCTCGAGGTGAGGGTGGCTGCCCTGAACAGGCACTGGCAGCGCAGCACTGCTGCTGCTGAGGGCTCCTAGAACTTCCATGTGTGGGTTTTAGGACAGGTCAGATAATTGCAGGAGATATTCTGGGGCAGGGAGGTTGGACTGGATGGTCCCCAGTGGTCCCTGCCCAATCCATGACTCTGGGAATGTGGGAGTGATGGAGCAGGGTGAGGCTGGAGGCTGCCTTCAGTCACTGCCTGCACCAGCTGCATTTCCAAAGTTTGGCTGTTTCATTGGAAGGCTGACTGTGCTGAGCTGGTCTGCTATGAAAGTACCAGAAGCCAGTAGCTAAGTAGCTAAAAATTAAATCAACTTCCAGCACTCTTTTGGGTTTTAATGTCTTTGCATTAAAATTATTGCATCGAAGTTTTGCTCAAACTTTCAGCAGCCCTGGGATGGACTCTGTGCTTGCAGAGTGCAGGGTCTAATGACATGCACTGAAACTCTAGAAGTCAGAAACCTAATCCAGGGCAGTCCAGAGAAGTTAACAGCCTGTTTTATTATTTATTTACACAGACCTTTCCAAAGAGCTTGTTGGAGCAGAACCATGGGTTACTGAGCTGGTAGAATTGTTTGTCTAGTGGTAGAGGAGTTGCATTCTATTCAGGGCAGCTTTTTGTACTTTAATGCTCACTGGAGGTGAGGCATATGGTAAAAATATATGTGGCAGCCTTTTGGGCAGAATTAGTTTGAGTTTTTTGCAGCTTCCACTGCTGCTCCTTGTCTCCTCAGACAGCTAGAAATTGGCATTTAGGTTTTGCTCTGAAAGGGTGCTGCTGCTGCTGCTGTTGTCTTTCAAGTACTCAGTTGTTTGCATTTTTGATGTTTTTTAACTCCTGAAGTAACCCATCAGCTTGGGTCTTTTTGTGCTGAATGTACAAAGAAATAAATTATATGGGAGCATTCTGTGCTCTTTGGTTTGAACAGAATTATCTTCACAGTGGACTGTAAAGCAAATTAGGTAGGGAGAACATAAAGCTGTGAGCTTATCTGGTTTTAACAAGATCATGCATTTTCCAGAAGGAGTCAGATGACGTTTTAGGAATTGGTAAGTACTGATCAATGTAAAGCTTATGAATCATGTCATTAACATCTGTGCTGGGGATTGATCATTGTGTGAAAACGTGGGGTGTGTAAGGAAACAGTCTTTTGCTTAAATGCCCGGTAAGAGTTCTATTCCTTTCCTAACAGGAATTCATTTTGCTATACAAGTATAAATTCTAATTCTTGCCGTGTTTTTGCTGTCCTTGATGAAGTATCTGCCTATTAATCATTTTCTTTGACAGTAATCATAAAACCAGCAGGAATTCATGCAGTAAGCAAAGTGTCACACGTTCAGTCATCTCTAGCAGAGATAATAATTCATGGGTATAATTAACTGCCTGACAGTATCGAGTGTGTGAGTGTTTGAAGTGGGCTTGTGTTGTTGGGGGGTTTCCTGTTGGGGGCTCACCACTGCTGGGGGGGTGGCAGAGCTGCTTAATGAGACTCTCGTGACAACTACAGGAACAGACAAATAAATTAAAATAAAATAAAGGCTCATCACATTTGTATTTACCGGCTGGTTAATGGCACTTAAGCAGAGCTGGAGGTGGGCAAGGCAGGGCAGCCTGAGCTGCTGCATTTCCATGCTGAGTGTGCTGGGGTGTAGAGCTGCAAGCTGATCAATTAACAATTAAATATGCTCCTGAGTTAGTCACACCTGCCTCAGCCTTCTGGAAAAGTCTCAGCAGAGTGCATGGCATTTTGCATTCAATGAATTCTCATTAGCTGGTGATACCAGAGCAAGGAGTAATATTCCTTCTTAGCATCAGGGGGCCCCTTTCATGGTCTGATGGGGCCTGGTCTGCACAGGGGGAGCACCGTGGCTGGGAATTACACAGGGGAATTACATCCTGGCATGGTGCATTCTGGTTCAGCTCTCCTGAAAGCCATTTATTTTCACATAAATTGGTTTTCTAACAGAGGAGTCCTCTTGGACACTGCTTTCCCACATCATCTTGAGGGCTGAATCACAGCCACACTTGTGTCACCACTCACCTTCCTGAGAGCCTCTTCACTGTACTTGGATGTCAAGTAAAGCCATCTTTCCAAGGAGATCTCTGGAATCAGGATTCCCTAGGACTTAAGGTTTAAGAAATCAGGATTTAAGAAAGTAGGATTTAAGAAATTGGAGCACTTAGGCTGAACTGAGGTGGCGTGTGCCCCTGCAGGAGCTGTGACTGCCCCTGCTGGCACCGGGGCAGAGCTGGGGGGACAGCCCGGGGGCAGAGCTCGGCAGTGCCAGCATGTTGTGCTCCCCTGGCAGGGCACAGGGGATCTGCTCTTCTACCTGCAGCCTGAATGGCTTCTGGTGCTAGAGCAGGAGGCATTTCCAAAGCTTCGGGCAGGCTCGGTGCACACAGAGCCAGTGCGGGCCGGTGCGGAGGGAAGTGCGACCTTTGTGCTCTTGGGAGCCTTTGGAATGTGTTCCAAGCCTTGTGGATAACATATTTCCCTGATAAAAGGCCAGTGTGGCTGTGGTCTCCTCTGTTGCCTGCAGCCCTGGGTGAAGATCTCTTTGTCTCAGGTGTTTTGAACATTTGTCCCACCCCTGACCCTTGGGTGGTTCCCGTTTTTCTCCTCTCGGAGCCCAGGGTGTGTCCTGCCAAGGGCAGAGGGACCAGCCTGGCCCAGCTCAAGGTGTCCCTGCCCGTGGCAGGGGGTGGAACAAGGTGAGATTTGAGGTCCCTTCCAGCCCAAGCCGTTCTGGGGCTCTGTGATGCTGGGAAATGATTCCATGATTATCTCAGGGTCCAGCTGGGAAGCGCTTCCGTGGCCGAGGCACCCAGGCAGCTTCAGAGGAAGCTGTGGGAAGGATGTGCTGAGCTTCTAATGCCTCTGGGAAGATAAAAGGCACATTTGTACTTTGCCTTGGATGCTCTTATCTAAGAGCAAGTCCTGCTTGCCTTTGGGAAGAAGGGCACAGAAGAAATAGCTATTGGCAGATCCAGTTATAAAAAGCCTTTATAAAAGCCATCAAAACAGCCCCCACGCTGCTATTGTGGGGTTTATTATGTTCCTAAGAAATGGAAGCTGATTTAACAGAAGTTTCACAATGCAGTTAGGAGATACTATGTGTTAAATTGCATATTTTTAGTCTTGTGTGTTCAGCTTAGGGTTAAAGCTCAATTCCAATTTCCTTGGAACTGTTGGGTGTCCACAAAAGACCTGCAACTGCTGCACAGGGATTCTACACAGGTAGGTGTGTTTTTATCAGCAGATGTTTGTATGGCTTAATCCTCTTCCATTTTTAAACCAGCAAGAGTGAACTATTCCACCAAATCAATGACATTGGGGCAGATCAGTCTATTCAGTACCTTATTATCCATTTGAAATTATCTCCTGATATTTCAAAATTAGTGAAAACCAGGCACACTGCTTAATCTGACTATTTAGGAGAGCTTAACCCTGCTGCTGCAGTGGGCACACAGCCCTGAATTTAAGCACTTTTCCACAAAGAGCCTTGGAGTGCTCAGCTGTGGGGTTTTTCTGGCCATGGACACAAAGACCTGATGATAGAATTTCACTGTCTGTATATTTTCAAGTTAATGTAGCAAACAGTTGTGGACGAAAGGGCCCACTGAATGCAGATAAATACTTGACTTCTTTCAAAACATCCAGTGTTAATTCCTTAGAAACCAACACATGGAGAAGAGCACAGACCCTAAAGGCAGCCTTTTCAAAGACTTGTCCCAAGTTGTTTCTCCTCTTTCCAGGCTCTGGAACCACTGCATTTTGCAGGTTATTGCACCTGCACATTCCAAGTGCCTGAGCAGATTTGTTGCTCAGATGATTGAGTCTTGCACAGTAGCTCAAATCCGGGTCTAAAGGGAGACTAATCCCTTTAATGCCTGTCTTGTTGGTGTTCCTCGGGATAACAATGGGATGGAGAGTGAAAAATGATGCTGGAAAGGGTGTAAATGACACTTTGTAAGTGTCTTTTGTGCCCCTACTGTGCTGTCCTTTGTCCTCTCATCCCATGGTCCCTACACTGTTGGTTTTGTGACTGTAACAATTAATGGTGAGAGATAAGGAAAAGAACCTACATAAAAAACAGGCTGGCAGGGCCATTTCCTCCAAAACAGGGAAACACTGGAGCTTTTATAGAAATTGGGACTGGACTGCATTGAATGCATGTGCTGTATGTGCCCTTCCAAACAAAGATGGGGATGGGTGTTCATGCAAAGATACCCAGAATTAAAATCATACATTTGCAGGGTTCCAGGCCAGGTTGGACAGGGTTTGGAGCAACCTGGTCCAGTGGAAGGTGTCCCTGCCCATGGCAGGGCGTTGGAATGAGATGGGCTGTAAGGTCCCTGCCCACCCAAACCAGTCTGGGACTCTGTGGTTCCTTATTAATACAAGTCCCAGTGCTGTTCAGAGAGGACTCAGACATTTAACAGCACTAGCAGCAGGCACGTGGCTGTTCAGCTGCTTCTGTAAACTGAAAAAAAAACCAAACAAACCCCAAACAAAAACAAAAACAAAAAAACCCCAAAAAATAAAAACAAAACAAAACTAAAAAATCCCCAAGCTAAGAAAAACCACACCAAAAAAACTCTTTTGCAAGTTATTTCTGTGTCTGATACTTTGTATTTCATAGTATGTATTCAACTGTTCTATGAGCATTGCAGGCTTTCAGTGTTTTGTATCAATATTTGATCATTTCCTCTGACTTTAAAGAAAAGTGTATTTCAGGCCTTAGGGAAAGCTCTGAGCACCTGAAGGTAGCTACTTGAGTGCTCAATGGTGTGAAGCTGTTTTGAGGAGGAGAAATCTCCCTGGTTTGTATTTTTAGTACTCTGAGGGGTTGATGGTTTGGTGGTGGGGCTTGATCATGGAGTAGTTCAGATAATGGATTAGGAGACCCTGGAGATGAGCACTCAGAAGGCCTTTAAGACACGGAGTTTTCAAGCCTTAACACAATAATTTTATAGACATTTTCATCTGGTGTTTGCTGACTGTCAGTGATCTGAATTCGGGGTCTGAAGGGGTTCCTGGGCTCTCTGGTTTTCCGCAGGAATTGTGGGGCAGGATAAAGATGAGCTTTCCAAACTGCAAACACGGGAGGAGGAGAGGAGAGGAGAANTTAAAAGACAGAAAAAGAAATGTCATTTGGACTCAGAAGTGAGGGGAGAGGAGAGGGAGAGGAGAGGGAGAGGAGAGGAGAGGAGAGGAGAGAGGAGAGGCTCCCATGACTCAGTTGTGCTTTCAGGGAATGACAGAGCACTGCCAACCTCTCCCTGCCCAAGCTGTGAGAGGTGACCTGCCTGTCCTGGTGCCTGCTCAGAGCCATTACCTCACAGGGGCTCCTGTGTCCCTCATTTCCCAGTGCTGAGGTCAGGACGTGCTCCTTGCCTCTCCTGCCTCTGCCTAATGATGCCATTAATAAGAAGAGCTGCGTCCCGAATTTCTGAGGGAAGACAGAGAAAGGAGCCATCAATGTCCTTGGGGTGCTGATGTCCAGATGTGTCTGAAACAGATGGACTGCTAAGAAAACAAGAGACCTGGAGGGAAGTCTCAGCCTTTTCCATCTCTGTCTCTAATTTTTCATGTCTATCAAAGCACAAAAGATGAATTTCACCATGTCTGACTCTGCTGAGAGGGAAAGGAAGGAAACATTTTGTCCAAGCAGTTGGTGTTCATTAAAAAGGGAGATGAACTTTGCTCAGTGCTTTAAAAAATGGCCCTAAAATATGGCCCAAATCTGTACTAGTCATACATTCTTCATAACTTTCCTTTCAAAAAGCTTTTAAAACTCCTCAGCACAGGGCTAGGAGCACTCTGGGTTGTGAAATTATCTTTGGGATTTTTTTCCAATGGTAATTTCAGAGCTCATATGTCAACAAAGCAGTGTACAGAATTATCATTTCCCTCTGGACTTCTCAAATCTGTATCTCCAGGGGAAATCTAGAGACCACATGACATCAGCTTGGAATATATTAATAAAAATGAAATGTGGCATTTGTTAAAATCCCTTTGTTGGAGAAACAGCCTATTTTCCTGATTAAGTGCTGTGTCAATGTTACATCACACTGACTAGAGATGTTTCTGGGTATAAGCTGGGCTGACAAGCTTTAAAAATACCTGGAATCCTCCTCTTGGCATTAAAATCCATCAACATTTGCTAAAGTAATTACTTCTGTTGAATGAATCTGTGGTGTGTCTGGGGAATTTGCTGCTGCTGAAGCTTTTTTTCCCCCCCTCCAACCTATGTGTCACAAAGTAATTCCTTGCAGAGGCTGAAAAAGCCTTAATATAATCAATTCACATGCAAATAAATATAACTCCGTTAGTTCTTGAATGGAAGACAGGCTCTGGAAAAGTCTCAAACTGAGGCTTGTGGTTCTTTGGCAAATACTTTTCAAGTGTTTCATCCTCTTCAAGCTGGAGATCTTCTCATTAACCAGCTAAGGCAACAAATGCTGTCCAGCTGAGGGGCAGCCCCAAGGTTCAGATCCCAGATGGTTGCTATCAGGACATGATTTATCTACCAGAGAGCTCCACACGTGCCCTGGATTTTTTAATTCTTTCCCCTCACCCTTCCGGTATTAAGGCAGTTTGTTATGTTCCTATCAAATATTTATGGGGTTTATCCATTGACTTTTCCTAAGGATTACTGAGCTGGGAGGGAGCTTTCCCCAGAGCACAGGTTCTGCTGCTTGGCAGCTACTTTGTTCAGCATCCCCTTCCCACCCGTTTCTACAGCTGGAGTTTCCAACGGTGCCCTAAAAAAGGACAGGAATAAAAGGCACACAGTGAGGATAATGTTAATACTTACTTTCACTGTTCCTGTGGATAGTTAAAGCCTGTGTGATTTTATAGGATGATCAATACAAATTTCAAATAGTTTTGATACTCAGCACTGCTGAAGCACAGCCTGGCTGTAAAGTTTATAATCACTGGTAGCTAAACAAAAATACAGCAATGCAGCTTCTTCTTATTTTTTATTATATTCTACAATTAAACAGCCTGTGAATGTTCCAGGCCAGGTTGGAGGGGTGGAACAAGGTGATTTTTAAGGTTCCTTCATCCCAAACCAGTCTGGGATCCTGTGACTGTGGTAGTGGATGTGGTGATGTGTTGATTTATTTGTGTATTTTTTAACTAATCTTCAATATTGTAGAGTGAGTTTTTTCATGGAGATGAAGACTTAGATTTCTAATTCCTGATGTTTAGAGCCTCTCAGAGTTTTGGAAGATGGCATGGTAGGAGTTTCTCTTTCTTCCTTGTGGTTCAGTGTTTACATATAAGCAGAAAGCAGGACAGAAAGAGATTCTGTACTCTGGGGAGTCTGGCAAGGAGGTCTGAACAGAAGCTGGGTGTTGCAGCAGTGCTCTTCTGTGATCTATTTTACATGGCATGGAGTGCAGAGGTCAAACTGATAGCACTCTGAAACAGTGCAGAGTATTCAAAGTACCTTCAGAACTTCAGCTCACACTCAAAGTTAAACACAGAAACTGAGCTAAATGTTTTGGAGAAGTGCTGGTTTACTTGTTTCCTGGGTTTGTGTTGGAAAGGTGCAGTATTCTGCTTTGGCACTGAAAAAAAAAGCCAAACACAAAAAGAAACAACCAAAAAAAAAAAAACACCCCAAACAAACCAAAACCAACAAAAATCAAGCAATCCCCACTTTTAAAGTTGAAACTTGCATAAACCTGCATGCATTTCCTTGGCTTGCACATTTATGCCAAGGCTGGAGGGTTCTGCCAGGACATTTGTAGTGCCCTGTGACAGTCTGCCCATGCTATTTGTGTCTGCACATGGAATGAGGAACAGGGAGGAATTTTCCTCCTGACAGCTGTTGTGATCACTCTTCTGTTAGATTCATCTCTAAATAAACCTGTTATTTACATGTGGTTCAAGTGAATGAAAATGCAATTTAAGGGGCTGCTTTGATGCCATTGAGAGTCAGTGGGGAAACTCCCACCAACTCAACCAGGATTTCACATTTGCCCTCAGGAGACAACCAATGAATCTGGAAAATGTACAAAGTGTACCCTCAAACCGATGGCTTTTGGAATAATTCTGCTTCTTACAGTTTTCAGTTATCTTTCCTTTCAAAATAAAGCAAACATTGGAGCTCTTGCTCCAGTAGTAATGAAATATTTCTTATATGAGATTGTGATCTGCTCAGTTCTGACTGTGCAGAGCTGGGAAGGCACCCCCAGAAACAAACTGGGCTGCCCAAAGCTGAAGGGATTGGTTTAACAGGATGTGTCAAAAATCCTCTTTGTTGTCTGCAGGTAACAATTTCTACTCATTTTGACAATTTTGTGCTGTCTCCTGCTGATTTTTGCCGTGTCTCTCTTCGCTTTTAGACATTCCAGGTGTGGATTCAATTAAATGTACGCAGCAGCAGGGTGCTACCCCAGAGGAACATTCCTTGGGTGGTTGTTCCAAGGGAGAGCTTTTCCAGCTTTTCCTCTGCACCCTCTAATTGTGCCTGTGTGGCTCAGGGGCAGGAGCACAGCGAGTGCAGCAGACGAGATCCCACGGAAAGCTGCTTAAGCAATTGGATTTGGGATGTGCTGAATGCCTCAGCAAACCTCAAAGCTGGATGCTCTAATGGAGAGAAAACCTCATTTTGTGCCGTGTTGCTTAGCTCCTCTAAGCAGGTTTAGGAGCAGATCCTGAGTCCCTGGAGCCAGCCTGCTCTGGAGATCCCACCAAACCTGGCTGGGAGGGGAAAGGTGGCTCTGGGGAAACACCTTTGTCATAAAAACAGGGTGTTCAAAGACACAGTAACTCCAAAGCTGGGGTAACAAGAATATAGACACTTATATAAAATACATATAGATGTATAATATGTGTATCATATATTGTGTGTAATGTATAAATATATATATATATACACACATATATATAGGGTAGGCCACAAAAATAGATGTTTTTTGGTATGTTTAAGGAGTTCTTTGCCTATGAAGAGCTGTTCAGCAGCAGGCCTGAGGCTGATGAGTTCTGTGTCTGGGTAAGGAGTGCTGTTCTTCCTCTCAGGTACACTCACACCTTGGTAAAATCAGCACCTCATGCAATTCCAGGTGCTGCCAGCTGAGTTCCCTCTCCATCCACAGCTTCCTGGGGATGTGGGCTCACTCCTCTGCCTACTCTAATGGAATGGTGCCCTGGCCAAGCACCTTGCTAAAGCCCTCAGCACAGGTGGCTGATAATCTGTTTTAATTATAGTTAACGTGCTTAATTTCAGAAGTGATGCTTAAAGCTGACAGGAGGTTCCAAAGAGCTTTCCAGCTCTGCCTTCCCAGCCTGGCTGGAGTCACACAGCCTCCAGCTCACAGGCTTTTAAATTATTTACCCAAAATTGGCTTTGAAGGAAGAATTAAAAATTTTAAAAAAGAGAAATAAATTGAAGTTTGAATCTATTAAGAACTTGATAGAGGAATGAAATGGAAATAAGAGCTCTTGTAGGAGCGCTTCGGCTTCTGCTGATCTGCAGGGAATAATGGGTGAGTTTTGGAAATCTCATTGGTTTTTATTCCCCCCCCATCAATTTCTCCCTGTCCCCCATCCCTCTTTCCCCTTTCAAACACCAAGCAACTCCACTTATTTTACATTTTCAGTGCCTTTTGCAGTGCTCAGCCCTGTTAGCAGGTGAACAGAGTGGTGTGAATTGATAATTCCCTTCCCAAAAGGGGTCCTGGCTGCTCTACACATGATGCCTCCTGGTCTGGGGCTTGATTTGTTGATTTTTTAAAAATCTGGCTGTAGAAATGAAAGCCGTGCATGTGTTTGACGTTCTGGCTGCTTGCAGTAGCAGAGGGAGCTGATGGGTTGCCTGGGCAGCTGCTGAAGCACTCCATCATTTCAGGATAAACTAAACCCTGCTCCCCTCAGCGCTCCAGCACGGCAATCTGTCTTCCAGGCGAAATTAAAACCAGTTTTAGCATCTGACTAGCTGTGCAATCCAGCAGCCCAGGGAGTGTGGAGAACAAAAGCAGTGGGCAGGCAGGAGGATGTGTGTGCATCCCCTCATTTTGTGCTCTGCAGCTCAGGACACTCATTTGCTGTAAATTACACCTGTTCAGTGGGAAGTGTGCTCAGCCAGGATCAATATTGAGCAGCACAAGGTGCTAAACCTTCCCCTTTAATCATGGGTCTTGTACAGAATTTCAGCTCTCCCTGGCTGCTCTCACTGCAAGTCCCCAGTGCCTGGAGATAACCCTGCAAGAGACATTTCTTCCTTGCCTTTGCTTCAATTTTCCTGCTATTTAATAGTCTCCCTTTTAACCCATGCAGTGCCTGGATAGGTTTTCTCCCCTGAAAAAAAAGATTCCTGGTACTTTGCAATTGAGGCATTGAGATAATTGCTTTTCCCAGCCCTTGCCCTGTACTTGCATAGATTTTATATCTGTTCCCCTCTTCAAAGTATCCCTCCTTCCTCCTCCAGTATTCCCAAGCACAGCTGGAGAGCCCAAAGAACAGTTTGTGAATTCTATCTAGGCAGTATTGAAATGTCAGATACTGTAACCACGTGGGTTTTCAGTTCTTTAGTCTCACAACTACAGATGTGATGTGAAAACAATCATCCAAACACAAACTGCTGCCAGAGATCGTAGATTGCAGAGATTGTTTATACTTTAACAATAAAGCAGTGATTTTATATCTTATGTGATTTCTAGGCTATTAAAGTCTTTATGTTATAGTGAGCAAGCTTTCAGAACCTTCTTGTGATGAAGCTGCAGATGTTTTGGCAGCAATGGAAATTTGGGATTCTGCTACTGCTTCATCAACTACAGCTCTCTGTTGGGTTTGGGGTGGCTTTTAGCAGTTTTGGGGCTGAAATTAAGAGAGCAATAAACTGCCTGATGGGGCAGGGCAGGAAAGTTCTGCTGCTGAGCAGATCTCTGGGAATTGAGAGCTGTGGTTTTTCCAGCATTGTAGGAAGAGCCCCATGTGCTGTCTGTAGTTGGGAGCATTAGCTCAGGGTTGTTGTGTGTCGTGCCAGGTCTCATTTCAGAGGTTCATGGGAGTTTGTGTGATACCAGAGGCCATCAAATGTGGTGTGATTTGGGATTCTGCCCAAACCTGCCCCACATCCAGGCGTGTTCCTGAGGGAACCGTGTCAGGTGGACGTGGCACATGTTGGGGAGCACAGGGAAATACACTTTGTAGTTACTGCACACCTCTTCTATCCCTCTCACAGCTGCTCTGAAATGTCACCTACGAGGCTTTCCACAGCATTTTCAGGTGAAACAAAAGCAAACCGAGGGGCTGACTGGAAATTTGGGTGGTCAAATTGTTTTCAGCCATGGGGTTCAGGCCATGGCTCCTGGACCATGTGGAGGTTATTATTCCTCCACTGTGGTTTAACACTGAATGGAAAAGGTGAAAAAGAAAAGAGGACCAAGTACTGGAAGAGGCAATGTCAGCTTGGAACAAGGCTCTGGAAGAAATGGGGAGCTGGAGCACAAAGGAAAGAGGTGTTTGAGGAGAGCTCAAATCTCCTGAGGGATTGAAGTGAATCATTTAAGTCCTCAGTCTTTATTATTGAGCCAAGCTGCCCTCCTTTGCCATAAACTGCTTTGCAAAAGGCCATCCTTCCTCTGGGCCTCATTGCAGTGACACATAATGTGGACATTTTGGTGGTTTGGAGTTAAATAGTGTGTGTTCAGATGACAAAGAGCTGCAACAGGAGCCACAAGCAATTACAGAGGTAACAATTTTTGGTTACAGGCACTCATGCAATTAGACATCTGGCTAGTGGAATTGTTGCTGGAGATTAAAAAAAAAAAAGTATTAAGATCTGAAAGATACTTACCCTTTAAAAATTTCATCCAACCTGTAGTACAGAACTTTGCCTGCCCAGGTGAGGGACAACTGTGTTATATGTATGTATCAATGTGTGTTTACTGGTAAAACAATAAATACAAGACTCCAAAGGGAAGTTTTACTGTTTCAAAGTGGGATCAAATTCATTCAGTTCAATGCTGGACTCCCCAGCAAAACCTGTCTATCCTGCCTGCTCTCAGGGCTGGATATTTGATGTTTATCCTCATCTATGAGTTAGGCTGAAATTCCTGAGATAGAGAAAAATCTTTGAAAACTTTCAAGGCCAAAATCGAGGCCCAAGTGTGAACTTTGGTAGGTTTGAGGAGGGCTGAGTGTTGGTTCAGGGCTGTTTTTAGTTAAAAATGCACTGAGTGCATCAGCTGTACCATTAAAGGAAGATGCTGTGGCATCTAAAGGAAAATTCTTTGTTTAGCAGGAATATGAAGTGTGAAATGAAATGTTCAGCCACAGCTGAACAGATAATTAAAGGAGACAGTCAGCCCTGCTCAGTACCCTCAGTGTCCCTGGCTGGGGGAATTATTCAGGCTTTTAAAGTCCCATTAAAGTCCTCTGCTGGCCTCATGGAAAATCCTCTGTTCTGCACTCACTCCCACTCAGGACACCTTGATGACCTGAAAATTTAGTACTACAGAATAGGCTTAATTCTCACAGAAGGTTCCATTTAGTGTTGAGGTATGTGGAAAATTAGAAAAGCTAAAATTGCACTGCTATATCATGGATTCAGGAGGTTCTGTGCAAGGCAAATGCAACTTTTTGGAACATATATGCAAAAAATTTGATGATAATTTGAACAGTACAATATGTGTCCTGTACAAGCAGTGCATGTGTTCCTTGTTTTCTAGTGGAAAAGGGAATTTGTGTTCCAGAGGAAACAAAAGGGATAAAATAATAAAGATTTCAGGAGGGATGTGTCTGGGAGCAGAAGTGGCTCAGTCCCAGCTGCCTGGGCAGTGGGACTGAAGGTGGTGCCATTACCCAGGAAACCCCTCCAGCTTCCAGGAAACCCAGCCAGCTGCTCTGTCCTTAACCAGGAATGAAGGTTATGGTGGCCTTAAACCAGAACAGACTCACTTATTGCTTAAATCTGCTTAAAATTTAACCCACAATTCATTTTGTCATCTGATCTAAAATAATAATGAAATCAATCTCGATTCATCAGTGTAAGGAGGGTTTAATTTCCTCTGCCACAAGTCAGTGCTGCAGCCTTGATGCATCTGAATAGTCACAAGATGAGGTCCTTGAGGCAGAATCCCAGGATAGTCTGAGCTGGAAGGGACCCACACAGATCAGGTGGTTTGTGACCTGCACTGCTGTGGTCAGGGTTTAACCTGGGGTGGGGAATGGTAATTATTAATTTCTGAGCAGCATGGCTCTGCTGTGATCAAACAAAAGCCCGTGCTGCTCGTGGGGCTGTGATATCTGAGTGCCTTAAAAAACCCCAGTGCACACAGTGGGGAGAGGCAGGGGCTCTGGGGAATGCATCTTCAATTGAGGAGCCTGCTCTCAGTGATAAGCAAAGCACTGCAAATTCATGCCACTGCAGTTACAGGGCAGTATTTTAATTATTAATGCAAAAAGAATTTGAATGGCTTTAATTGCAGCTGGTAAATTTGTCACTAAAGGCAGAAAAATGGAATTCAGCTTATTTACTGTGCTTTGGAAACCAGGTGAGGAAATGTTTTCACTTCTTATGGAGTGATATTTTCTATTCTGATTTCCACAAGACAAAGAGCACCTGTCCAAGCAGCATATCTGGATAAACTGAATCCAAATGCTGTCAGGAGAGCGGGCCAAGGAATTCTCTCCAACATGTAATTAATTGTTTTATGGGGACAGGGAAAACAGAAGCCAGAGCATTGCAAGTTAATGTAATTTTGATCTTGGAGGAGAAAGGAATGATTTAGACAATTGCTAATGTGTGGGAACCTGCTACTTTCTTTTTGACAGAACTGTGGAACAGCCAGAATGTAACTTAATTCTGCTGGCCTGGGTCTGTAATTGATGGGGCATTTATGAACTTGAATTGAAACAGGCTTGACTTCTGTCTCAGAGCTTGCTGTGGGTTTGTGCAGGGTGCCAGGTGTTCAAGGCAGTGGTCCCAAACCTTTTAATGTAATTCTGATAGTTCCCCAAACATGGCTGTAAATGAGAATTACTGCAGAGCAGCTGAGTTTAAGTGGAGTCATAAGGATGCTGCACTACATAAATTTTAATATCCTGTTACAACAATCATTGTTCAATCTGTAGGTGACACAGAGGGCCAGAAGTGACAGCTCTGGGACAGTTTGGTCAGGAGAACCCAAGCAAACAATGTGCATATTTTAGTAGGCAGTAGGTGACTAGCTAATAGGTGATTTTAATAGGTAACATTAATTGTAACGGGTAACAGGTGAATGTAAAGCAGGGAGTCTGTAAATGGGCTTGGAGCCCACACTGAGTGGGAATCCTGCCCCAAGGAATTGGTTCTGTAAAGCTCAGCAAGCTGCTGAGGGGCAGATGGAACTTTGGTGAGACAAACTGACCTGCTCTGAGTCTCTCCAGCATTTGGGAAGGTTGGAAGGATTTTGGTGGCTTCTCCCTTTGGAAACTCTGAGTGTAGGAGATGTTTCAGGTGTCAGGACAAATTGCTGACGAGATTCCTGTTTTCTGTTCCGTCCAGACAGTCTCATTTATAACTCACTGCACACAGGCTGGGATGTTTTAGAGGCAATTGCAGCTTAGACAAGGCTGAGCACAGGGTTGGGGAGCACTCATCATCAACTACTGCTGGAAACAAAGGGCTCAGGGTCTTAGAATTGACACCTTCAGCTGCACAATCAGCCCTGGCTGGAGGTTTGAGGGTAGTTTTTCTGTTTTCTGATCATTTCCTCCAGTGGCAAACCAAACTCTCCCTTACTATTGCCCGAGGCCAGGGTTTACCCGCTGTCAAACTAATCTATTAATCTATTTAAATAAATAAAGCATTTCCAGCTGTAATGAAGACGTGTAAATGCCTTCAGAGTTCCACCTCTTGGGGAAGGACCTCTTGACACCCCGGGTCGTGGGAGTTTGTACATTTAGCATAAATGTACAATTACAAATGTCCAGTTTGTACATTCCTGGGTTTCTCTAGGGCACAAACCTGCACATCACACTTGGCTTGGAAGGATGAGGTGCTGGGCACACCCTGCAAGGATCTGACCTCTGCACGTTCTGGATATTTGTGTAAATTGATGTTATGCCCCACCGTGGCACCACTTAGCTGGAATTTAGGCAGAGTGTGCACCTGATTTGCAGAAGTACAAACTAATCCCATTTTGGGCTAAAGAAAGCCTAGTTTGTGGGCAGAGTGCTGGTTCAGAGCCTCCCATTCCATTTCCCCGTTCTCCAGGGGATTTCCTCCAGCATTACCTCAGCTTTTGGTGCCACAGGGCTCCATCACTGAAAATGTGCACTGTGTTTCCCCTGCCTCATAATTCATTCTGAACATCTTCATCGTAAAAAACAATTGTTTGATACTTCAACACTGAGCTTAAGCACTGCTGACTGTCACTGTTTACATCAGGAAGTCATTACAAAGAGAAGCCAAGCCCATCCCCCTGGAGCTCCTGGGGAGTTTGGTACCACTCGGAGTGCTGAGCACTGCTGGTGGCACCAGACACTCAAAATGCACCAGGTGTGACGTGTCCTTGGCCCTGACTTCAGCTTGCTCCTCCCATGACAAAGTTAAAGCTGATTCCCTCTCTCAGTGTATCCAACAGAACAGTTCCTTCCTGGGAAAACATTTCCAAGGTGCTGGTTTTGTCAATTCATCCCCCGGTGGAAAAGCTTTCTGAAGAGCAAGGAGGGAAGATGAATGCTGCTCATTTGCTGGAGACAGGGACAGGCTGCAGCCTGTGCCAGCTCATCACAGAACCGTGCTCAATAACATTTTTTAATGCAGGCATTTCCCTTTTCTGCATGCCTTGCAGTGGTGGTCTGGTTCTGTTTTCTGCTGCCACACTTCACATCTTCTGTAAGAAATGAAGGTACAGGTCATGGGGAGTTAATTGGGAGCTGAGCTCTTCCTGCAGGCCACAGAAAGACCATTTGGAGACAGAAATAGAAAAGCTGCCCTAATGTTCCTGCAGCCCTGGCCTTTTGGAAGAGCTTTGACTCCTGTCCTTCACAGGCTGGGGATGAGGCTGAAGGATCCCTCTTGGGATTTTGGGTGGATGTGTGTGGCAAAGTGCAGTGAGCTGACATAATGAGAGGACACCAGACCAACTTTACCTTTATCTCCACATAGATACCCTTTAAAAAATACAGCTATTTTTAGGAACTGTGAGTTAGCACTGCTCTTTCTGTGTTTCCATCCTTCAGCTGAGCATCTGGCATTTTAGCAGAAGGGTTTTGTAAAGCTGACCTGGTTGCAAACTAAAGGATAAACTCCTGTTTGCTGGGTATCTTGAGCATTTCTCATGATCCAACTATTTTCTTGATTCACCAAAGCTCTGAGGAGTCCTACAACCAAATACACACCCACTAGTACAGGCAAAAGAAAGTTATTTCAAATATTGATACTTCCTATGTATTTCTTTAGCTATGTTTCCCCAGGTTTCCCAGTTTGTAAAGGTGGGAAGAGACCAGCTCTTCTTTACTTAGGAAGGGAAGAAAAATGTTTATTTAAAGTTATTTAAAGTGAATAAAAACTAATTATCATATTCAGGATTGAAAGTCAAGTTCTATTTCCAGCTCTCCTTAGCAGCTTCCTGAGTTTGTGTGTAACACCAGGTTTCTTTCATTTTAGGGAGAAAGGGCTGGTAAAAAAATAAAACAATTTTTCTAACAGATCAATTTAAGGAATTGATCTTTTGAATCAGTATTACAACTGGGAAGAGCAGTGCATATGCTGGATTGATGGACTGTAAAGCACACTCATCAAGAGAGAAATGGAAAAATGTTATTCTTCCTGTCCCATTTGTCACTCTGGTATTTATTTCCAAAGAGCAGCTACTCCTTGGGAAAATTGCAGCAGCTTGAAAGTCAGCTGTGCCTACGCTTTCTTTTCAAAATATATTGATTTTTACATTTTTGTAGCAGCAGCTGTATCTGTGCCCTCTGTCAGAGCTGATGCTGGGTGGCTCTTTGTAGTCTTGATATTTTATGAGTTTCTTGGGTGCAAACTTGCTGAGGTTTTTCTTCCCGTGGTAAAGCTCACTTCTCAGCACACAATTCTATAAACCTGTCTCTGAGCTGTGTTTTGCAAGGACAGGTGGTGTTTTTCTGCCCTGTCTCCCATATGGGACATTGGGTTTCTTCTCTCCCTCAACCAATGATGTGGACAGTGGTTATCGCTGAATTGTAAGCATTTCTGGCATTCTTGTACTGAGCATGAAGAAGAAAGCATCTAAGCTCATTACCTGGGCACATATAGCCCGAGCCTTCTGAACAATGGAGTCATTTTAATAAATCATATCAAACCTTCTGATATTAGAGTCAGAGAGTCCTGATTCGCTGTTGGGCACAACAATAGTTCCTGGTGCACGGATCCCCCTGTGGAAGTCCCTTCCTGGAAGCAGAGGTGCTGCTGTGACAGCATTTAAGGCAAAAGGGCACATCAGCAGTGCCAGGCTGGGGGATTGAAATCCCCTGAGCCCTGCCCAGCCCTGCACACACCGACAGGAGGAGAATGGAGGGTGGTGCTGGCTGAGGCCAAACCTCTTCTGGTGAGAGGGGCAGGGGCTCTGGGTGATGGAGAAACATTTGGAAAAGCAGCAATTCCAGGGAGCTGAGACTGAAATGGGAATCTCTGGGCTCTCAGCACTAATCCCTTCCACTTCAAGCAAGCCTGTTGTATGGTTTTTTCCTCATAATTCAGTAATTTTTGACAGTTTGCTGCTCGCAGAACTAGAAATCTCTTAATTTGTCTTAGTTGGCTTCCAACTCATGCACTCTTGTGACAGTGCTAATTTTGGATTTCCAGCCCATATTCTCATCCCAGTTTACATTCAAAAGGCTGTTCTGACCCTTGCTCTGGCTCGGGGGGACTCAGTGACCGGACCCTTGGCTGCCCACAGGGTCAGAGAAGCTCGGTCTCCTGCAGGCAGCCAAGGAGTGGGATTTACTTTTCCTTAGATTTGGATTGGACAGAGGCCTCACCCCTGTCCCACAGGCAGGGCAGACGTGGTGCTGGAGTTTGAATCAGCAGTGGGAGCAGGCAGCATTCCCAGAGGGAAGTCCTGGTTCAGGGACTTTGCTGGAGAGCCGAGGGCAGCTGGTGGGTGACACGGGAGTGACTCCAGAGCAGCAGCTCCTGGCCAGGCAGCCCCTTGGCACTCCAACATTCATGTCTTCAGGCTTGTTACTGCCCAATTCCCAGGCTTTTCCTTGTGTTCCTGATCTTGGATTGACAGTTCTACTGAAAAAAGAAACAAAACCTTCCCCGACCTCATGTAATTTTTACAACTTCTGGTTTGTGACACACCTGAAAATCTCCATAGCAGCATTATCCCGCCTTATCCGTTTATCTGGGATTTTCATTGCTGTGGGAAAACTGCCAGGGAACTGCAACAAACTCCTAATGAACTGGAGGAACTGTAGGACCTGTGCAGGTGTACCTGTACATAAACACCTAATTCCCACAAGCATTCTTTCTCTTTCTTCACTTTAAAGACATTCAAGGAGTAAAGTCCAGAGAGGAGAGGACAAAGACAATGGCTTTGGAAATAAATTTTGTCTTTTGCCCCAAAATAACCTCATTTTATCTATGGAGATGGGGCAGAGCAGTAGCACAGAAGATCCACAATTGTGTTGCACCTGCTACAAAATCTCTGATTTTATAGATCAAGTCCTTTAGCATATTATTTGCAAAATTAATCAAGTTCTTGTCTTCATTTTCTGGGACAGTGGGAGGAGGAGCCTGCAGGTAAAAGCCCATCAGACAGAAAGCACAGAAGGGGCAGGTGAAGTAAGGAGCACTTTGCTGGTTAAATCTCTCCTTTGGGCAATGTTGACATTGATGGAAATGTTCTTTTTTTTTGGTGATTTTTCTAATAGCTTTTGATTGTAAGGCACTGAAACTCACAGGTTTCTAAAAATGAGTTACACATCATAACTTGTGCATTTATTGGGCATGTGGAGGTCTGTCCCTGGAAGGAGGGGAAAGCAGCTCTGTGAGAAGGTTTGGGCAAGTTTGGCAGACAGGAAGCAGAACTATAAATTTTTTTCCAATATTTCCAGTATTTTTCCAATATCTCCCTATGGATTCCTTTAGCCCTATTTCAGTCGCTTTTCCTTTCTGGAACGATGGAAAGAGACCCTCTCTACTTAGGAGGAGGAGAAAAAGGGTTTTTAAAGTGAATAAAAATTGTTACATCCAGATAGAAAGTCAAGGGCTCTATTTCCAGCTCTGTGGCTGGCCCCTGATTGCTCCTTGGCACGGTGGCACCTCGTGACTCACATTTCAAAGGGCTCTGAAAGGAGCAGCTCCTGGTCCTGGATGAGCTGCACCAGCTGCAGGACCCATGTGAAGGGCAAGGCCAGGGACCACGTGGGGAACTGAACCCCCCCTCCCAAAAAAACCCAACCAAAAACCTAAAAAACACACTTAAAAGCCAGGAAGGTTTGGGGATTGATGAGGGGGGTTGGGTTTTTCCAGCCAGGAATCTGCCTGGTCCTTGTCACTGTGCAACAGCTGAGAGTAGTATCAAAACCTTAACCTTGCCTCATCTCATGTGCCTTAGCTGCAGAAAGGGGAAGAAAATATTTGAAATTATTTTCTTCAAAATATTTATCTTTTAACGTGGTTTCCTTGAACTATACAAGACTCTGGTCCAGTCAAACAATCCAAAGAATTGTCCAGCAAAGCAAAAGCTGCCCACAAAATTTTGATCTTGAGTCTACACAAGGTCTGCCCTTTTTCACTGATCACTGTGTGGGATTAAAACCACCTGGTAGAGGCTCTCACCTGAGAACAGTCCAGACTCCAGTACCTGTGTTCCAGTTGTTGCTCCTTGTAAGAACATAGAAAAATTTCTGTTAAACTTCAATTTCCTTTTTATTGTAGGCCAATATTTTCCTTGCCTGTTTTTTCCTTTGGGCTATTCTGCATCTGAGCCTCCTTTTTTTTTCTGAAAAATTAGTTAAAAACAAAAAAAGGCCTGAAAATCTCAATAACAAAGAAAGCAAATCCCAATTATTCAGATTCAAAACCCTTTTTTTCAAGTCCAAGTGCTGTTCCCTGTGAGGAAGAGATGAAGTTCATTTTGCAAAATGGACCTTGGAAAATGAATTTTATTATGAACCTCCTTCTTTGTAATATGCTTATCTCACTTAGTCACAGTCAAGTATTAAAATTTTATATCAGCACGACTGTATAATCATGGGCTACAGGTCCTATGGATGATTTTCTGTGACTTGCATTTTGGACCAGTTCTGAGGAGATACAAGTGAACAGTCTGTGCTGGGAAGCCTTAGAAACTGTAGTTAAATACAGAGAAGTCTTAAAAAATTAAATTGAGATTTTGCTCTTTTGTTGCTGCAAGTGTAGAAGAGAAAAAAAGGCAAACATGAAATAAATGGAATCTGGGAAAAAAGATCAAATTCATCTTGTTTTATTGAGGAGCGGTCATGTGCAAGTGGCCTCTTTATCTAAGCAAGACCTGAGAGGGTTGGCCTGACTCACCTGGTGCTGGAAACACCTCATGGTGCAGCTAAATCACAGCCCCTGCTTCAATAAGAAATTAAAGATAACTGTGATCAGGATATTCCAAATGCAATTGCTGAGGTTGTGTGGAAGGAGGGCACAGGAAATCAGGAGCAGCAGGAGTAACTTTAATTCTGGGAAGCACTTCAGGTGCGGTACATGAGAGGAAGGTTGATGAGAGCCTTCCCAAAGCCCTGGGGAGAGGGGACAAGGGGCCAGGAGCAAATGCAGTGTGACAGGGAAGTGTCCTGTGAGAGTCCAGGGGTGGGAAAGGCTCCATGGGAAGTGACAGTGGAAAATCCCCTGGGGTTTTGGTGTAAATGAGCTGTGCAGTGGGGGGGGACATGGGGAGCTGGGCTCTGCCAAACATCAGGTCAGGGGCTGTGAGACACAAAACACTGAAGGGCGTTCATGGAACTGCCCAAATTCATGGAACTGCCCATCTTTGGAGGGATATGGAGCATGGATAGGAGAGGAAGGAGGGAGGGTTTGCTGAGGGTGATTTTTCTCAATAAGGAAGATCAAAGTGGAATCAAGCAAATAACAGAGATCAAACCCTTGCTAAAGACTTGGATATTTAGAAACAACTTCTTGCACTAAAACCAATGCAAGTACCTAATTCACAGAATCCTGGAATGGTTTGGGTTGGAAGGACCTCAAAGCCCACCCAGTGCCACCCCTGCTATGACAGGGACACCTCCCACTGTCCCAGGTGCTCCCAGCCCGTGTCCAGCCTGGCCTTGGGCACTGCCAGGGATCCAGGGGCAGCCACAGCTGCTCTGGGCACCTTGTTCCCATGTTTTACCATCCTCATTGTAAAAAAACTTCTTTCTTCCATTACATCCCAGTTTATGCTGCCCTGAGAGTGTTATCAGCCAACTCTTTGATGCATTTCCTTAAATATATTTGAGTCAACATTTGAATCTGCTTCAGCTTTCAAATGCTGTTATTTCCCCCAGCTGTAGCAGTGCTGTGCTGCTCCTGGGTGGGTTGGTTTGGTTATGATCAGTCTGATTGTGGAGTGCAGTGACTGCAGTCAGGCTCATCCTCATTGTCTCCATCCCTCCTCAATGTGTGCCCTGCCAGCAATTAAACTTCCAGCTGGGAAATAAGGAGAACGTGGCTGAGGCTGCCTCACTAAAGGAAGGAGCATATATCAAATAAACTGCAGCAAAGTGACAAGAAGAGTCCCTGCAAAGCCAGTGATGTGATGTTACAGGAGCCTGTGACAGCCTCTGACTGAGGGAAGCTGATGGCTTTACCCACACACAAGCAAATGGATCTCTTCTCTGGGAAAGAACAGCATTCCAGACAAAGGGGGTAGGGATCGTTCTCATCCCTGGGAAATGCCCCACATCACCCTCAGCACATGCTGCAGTGTCTTTAGAGTGCAGTTACTAAGCTGCAGAAGGAGAGCAGGGTACAAACTCCAGCCAGCCTCAAGATTATTCACTGTCACTGTTAAGGCTGTTCAGCATTTGAATAGATACCTAGACACCACTTGTTTGGGGTTTATTTTTAATGAATTAATGGGGTGTGCAGTAATTCTCCATTTTTAACCAAAATTCTTGCCTCTAACTTTTTTACTTTTTTTTTTTTTNCCATCTGTGGAGTGCAGCCAGTGCTAGGGGCTGCTGTCCCCCCTCAGTCAGTGCTCTCATGGCTGGCAGCTTATTCCTGCAGCATGGAATGTTTTATACCATCTCAGGTGTTGCAGCAGCACCAGAGTCCCTGTCTGCAGAGCAAGTTTCACTGAATTACAGCCTCAAACCTCGGGAGGGGCAAGCAAGGTCCAAAGGGACCTCCAGCAGCACAGCTCCAACCTAGCGTGGAGCTGCCCCCACAGCCCCAGCCACTCACTGTTGTTCTGCCTCTAAAACAGCCAGGATGAAAATTAAAATATTTATAGGGAACTTATTTCTCTATTTCCCAGATTTTCATGGGGCCCAGCACTGGCTGAGCTTTGTTTCAGTCCCCAGCAGTTTCTCCTCTTTGCAGATGAGTTGGAAGGTGTCAGCTACAGAGTTCATCACTGTTTCCACAGACAGCAGCAGTGAAATTATCTGGCTTGATGTTCTTGCATATCTCCATTGCTGGTGCTAAATTATTGCCAGCAGTATAGCTAAAGCTGCTATCTGTCCTCTAATTCCCAGCCTTCTGTGCTGTAATTTCTTACCACTTGCCTGGGCATTATTCTAAAGGTGATTGAAATGGCACTGTGGGTGACAGCACATAGGTGCTACCTTCAGCTCTGTTTTGGCAGTCAGTAGTCCAGAATGGAAAAAAAAAATTACTTGAATTTATCTTAAAAATTAAATCCTGTGAGATTATGGTGAAAAAAATCATAGTGAAAATTAATTACTCAAGTGATTTCGTTTTGACCCCTGTAACTCTCAGAGGCCATAGTTGTTGCACCCAGCAGGTAACATTTGCTTGAGTTTATCTGCTTTTATTAATATGCTTATGGAATATGTAGGGAAGTTTTTCTGAATTCATGAAGGTGCCAAGAACTTAAGCAGTTGTATTTATGTGCTAGAGAACCATCCTGGCCAGGCACTGGAGCCAGGACAGCTCACACTTCACCTCCAGGCTATTAAATCCATCCCAGCCTGGGTGACCCCAGTCCAGGCACTGCAGTGCTAAATTTGACAGGCTAAGCTGGACTGGTTTTGCTCTGGGTTGCAATCAGTTGTCCTGGAGAACCAAGGCAATGAATGACCAGGATCCAATGTCCTAGACTGAGGTTTCCCAAGGAAACAAGAGATTGTTGGAATGGCTTGGCCAGCGATGGTCACCGATGGCACAGCAGGTGCCTTGGCTCTCAGGCTGCTTGGACACAAGGCAGTGCTGTCACAGAACATGGTCTTGCTGGGGAAGAGCTTGGAATTGTTTCCTTAGGCTGTGTTAAAATATAAAATACACAGGCTGTGTGCTCTGCCTGCGCGCAGGCCTGGGGCAGGGTCAGGAGAGCTCGGGTGGGGACTTTGTTCAGTGGCGGCCCAGAACCAAAAGTGGCCCATCCCACACTGTGGGGGTGGCAGGGACACAGGGTGGCAGCTGGGCACAGGGGCTGTGGGAGCACAGAGGCAGGAAGGAAGCAGGGTTCAGACTGATGCTCTTTTAGCTGCAATTTGCAATCTGCAGCCAGTCAAGGCAAAGCTTCCTGATACTTTTATCTTGTGTGTGGGCCTGCTTTAGGACAAGGGTAATTCTGATAAATGCTTGTTAGTATTTCCCTGAGCTTCCAGGGGTAAAGAAAAGTGAGGTCAGAATCGCGTGGTGTTGAGCTTTGTCTGCTTTAGCTTTGAGGGAGAACTTCCCTGAGAAGGTGCTGGACTTTTAGCTCATGTAAAAGGTGCAAATGACACTGTTTTAAAGCAAACCAGCCACTCCAGTGTCATTCCACAATCAGGAATTCTGCAAACACTCCCTTTCCTGGGACCACAGAGCCCTTTTGGACTCCTCAGGCTCTGACTGGTTTTCCGTACCCCTGGGCCTCATCCCAGGTGTCTGAGCTCCACACTGGGAGATTTTCTGCTGCTGAAGGTCAAAATCCTCCTGGTGACATCACAACTGATGTGCTTCCAAATGGGCTGAGCCCACGGAATCACTCGGAGGCTCCAAGATGAAAACATAAGGAGAAGAATCAGCTCTTATGAAACACTGACCTCCTCCATCTCCACAAACAACTTCAGCAGTGCAGCAAAAATAACACAAAGGAACCAAGCTGTTCCCAGAGTGGAACAGGGATCAGGTTTGCAGCTCGGGGGTCTGACAGAGCAGGAGGATGGATGCCCTCCTCCAGTCAGCCCCAGCCAGCTCATTGCTCACCCTCACTCCAGCTCCAGCTGCTCTGGAAGCATGCAGCCTGGATACTCTTGGGTTTTATTCTAATTATTGCGGCAGTGATAGAAATTGTTCTTCCCAATATGTATTTCAATAACATTTTGCACTTATTCAGCATCTTTGCATTGAAAATCTCAGAAGTGCTTAACAGAAGTAAGTGGAAATCATCTCCAATTTTTCCTCAGGGGAAGCTGAAGCAGGCTGGTAAGGACCTCTGGTGTGGATTGATAGTTCTCTGATTTAGGAGAGGCAGCACACTCAGATTTTTTAGGGGTTTTTTTTTGCTGTTCTTTTTTCCCCTCTGTACTGGAAAGCCGTTCCAGGAGGATGCAGGAGGTGCCTCAGTCACTGGGAAGATGTCTGAGATTTTGGGCTGGGTGTGTTTTGACCTTGAACCCTGGAAGAGAGAGCAGTGTGCTGCTCAGTGACAGACTGATGGCAGGGGTGAGGAAGGGAGCCTGTCCCAGACTACATCTCTGCAGGAGTGTCTCTCTGGACACGCAGGAACACAGGAGACAGGTCCTGGCTGCGCTGGAGAACTTGGGCTCGTGCCAAAGGAACACCTGAGAGGGATGAGGGGACAGGAGCCCAGCACACAGGGATGCTCCTGTAGCCTTTGTGTTCCTGTGCTTCCCTTCCCAGCTGAATTACCTGACTCCTGTCTTTGTGTGGCCACATTCCCGTGTTGGAGCACAGATGCTCGTGGCCATGGCCCTGCAGGGAGCACACCTGGCGGCCCAAGGCTTTGCTCCAAACACACCTCAGCTCCCAGGCCCTTGAAACAATATATTTCTCCAAAAATGGGATGACATTTCTACTTAAAGGGATGGAAAATCCCCTGTGTCCCCTAAAAGCATCTGCTCTGTCTCCCCTCGGCAGAGGAGAACCAGAGATTGGGGTGATAGGAGCAGGTGTGGGAAGGAGCAGGTCCCTGAGACAGCAAACTGGAAGGATTTCCTGTCCAAGAGGAGGGACCAGGACAAGAATTAGGGGAGAAGGAACAGCCAGCAGATGACCCAGTAGGGTTTGGTACTGGGGTTTTGGTGCAGTCCCTGGTTATCAGAGAGCTGGGGAGGGTTTGTCACCAGGGGAACACTTTGTCTGTCAGTCTTGAGTCACATTTCTGCCATGCTTCCCAGTCCTTGGAAGAGCTTCCAGTACCTTTCAGTTACTTTGAAAGTCACCATTAGTGACGCCAGCCCAGAAAACTAACGGAGCTGAATGAA
This sequence comes from Dicaeum eximium, assembly GCA_013396995.1. Classification (NCBI taxonomy): domain Eukaryota; kingdom Metazoa; phylum Chordata; class Aves; order Passeriformes; family Dicaeidae; genus Dicaeum; species Dicaeum eximium. The sequence goes on from VWZP01010556.1 coordinate 225,457, forward strand.
ATGCAGTGATTTTATCAGAGGAGCAAGAACTGAAGCAGTTCACAGAAACCCTTTTTCAGATTTGAGAAAAGGGTTGTAAAAGCCTTGGGCTCTGAGTTCAGCCCAGCTGAACTCGTGGTATTTCCGTCCCAGACAGGGACAGGGGCACTTCCTTACCTCTGGCTAAATGCAGTCAGTAGGATCGTGCAGTCAGGTACCATCATCACATGTGCTGCACAGAGGTCTGACAGGTAGGAGAGGCTGCATCAAGTCCTTCAGATGCTGTTTCTGTGGATTATACTCTTAACATCAAGCTCCTGACCTGCCACCCTACTTGCAAAACTCCAGAAAAGTAGTGGAGAAATTCTTGTTCAAAAAAATTCCTTTTCAAGGGACTTCTCTGCGAAAGTGGAAAAGATTTGGCAGTTGGTTGAACAGATGATCTTGGTTTACTGTTTTCTTTATATGTGTGTAATTTGGTGCTGTTTGAACCATGACAACTGGTGAGCATTACTGGAAGGGTCTGTGCTGAGACTGTGCTAAAGAGCACATGTGAAAACTTTGCTCACGTTTGACTAGAAGCAGCATAAACAGAATTACTTCTTCAATGTAATCCATGATTTAAAACCCTAAATTACTTTGGGCTGCCCTGCACCCAGAAACATCAGTGATCTGACCTGTGCTCTGGGGTGGAGTTCAAGCTGCACTGAAATGCCCCAGCTACATAAGCACAGAGCAGGCATTTCAGTGGTAAAGGAGATGGCTCTGCAGAAGAGAAGAGGTGAGGCAGAGGTGTTTTCTCTGGGAGGAGGAGAAGCCTGACCCATACATTTTTGAGAGGTTCCCAGAGTGTCAAACAGATCAGCCTTGGAGCCTGGGGGCTCTGCCTTCCCCCAGTGAGCCCCAGCCAGCTCATTACACAACCTCAGCCCTTCGTGCTCTGCAAAAAGCTCTCCCAGGCCATGGGCAGCTTCAAGGAATGCCGTGGGAGCTTGGAGGGGCTGATACATATTCTGCCTGGTTCAGAGGTGTTTAAGAGGATAACACAGAGGAAAAATAATCATTAATAAAATTACAATCAGAAGACAAAACACTTTCTGCTTGGGCGTGAAAGTTACGCTACGGCATTTTGCTGCTGCTGCGTCGCCGGGATTGTTCCAAATCCCGAGTTGCAAGTTGCTAATAATAATACTAGCGCTCCATTTTGGGCTGAGCAGCACGGGAAGCGAACGTTACCTGGGAATTAGCGGGGGAATCAGTAGGTGCCGGAGCGGCGGGGCGGCAGCAGCATCGCTCCGTGGCGCTCGCTCCGCCGCCGGGCGCCGCAGGGCTGGCGGGGCGCTGACCTTGCGCTGCGGCGGCTCCCGCACAGCTGCACGGGGCTGTGCCCGCAGCCGGGGCTGCCGGTGGGGCCGGCCCATCGCACCATGCTCGGCAAATGTGCTGAGCCGCACACAAGCCCGGCCAGCCCCCAGCCCTGCGCCGCCCGGCCCCGGCCCCAGCGCCGGCTCCAGCCCCCGGCAGCGCCCGCCGGAGCTCCCGCTGCGCATCCGCCGCAAAGGGAAACTGTGACAGCTCCACCTGGATGGTTGGGTTTATTTATTCGCGGCCCGCGGAACAATGAAGTCAGAGGTAGGTGAATGATGCAGTGCAGAAGTTGCTGCAGCGGGAGCTTCGCTACGGAGATGATTTAATGTGTCGGGCTGGCGGTGGGGGAAGATGTTAATAAATTCTGTTTGTGCATGTATTGGGTTGGGGGGAGGCAAAGCCGGGCGTTCTGGGTGCAGCAGATGACATTTTTAAATTATACAGCTTTCTGTTATCCCTGAAGTAGTCATGTACATAGGTTTTGCTTCCCCGGTAATGACAGAAAGCCAGGCTTTTCAAGGCAGAGCTACTCATTTAACTTGCTGGAATTAACGGAATGTCGTGTTTCATCCTTATAAATGCATATCAAGTTCTCAGCAGAAAAATAAGGGTGTTAATCATCGCAGCTGATGTGGCTGTGTTATGTAGATTGCTCGCATTGATTCCAGGCTGGAGGTTCAGGTTTCTTATTTGCATTTAGTCAATCAAGCCCGTGCCCACCCTGAATCCCTTCGGGTGAATTTCTGTTGATTTTGTTGCTGGATGTATTTATTCTTCTTTGTGTGTCTGCCTTTAAATAAATCATCAGAACAATAAACAATCCTACAGCAGAGGGAGCAGAATGTTTCGGTTCCATCGCTGCAATCCATGCAGTTGGGGAAGGAGGGGTTTATGCAAACCATCAGTGTGGTTCAGGTTGATAAAAATCGATCTCCTGGCTGTGCTGTCCATGGGAAGGTGTGGGCCCATGGGACACGTATGGGAATGGATTCTTAGCAGAGTTCCCCAAGCATGGCACTAGCCTGTGTCCATAGGGGTTCTGTCCTTATGTAAGGGCTGGCTGGGGTGTCTTGGGGGGAAAAGCCTGGGATTTAAGGGGCTTCTTTTATTTTTTTATACCTCTTTGTATATGTAATACATTTCTTGGGCTTAATACATTTTTACAACAATTTTGCTAATTCCTCTCAGAGTCATTGGATTTAAGAGATACTAGATTAGTGATAGTAGATGAATATATTTTTATTTTAATGACGTGTTGATCGCTGCTGGATTTGCCAAGTACCAACTACATGGGAATGTAGTTGGGTTGGGTTTGGGTTTGGGTTTGGGTTTGGTCTGACTGTGTTCCCTGAAAGCTGCAGAATGGTCGGAACAAGGGAAGCAGGAATTGGAGCTCAGCACCCGGGCAGGAAGTTGCAAGATTCCCATTTAAAAACCCAAGGTCTCGAGGAGCTGCTTGTCAGAAAGTCACGGAATCGCAGCTGATGCTTTCAGGCTTTACACAGCAGTTTGACTGGGAGATGGTGATCTTATGCAGCTTTTAACTCCCACATGCAGCTGGAAGTAAAGGGATGAAAAAACCCCTGAAGTCATAAGCCGAGTTAAAGTTGAAATTCATAGCCAGAGTGCTGTTTTATGGAAGTCTTCAGGAACAGGATGAGAAATCCCCTGACCTGTCATATGCCCACTGACATGGATGGCAGCATAGTTTCTGTGCTGTGGAACGGGGTGGGATGAGCCCTGGGAATTTGGACCTGAGTCCTGAGCACCGTGAGGGTTCACTGGGCAGCAGCTTTGGGGTGGAATGGAAGTGCCATCGAAATCTGGGGTGTGTTTAAGCAGACTGGGAGGTGTCAGGTGGGTTAAAGGGTGTTTGGGCTGAGGCACTGTCACTTGGAGAAGGTCACAGAGACACTCGGCTGCCCGCAGGTCAGAACTCTCCCCTTCTCCTGTGTATTCCCAGGCCTTGGGAATGTGAGCACTGCTCCTCAGCCAGGGTAGGACTTTGGGAAGTGCCTGCCAGGGTCTGTGCTGGGCTCCTGAGTGATGGGTCACTCACCTCATCTGTGTGCAGCATCCAGGGGTCCAGCCAACAAGAGAGAAATGCTGCTTTGTGCTTTTTTAAGTCTTTGAGGAAGAGAAAAATACTGCTTAATACAACTAAAAATTACCTTTATTTCCCCACTAAATTATCATTTCGTTTTAAACACAGTACCATTTGAAAGCAATAACCTAGGGGTTTTTCCCTATTTTTTTTTTTTTAAGAAATAAGTTAAAACAGGGGGCTTTATCAGTTAAATGGTACTAAAAGATACTGGTTTGCAGCTTAAGGAAGAATTGAGGTCTTGGATTTATAAATGCATATTGTTAGAATTGCAGTATTTGTGCTTGCAGTTCTATACTTGATCAGGTATTTGAAGATCCAGAGCATGTTTTTGGCTTTCCTGTAACCTGGACAGTAAAGATTGTGCACGTTGGGTGTGAAAGTCTGCTATTCCACACACGAATTGAGGGGGAAATTGGGGGCCTTCAGGTCCTTCTTGCTGAAATTATGAATTTCTGGAGGGTAGAGACACAAGGCAGGTCTCGCTCTCAGCCAAGCCAAGCCCTGAGGGAGCTCTGGGAAAAGGGAATGGCCCCGGTGCTGAGAGGCAGCAGAGCCCCAACCCTGCCTGCACAGACACTGCTGCCAGGCTGGGCCAGGGCACCCAGGGCAGTGCCAGCAGCTGGGGCACTCCTGCAGGGCTCAGACAAGCCCGGCTGTGTTTGTTTGGTGTGTGTGTGACAGCAGAGCTGAGCAGTCCTGGGCAGGGGTGAGGCTGCTCAGCATCCCTGGGGCTCCTGAGCTGCTGCTGCTGCAACAAAGGGGGCTCTGCTGGGGGGGCTGGGGCAGTACAGGGAGGGGAAGGGTGTTCCTGGCACCCAGTGCTTTGCTGGGGGGATCCCATGGGCAGGCGCTGTTTTTTAAAACTCTTGCCTGTGAATAGCAGCGCTGTCACAGCAGAAATGCATCCTGCAAGGACAGCCAGGAGTTCAGGGACAGAAAGGCAGCTGCAAGTCTAAACTGGCCAACTGTGCAGTTGTGCTGTTGGTCTCCCAGTGACTGGACATCACTCCCTCCCCAGTCTGCAGGGAACTGAAAACCTTCGGAAGGAAATTCACATTTTCCAGGAGAGAATTTTTATTCAGGAAGGAAATAGGGAAGTTGGATCTTGCTTTGAGACTTCTTCCAGGCCCCTGCATTTGTTAGAGGGGACCCCTTCAGAAGCAGAAACTTGAGATTTGGCAAAGCACAGAAGGTTGCCAGGCTGCTGTGCTGTGCCCACTGGAAAATTCACCTACTGAAGGTGAGAAAAAAAGTCACCTCCTGAAGCATGAGGAGGGAGATGACAGGAAAAGAAACAACTTTGAAAAAAAAAATTGCTTTTCAGCAAGGCAAAACTGTATGTCTACCTCTTGCAAGAAACATCTTAGCTGGCTGCTTCCCCCAACAGCTGCATTCACCAAAGTGAAAAATCCTGCTGAAATTCAGTTTAATCCAGGCTCCTCATTCCTTTAGGTCTCTGGAAAAAAATTCATAGACCTCGTAAATATGAGGACTGAGCAGCCTGGAGTTTAGGAGGTGTTTTGGGCACTTAGAAGTTTTCTAATGTGGGCAGTGGGAACGTGTACCAAGGTGATGCCATTGAGGAGGGAAGTACCTTTCCCAGTAGGAATTGCTGATGTGGGAGCTGCCAGTCCCTGCTCAGTGTGGTGGCATTCAGAGGTCCAGGACTGGGATGTGGTTTGGAGGAGGAGGAGGAGAGTTAAATCTGCTGCCTGTTATCATTTTCTCTGTTGTGATAGCTGGGAGATCTGGAGTTGCAATAAGAACTCCTTCATATTTAATAACAGTCATGAGGTGTCTGTGCCATAACCTTAAGGAAAATTAATTCCATGGACTCTGGGTTGGATCCTTGATGAATGATCCTGGGTTTGTGGGCTTTGCTGGGTTTTTTGGGGGTTTTTTTAACTCTACAAAAATATAAATAAATGTAATAAATCAGAACTATGTAGTTTTTCCTCCTGAAATTATTTTTATAAACGTTTGCCGATTGAAATGCACAGCATAGGCACTCACAGCACAGATGCAAATGTCTTAATTTTCCAGATGGAAAGACTGAGGGAGAGGAAAGGAGAGAATGGTTTGTTCAGCTGTGGGGGAAAGTTGATATTAGAGGCAGAGTTGGATTTTAGAAACCTTCATTTCAGTTCTGTGCTCTCCCGGCAGCTTGGGAGCACTAGGCAGGATCAGTGTCATAGGCTTGATCAATGAGGTAGAGAAATGCATTTTTACAGGTGTGATTTTGTGTGTGTGTGCAGGTGAGGTCTGCAGAACACGGTGCCTGGCAAACATTTTTATCTCTTTTGGGTACAAGCAGCTCTCGAGGTGAGTTCCCCTCAGTGTCTTGCAGTGCTGAATTGACAGGATGACTGGAGTGGGTGTAATCACGTGTTCCACATTACAGCACTGACTGCAGCCTGCTCCTTCTGGGTGTTGTTAAAATCCAGGGGGAGCACAGCTGCACTGCCCTGAACTCGCTGTGGTGAGCACAGCAGTCAAAATAGCAGAAACAACCAATATCTGCAGACACACAGGGAAAGGACACTCAGGAAAAGGATTTTTCCCAGTCCTCCCAATTTTCTCAAGCATTAGTGCAGTGCTGAAGTCCACTGTGCAGAGGCAGAAAGCACCAGCAGCACAGCTGTAGTGGGATCACACTGAAGGACAAAACCCCAGCTGCTTCAGAGGGGTGGGTTGTGAAGACCTCCTTGAGCTCAAGGCAGATACTTTGATACTCATGTTGTCCACTACAACAGTATTTTCCTAACATTTCAGCCAAGATTTGGATCAATTGAGACAGTCTTCAAGTAAGTAATCAGCAGAGAAGACAGGGATCAAAGAGTGTGGCTGGAGAAAATGGCCTGGTGTGCATTTATTATGTTACTCAGAGCATGCAATAAAGGCTGCTGGTTCAGCTGTGTGCCCCTTCCACGGGGCTTCACCCAGAGAATATTCTTGGATTCAGTTCCAAAAGGGGGAAAAATTGTATTTCCTTTTAGACACTGCTGTCTTTTTCCTTGTTTGATAGCTGCTGCCAAAGAAGGGTTGCCTCAGATGTGTTTCTTTCAGCAAAGGGCCATAGGAAAATATTTCCTGGTAACCAGACCTTACTAGGTGTATACTATTTGTGGGACATGTTAGTATAATCATGATGCTTTGTATCTCCTGATTAACATGATGAATATCCCAATGGAAAAACAAAACACCATTCTGTTATCAGTAACAGAAGTGATAAGGTGGGAAATGGGAAGGGCAGACCAACACCCTGGTTTAGGTGTCAGAGCATAAGGCATTTGTATCCCAGTGAGGAGCTTATCTGGGCTGTTACATTCCTAAATCAGTGGCACACATGAATTTCTAAAGCATTGCTGGCAGATCAGTGATGGTAACATTAACGTGCTGATCCAAGTGTGGAAGGCTGGCTGGAAAGGAAATGAGCCAAAGAAAATAATTGGGGGGTTAAATTTCTCTCTGCTCTCCTTCCTTCCCTTCCTGTTTGTGTGTTGCTGTGAGCCCCGTTGTCATGGGACTCCTCTGTAGTGCCATTTGTTTGTCACTTCATCCCACCCTAGACTTTGCCTCTTCCCAGTGTTCCTGCTTGGTGCTCCGTTCACCTCCTCTCTCCATGGTTCAGGAACCGTGGCTGTGTTGGCTCCAGAGCTGCAGCTCAGCCTGCACAGCCCCTGAGGGCCCAGGAGTGTGCCCTGTGGGGTAGCCCAGCTTGCCAGGGAGGACAAGGAGGCTTTGGAGATGGTGCTGCAGGTCCCCAGCCTGGATTCCAGCGGGATCTGCTGCTGTGGAGCTCCCGGGGGTGGCTGTGCAGGACTGACCTGGCCATGTCCCACATCCTCAGCAGCCCCTGCCAGCACAGAGCTCACATTCCAGACCTGTCTGCAGGAACAGCAGGACAGACAGGGCACAGAGAGGCACAGGACTTAGTTCCCTCACAGGTGCTGGCTCAGGCACTCTGCAGCCAGACAGGGCTGGAATGATGTATTCCCCCAGAAGCCCCAGTTCAGTTCTGACCAGCAGCAGTCCCTGACTGGATGCCTGCACCCCTTTGCCTCCAGCCTTCACAGATCCAGGAACTTTGATTTTGCTCTTGTCCCCATTCCTGTAGAGTACTGAACAAAAGCCCGGCCCCAGCTTTCCAGTTCAGCCTTCACACCCACTGTTTTTATGAAAAGATAAGGAAAACCAGAGAGGAGATTTATGTGCAGCTTCTGTTTGGCTCCAGAGCTCAGCCATCAGTGAAGTGAATGAGGGAGCTGTCAGCTGTGGGAGAATAAGAAGTGTTAGTATGCAAAAGGAGGAAAACTCGAGCAATTCACATTGCTGAGCTTTCTGCATCCCAGTACAAGCTGTTTGTTACGGCAGTGTCAGGTCTGGGAAGGCTGAAATAAAGCAAATGCCTGGTGTGCATGTTTGCATATCAATAGCAGAAGTGTTTGCTGGTTTGCTTTGAGGCAGAACAGAACAGAACTGGTGCTCAAGGTCGGGAGCAGCACCAGGGCTGAGACCCTTGAGCCTGCAGTTGGTGTTGTGTTTGCTGTGCAGGCTTTCTTCTCTGGCAAGCTCCAGATATTTGTCTGAATGCTCCAGCTTCCCTACAGCACTCTGGGTACGGTTACATCATCCTCTTGCATGTCCTTCTGCTCACAGCACCTCATCTGAGTCGCTTCGCCCGCTGAAAAAAGACTCCAGCAAAGCAGATCCCAGCTGCTTCTGCCTGGATAGGCTGGTTCCTTATGGAACTAAACAGGACTTCTTCAAAGGAACCCAGCTTGTGCAAAAAAACAGCAAATGAGAATTGTTTTGTTCACATAGCTTTAGGTTTTAATTGGATTGTGAACAATCAGGTTTGTCCCTTTCTCCAGCCTCCCTTGGCACACTGGTGCCAGTGTTCCTGAGACTGTTATTATTAACTGTTCTGGAAGCTTGGACAGGGAGCCTCTCATTGCTCAGAGCATAAACTGCAGCTCACAGTGCAAGTGTGACAGCAGAATTATGTGGGAAGTTGAGTTTTATTCATTTGTTTCAGTTTGAAAACCATTTGTCTGTAAATGGGAAAGCAGCATTCAAACCCAGGGTTAACACAATGTTTATATATATATATTTCTTTTTATATNGTCTCCAGTTTGGTATTGGAGTAGGGTAATCCATGATGAGATTTGATGAGATTGTTCATTCATTTATTCTTGGAAGGAAAACTGGAGAACTGTGTACCTTGATCATCATGGTGCTGCTCTGTCTCCCTTATCTGTTGCTCAGAATTCAATAGATAGAGCTCTATATAATGGTTACTGCCTGGATTGACTTATCTCTTGGCTGAACCAGAGAAGATTTGCTCTCTGCCAAACCCCACTTTCAGGTGGCTGATGTTTTGGAGAGCACAAAGCAGCCAGTGGTGCCACACAGATCATGGTAGGAAACATGGTAAGAACAGAAATCCAGCTCTGGGGAAATAGCATCTGCTGGGAGCCAAATGTGATCTTGGGCACAAGCTGCATTCCTTTGTTTGCTTGTAATCACAGTGGAATTGTGCCATGGAAGAGATTTCATTTGCAGTTGATATTTTTGTATGAAAAACGTGTGGGTGTTTGAACATTCTAGGAAAAGTGAGCCACCCTCGCAGGGTATGTTTACCCAATCTTCTAAAACGTTCACTTCCTCTGACATTCTTATTTATCTTGGCACATAAATACTAAGTCAAGCTGTTTCCCCTTTCCTGAGCTCAGTGTTTTTGAAGGAAGCTGATGTTCAGCCTTGCTAAAGAATTCCAGAACCCTTGAGAGGAGGACCTGGACAAGGAGAACTATGCCATCTTGTGAGAATGACCTCCCAGATTTTCTGCTTCCCGCAGCAAACTAAGCAAAATCTCAACTCAAAAGGACCATGTGATGCCAGTGCTGCAGGTCTGATCCCATTCTAGATAATATGATTACAGCAAGTTTAAAGGTTAACCTGTGTGCTGTAAATATATCATCTTATTATATGAATTAAAAAGAACGAAACCTGTCTAGAAAGGATGAAACAGCATTTCATAAGCACTTCACAAGGCCTGTCATTATAGTGGAGGTTTCTTAGCAGTCTCAAAAGCATTTGAATTACTGTATAATGATATTCTGTCATCTCTTAGCAAGGCTCACATTCTAAACACTTTTACACACAATAGAAATTAAAATGGAATTGAGTAAATTCTGTCTCTTGAATTCAGAGGCTGTGCAGTGATTGTCTAGGTGCTCTGGATTAAATTTAGGCTTGTATCTAATAGAGCTGGGTTATTTGGAGTAACAAATTGTAAAATGTGAAATAGTAGGTCACACGTGGAAAATCAAATATTAATGCATTCTATACACTTTTTTTTAAAGCCTGTTCATTATAGGCACAGGTTTGGCTTTATTCTTTTTCTGTGCCTTAGAATTTCAGAAAAGGGAAGGGGTTTTTACTGTAAATACACAGTTTATTGGGTGAAAAAATATATGCCATGTAACAATTTTTTTCTGAAAATATACTAATATAGTAGATGTGGTGATGTGGGGGTCTCCTGCACACGTGCCATTTTCATGATCTCAGTTGATCTCAGTTCTCCAGCTGCCCAGGAGGTTGCCCAGAAGCTGTTGGTCTGCTCTCTCCAGTGTTGCACCTGAGGAAAATTCATTTGGATCATACCAGGAAATGCAGGCAAAAGCAACCCTTTTGCAGGGGGCAGTGACAGAGTTGCTGAGGCACATCAGAGAAAATCCATGTTTTAATATCTAGCTCCTAGCAAGACCAGCTCTCTCTGCAATTGCCTCCATGGAGATCTCGGTGAGATGCTCTCAAATTTATTTCTATCAGTTCCTGGGTTGGAAGACGTTTTCTCCTCCCCAGGATTGTGCTGTTACTTCACCCCCTTCATAACTTGTCTGACTTTCGACTTTCAGGATAGAGTTCAACGTGGCTGATCCTTCCCTGAAGAGGTTTCTTGGCTGGTTTTGGTACCAAGGGTGGTCTCAAGCAGCCCCCAAGGGCAGCGTGAGGGAGACCAGTGGTTGCTGCTGCAGCTGCAGCACCCTCGTGGCTGGGTCAATGTTCCTGCTGAGCTCTCTGTTTAGAGCATTACCTCAGTGCACACTTGTTCTTCACCCAACAGTGCTGAATTTGAGGGGTGGGAGATGCAATTTGAGGCAGCTGAAAGCAGAACAGAAGACAAGGATATGTACCTGAGGGGAGAAACATTCACACTTTTCAAGCATAGGGAGATACAACCCTGATTTGTGCCTTTGTACCAAGAGCTGAGCAGCAGAGGGCAAACCTCAGGCTGGTGGGTGTTGAAAGGTGCTGCCAAAAGGTTTCTGTCTGCTCAGGGTGTGCAGAGAACCTCCCCTGCTGGGACACACCTCTGGTACCTCAGAGGAAAATGCTGGTGAGAGGAAAAGGGACTTTGGGAGAGTTTGGTCTGGAGCAGTGGGTCCCTCTACAAATAATGGTCAAATAATGCCATTCCTGAAGAAGGGGAATTTGCACTGGCTGCATGGTACTTTATGTTTGTACCTACCAATCTATTTTGTGAGCAGCCTGAATATCAACAAAACCAGTGACATTCTGAGGAGATGTTGTGGGCATCTCCCACACTTATCTGAAGCTCTTAAACGTGCATATATGATCTTTCACAGCTTCAGATTGGTGTGCTTCAACTCCTGCAGTTCCTAGAGGAGAAAATGCCTGGCTGTTTTCATGCATCTGAACATTTAATGAGAGAACTTGCCTTGCCTGATTGTACTTGTCACTGCACTGTTTCACCAGCGATAGAGACACTAATTTGTGACTGTCCTGACAGCACAGAGCAGAGACTGCCTTGTATTGTAATGTAAAAGAAAGAAAGGCTTGTGGGCATGAAGTGAAATGAAAATACTTGAGACTTCATACCAAACTATTCAGCCCTTCCTGAGCATTTTGCTGGCTGTGGTCTGGTTCTGGCAGGTACTCTGTCTGCAAGTGTTCGAGAGAACCAGAACTAACGGGAATGAATATTTTAATTGATCCCTTCAGTTGTGCAGAAATAACTAGATGATCTTGGTTCCCTAAATAAGAATAGAAAAACGTGTGACCAAAGCTGGTCACACAGCAGTCGTGTTCCAAATGATTGGATCACTGCAAAGAGCCTTCTTTCTTTAAATAGCCACCCTATTAGCTGAAGAATGGTAGAACAGCTCTGGAAGGCACTTCTGTGACACTAAATTATGCCTGTGCAGGATCTAACTCCCTTCTCTGAGTCTGACCTTCATTTGCTGAATTCCAAGAGCCCCAATGTGAGACACCCTTGGTGAGCCTGGATGAGGTCAGGCTTGGCCAGTTGAGATACGTTTATGTAATGGCTTGTGTGGCACTGCCTTTTGGTGCAGAAATAGCAGGTTTGTGTCCCTGCACACTGGTGGGATGGCTCCTGAGGTGGGGCAGCTCAGCTCAGCACTGCAGCTCTGAAATGAGGGCATGGTTGTATGGCCGTGTGGCCCCGGCTGTGTGGAGAAACCACAAAAGCTGCCTGCTGTTGGACAGGGGCTGTAATTGGATAAACATTTTTGTGTTCCAAGCTGAAATAGCTCTGTGGTGTTCCTGCAAAGCCCACCAGCTCCCGTGTGTGAGCTGGCCCTGGGCTGCCCCTGGTCAGCAGGACTCCCAGGGGATGTTCTACACCAGGGCACATCAGCTCACTCCATCTGCAGGGCTGACTCCCATGCTAAACAATTAATTTTAAACCAGCCTTTATCTCCCACCCCCATGGCACAGTTGCCTTGTCAGCATGGAGGAGCCACCAGGCAGTTTCCCTTCAGTGCAGGACCAGTTTTAGCTCTGCTACAGATTCATGCCAAGGCTTCCCCTATAAAACAATCAAGAACGGTTTCTTTATGTGAAAATACCTGTTTTGTTTGGCTGCCAAAGCACTGCATGTTTATGGACCTTTAAATTTAGAGGGAGGAATTTTTGGTTAGAATAACCTATGTTTATTTCTCAATATAGAGATCTGAAGCAGGACTTTACAAATGCAGGTTTGATCCCTCTCAGTAAGGTTCCAGAAACATCCTTAGAGGACTTGAAATGCATTTTTCTAATAACTGAAGCTCTCTTTCTATTCATTTTTGTTAAAAAAAAAAAGGGAAAAAAAAAAAAGAACTGTTTAGCCAGGGTATGGGGAAGTATATTTTCAATATTCATAAAATGCTCCAAACAACTACTTCCTTTTATTTGCCAAAACAGGGTGGAGTAGTGAGATCACCATCACCAAGAGGGATGAGGTGTTGGCTCAGTGGTGATGTAATCCTTATTTAATGTTCATAATTTTTAAAAAATTCTATAAATTTGGTTTAAATTGGAAGAGAATCCTCAGAGGTTTTTTTTCACTTGCAGCCTCATCACACAGGTCCCTCGTTACCTTGTGTGAAACACCTGCAATTAAAATTCCCTCCTGAACATGAACATTTTTGTCCTGGTCTGGTTGCATCTGCAAGCTCTGAAGCTCTCCCAGCCATCCTGATGATGAATACAAATAATTTCATGCTTTTATTTGTCAGCACATTAAAAGGCAGGAACAAGAGAGGGAGTTTAATTTGGAACATAATTGGTTCTTTTGTGGATCTGCGATAATTAAATGTGCCTACATGGACAGGCAGCCAAGACAGCACCGTGCCCTACTCACTGAAAGCAGAACTGTTGCTTCGCTTCAGAGCAAACTGCGAGTAAAATTTGAGGCAGAGCCCTTTTGAGTGCCAGCACTGAGAGATTCTCCTCTCTCAGCTCCCTTCAGCTGTGGCCTGCTGCTGACCCTGAACTGTCATTTGCAATAGGACTAAAGTGCCACCTTCCATGTTTTTCCTGGAGCGAGCTGGCGCTCCGTGACAGCCGGACGGGAAGTTGCCTGATGTGATTACTGTGAGGGGTAATAGAGAGCAGACATTCGGAGTGTCTGAGGAAATGCTGCTTTCTGAAAGCTTACATATTTGGGTGGCTTCTGGCCACAGATTCTCCCCGTCAGCAAATCTGAGGAATGCCTTTGCCACACTCTGTTACTTGGCCGGGATTAAGCTCCAAGTGTCCGGCTGAACCAGACTAATCCTCAGACTGGGCTGAACGAACTGTTTGTAGGCCTGTTGTGTAACAAGTTCAGGGAGACCGCCTAGCTGGAGGAGAACAGCTGGAGGAGTCCTTCCCAACACCCCTGGAGAGCTGCTCCCACTCCTGTGTCACGGGTAGCCCCTGGGACAGGTCAAACACAGCGAGCCCCAAGCATCCACGTGTCCCCTGGGCTCGGTGTGGCTGAGGTTTGCTTTGGACACCCAGAGCGTCTTCCAGGCTGTAAGCCTGCCTTTGGGTCATGACAGCAAGGCAGAAAGGGGTCAAATTGTTGTTCCTGATTCCTGAAATTCCTGCAGGCTCTGCTGGGTGGAGACAAAGTTGTGCTTTCCCTGTGGAGGAGCCTGGATCACCTGGAGCTGTCCCACCTGCCTGGGCACTGTCCTGCTGAGCTGACAGAGCTGCTGCAGCATCAGTGAGAAGTGGCCACTGTCCCTCACAGAAACTTGGCTCATTATTCACAGATTCACACAGAATCACAGAATATTCTGAGCTGGAAGGGACCCATGAGGACCACAGAGTCCTTAAGAGAATGGCCCATGCAGGCGAACCCACAGCTGGTGTTACCAGCACCCTGCTTGGACCAGCTGAGCTCTCCCCTTGCCCCTTCAAGGCAGAGCAAAATACCAACATGTGTAGAGAAGAGAGGAGGTCCAGGAAAGGCTTTCAAAACAGAGATTTGATCTTTTCTTCCCCTACATCATGAATTGGCTCCCACAGAATTTATTGCATGCAGGTGGGAGGGAGGGTCAGGGCAAAGACTGGGAGATATTTCAGTTTTACTGAAATTGGCTCCTCTGTGAATGGGTTGACGTGTGGCAATGCCCATATCCAAAATCATCTCATCCTCACTGTGCTGGTCTGTAAAAACAGGAGTACCTCCTAGACAGAGGATCATAAAGAAAACCTAATCTCACACTGGGGACTGGGCAGTTTTATTGTCCTTCCAGAAAGCCAGATGAGACCTTGCTCAGTTTCTATTCCAGTGTATATCCATGCTGTCTGAATAAATTTGAGGTGAGGGCTTTTAAATGCACTTTTACAGCTTGTTTTGAAGATAATGGAAGCAGATTAACAATATAAAACTACTGCAGAAAGTGCTGCTTATTATCATAGGCTTGACCCAAAGATAAACACAACCTGGATGTAACGATGGGAATAGGGGCTGTGGGGAATTGATGCAATTGAAGAGCTGTTGAGAGCTGGGAGATGTTTGTCTGTACACATGGGCTAAAGGAGAGTATGTGAGCATAAGAACATTTCCTAAAATAGCCAAGCAGTCCCTGCAGTGAGTGATGTACAGCACATACTGTGGAGCTTGGTTATCTCGTAAATGATTTCTCTTTATTATCATTCACAGGACAGAACTGGTTACAGTGTGCACTGCCCCATTTTGGGCACCTGCTTAACTGAAAATTCAGAAGTGAATGTTTTTGCTTTGGAATTCATTAAAGACCTTTCAGCTGTTGTAAGGACACTGCTTCCAGTCAATTGTAGTATAATTTAAAACTGCTGCTGCATCCTAGCCTGCACTGCTGTCTCGTTGCCCTCACCCTTGGGGTTTGAGAGCAAGTGCATTCTGTAGAGATAAAAAACCCCAAGCATATTGTGTCTGTCTGCAAAATTACATGTGCACACTTAAAATCAAGGGACTAAAGCATCGAGTTTAAAAGCAATTTGATCAATAAAGGGTTATTTACTCTTGAAAGATTTAAGCATAACACCATGAGTAATTCAGGGCCAAGAGGACTCTGTAATTCCAGCAGTTTCTAGATCCTACTACAGCATTTTGTGTTGTGGTGAAATTACTGGAGCCAAAGAGCCAACTGGATTCTGGGCATTCATCACCTCATAGATGTAGTTCTGATAGTTAGAATGTTTGTTAGAACACCATATTTCAGTTCTTCTGCTTGCAAACTGAGAAGTCAAAGCTGCATTTTGGACCTGGAAAAAGACTGCAAGGCCTCTCGGGTGGTATTTTGTAATTACCATGGTGCACCAGTATTTAATGAGGGAGAGAAGACACGAGGCTTTCCCTCCCTGGAACTCTTGGCCTGCAGCAAAGCACTAAAACTGCACATTTCTGCTGAGCTGCCCCTGTTGAATGTGCTGCTGGAGCCTCCCATCCCAGTCTGAGCAGGCAATTAAAGCCTGGGGAAGCTGGATAAAAAAGCAAGCATGGAGCTGGTTGAGGAGGGATGGATTTCCTCCACTGTGAAAGGCAATTAGCTGTAAATTGTATACTTAAATAGTTTAATAGCACAATGTGCAGCTCATCTTCCCTTTGCCTAGGTGTTTATACCTGAGAAATAGGTTGCAATGTTGTTGTTTATTTACTGGTCTGGAAAATACCTTCATCAACAAATTCTCTTCAGAGATGATATGACAGTTGGGTGATGTGTCAAATCAGCAGGTATTTACTGCTGATGGTGCAGGACTTGGCCTAGGCAGAATGGCTGGTTGATTACACAGAAAAATTTTATTTTTCCTTCCCGTTTCATATTGAATGCTTTGGTTTTTGTGGTGCTTGCTCTGTGTCACAGCCTGTGGGGACTCTGTTTCTTTTACTCTGCATTCTTCTTTCCTTGCTGTTGTTTCCTAACTTCTGCGTTAAGTGACAGGTGCAAGGGAATAAAAACATCCCCACACCTCACGGTAGGGAGAGCGAAGAAATAAATAAAATAAATAGTCCTTTTTGCAGCGATTACAAAGGCCTTCCATTATCCCTTTGCCATGCTGGGAGTATCCTTCATAAGGAGTTTCGATTTTAGTAGTTTATGGCGTAACTTCCCATTTAGCCATTTAAAATGTTGATTTTGAGTGACCACTGACCTAGAGGAAAGGGATATTGAATTAATAAAACTAATATTATCATTTGGGCTTCCACTTTTCAGATTGCTGCCAATACCAAGCAGATTTTTTTGGACCTGAAAGTCATACATTGAACTGAGATTAGAAGGGGCAGCAGAAAAGACTTTGAATCACCTCTGATCACTACTGGCTTGTCCTGCTATTTTAACACTTTGTAGATCAGAATTCTTCTAATACAGCTCATGACTTGCATGAACATGAAAATGTTATTCCTGTTCCCTCAGAATTAAACATTTACAGCTGCAAATGGTGTCTTTTGCATTTATAAGTTTTATCTTGTTAATATTTATAAATCCTTCAACAAAATAGGCTTGCACAAAAGGCATTAATGTAGGTTTTATATTTCCTTACAGAGTGCCTTAGTATAGGGAATACAAAATCTGAGTTAGAACACACAGTAAAAAAAAATTAGCTTTTACTACAAGCATAAGGAACAAAATAATTAAAATGAGATGTGTTTATTAATCTTCTGAAATTCACTCTTTTCCTTCTGTTGTTTGGAAAATATGAACAAAATAGCCCAGTGGTTCTGACACTCATCAGCTGGGGTTCCCAGCTGGTGGCTGATAACAGCCATTGCGGTTTCAGTGGAGCTATGAAGGTTTTTAAAAGTGTTGGACATTGCTAAATACATTTACTGTGGGGCTTTTGTCTCATTTTCCAGTGTTTCTGCTTTCATTTAATTTACTTTTGCTTCAGCAGGATCACACCTGTTTCATTATTCATCTGTTTATCAAGAGCAACTCTGAAACAAACCATATTGGAAAAAACCAGCTGAATAATGCTGCTGATAATGATCTTCTTGGGATCTCATGCCCTAAACATCTTGTTTATGCATATGTATATTCATACAACCAGAATACTCTCTCCATCTTAGGGTAAGGCAAAGTCCCTAAAGATGTTTAAACCTTTTGTTCAGGGAGGGCTTTGTGAAAGCTGCTGTGTGTTTCCCCACACTGCAGCAGGATGATTTCAGTGCGCATTTGTCTGTGAACACGAAGGGACCTCATTTCATCATTGTGGCAGTGACTGTACCGTGCTCTCTTGCCAGCAGGAGGAAGTTCCAGCAAGCTGCATCTGAGAGATTTGGGGAGAAATGTTTCCCAAAGCAAATATTGATAGACTCTTAATTTTCTAAACCAGCACAACGTCAGCAAAATGCGTGGTGTGTCACCTCATCTTCAATTCTCTCAGGTGGGAAAATGACAGCTTCATTATGAAACCCTTCAACATCCAACAGTGCTGAAAACTGGTATCAGGAAAGGTCTGGCTCTTTGTGCAGACTGACCTAAATGCTCTTCAGCAGTGTCAGGTGAAATAATAACCAGCCTGCTTGGCTGCAGGATTTAAACGCAAAGTGCCAGGTTTACATGAACAGAAAGCAGCAGAGATAGACGGGCCTCTCAAAGATAAATGGTTTCCTCTTTCGTCAAGCAAAGGTGGTTAAGTTTTATCTCTTATGTTCTTATAGGAGCTGGGTATAAATACAGAGCTATTTCAGTAGAGTCTTTGTTCCAGCAGCTGTCTCAGACTCTCAGGTTATTCTGCTTACTGTCAGCTCTGTGGTGGTTTTATCCTGCATGAGGAATTATGGCACCATGTTGCTTGGTTCAACCTGAAAGGTCACTTGGGTTATTTATACTGCAGCCTTTCCATGCTGCAAACCAAAATTGTACATCCATGTTGAGCCTTTTATTGGAAATCATAATCTTTACCTATGTTAGTATAATTAATTGGAAAACCCATATTATTTTGTACCATTTAAATAGAATCAGATGAAGAGGTTGTTTGCCCCAGCAAACTTCCACTCATTTTTGAGATTTCTTTCTACTTACAGAGCTTTAGATTTACAGCTTTTTAGGAACAGTTCCCAAGAGCTTCACCCAGATTTGGGGTTTATACCTGATGTATGTTATGCTTTAGCCATAAATAGAACAATAATGGTAAAGATCAGCATCCTCCCCCCTTCCCATGCTAGGCAGTGGGAGCTGTGGCAGCTGCTGAGCAGGCTGCTCCCTTGGAGCTGATGTGCCTGTTGTTTGAGCCCATGGAATATTAGTATTGTTTCCAAACTGGCTGCAGTAGCTG
Source organism: Dicaeum eximium (assembly GCA_013396995.1). Classification (NCBI taxonomy): domain Eukaryota; kingdom Metazoa; phylum Chordata; class Aves; order Passeriformes; family Dicaeidae; genus Dicaeum; species Dicaeum eximium. Next base: position 243,980 of record VWZP01010556.1, read on the forward strand.
GGCTTTGAGCACAACAAATTAAATGGATCAGGTTTATATAACTGCTGTGTGGACAGCACAGCAGAGGGAGTCTGGGTGGCTCAGTTCTAATAAACCCACTGGGGTCCAAAAAGAGAGAATGGTGCAGAGAAGAAAAACTTTCAAAACATGGCTAATGCACCAACTAACAGTGTATACTTAAAGTAAAAATTACATCCTAAATTCTTTTACCAGAGCAGCCAGGAAGACTTAATTTCAGCCTCATGCTCATTTTTGTCTGGCCTCTTGATGCGAGTATGTCTGACCACACTTCGTAGAAAAGAGCCAAGAGGAGATGCTTTTTGTGCCTTTGTCTTTTGCCCAGAGGGAAATGTTCTAATGGCTTTGGTAAATGGATTAAATTGTGTTTTGAATGGTGCAGACCGGGAACATTCAGTGTGTTTCCGGGTGCTTCCCTCGCAGAGCCTGACTTGCTCCAGGCGTTTGTTCCCCATCTGGGACTTTGCCAAACTCCTCTCCTCTAGCAGAGCTGTTCAGAGCTCTGGCTGTGGTGACCAGACATCCAGACACCCTGGTTACTTGCTTTTAGCTCTGAATTCTGCTGCTTTTCTTCTCTTGCAAAGTCAGATCTTCTCTGCTTCCTTCACAAACACAGAGGGAATTGTCACCTCCAAGGAAGATGCTGTTCTGCCAGCTCCAGCTGTACATGTGAGTCAGCATGTTCTGGGAGCATAAATGCAGGGATATCTTCTCCAAAATAAAACCCCCTGAATTTTTTTGAAAGCTTATTGCCTCCCTTTTGCTGTTCATATCTCATAGTTGTAGATGAGCTCTTGTAATGCTTTCTGTGGAGTTTGAGTATGTGAGGACATGGGCAAGTGGAGCCCTCTTAGTACAAGCTGAGTTTTCTAAGGAAAACTGTATTCTGGATGGAGAAAATCTGGCATGCAGTTGGAATTAGTCTGAGTAAAGAATGAATCCCTGAGATTTTTTCTATGGTGATTTTCTTAGTATGATAAAATTCATCACAGACAAGAAGTTATTTTTATTTGAAAACTTTGCAGAAGTGTCAGGGCTTCATCAGGTTTAAAATAATTAATCCTTCATTTTTAGAACTGTAATAATTGAAGGGTGCATGTGCCATCACCACTGTAGCATCATGCCTTGGACATCATATGCAGGAATTTTCAGCAGATTTCTGTTCTGAAGTGTATCTTTGATTCTGCATGGAATATTGTTGCAGTGAGTGCCTGTGAGGCTTGAATTTAGCGTACTTCATTTTGAATGTTTGGGGTTCTTTTTTGCTCTACTTATATTTGTTTGCATTGTAGGAAGGGTAAATCCAGATCTGTGGACAGACAGGTTTTTGTCAGAGCTCTCAAGATTGTGTTTTAGGGGAGGTGTAGATGAAGGCCAGCCTTGAATATTCTGTCACAGCGTGGAAGCAGCGTCACCTTTCCTCGCTGTTAATCCTGCCTCTTCCTTTCAACAATCCTAAACTGGAAGTTGCTTTCAACAAGCCTAACACAGGGAACTGTGCTGCTATTCTGGTGTGTGTCAGTGGGAGTGCTTTCTTCAGACCTAACCAAACCCCAAATCCCAGTTCTCAGCTCTGTGTCATTGAATGATAATGGAAGGAAATTTAAACTTTTTCTCTCCTGGGAACGGCTCCACTGGTAGTATCCATTCCAGGGGAAAAAAAAAAAAATCAGAATTTTGGATTGTCTATCAGGTGATCTTTCCACATCGTTCAAAATGTACTTTTTGCTGGGAATTTCAAAAAGAATCCATTGGAAATAACTCCAGTTTGGACTGGAGTCTGGCTGTTTCATTCCTTCTGGGTTATGGGGGAGTTTTTGGGACAGTAGAAAAAGGGATGCTTTGAGTATTTCTCCATTGGTGAAAGCTATTTTGATGACTAAAAATCCAAACCACAACAAATGCCTTCCTGCTATCAACACTGTCATCCCCAATAGCTAGAATATGCTGTAAGTAGATATTTAATATAAAATAAATGTAAGAAAACATCACTGAAGAACTTCAGGACAGGCTCTGCTGGCTTTATAAGCAAGGTGAAAGCAAGATGGATGATCTCATTTCTGTGGAGCACAGGCAGATGCTTTGTCTACACTGTGTGGAAAGAGAAACATGTAAATAAAGGTGCATCTTTGCTGCCAGTTTTAAGTTACTTGTTAAGAAACTCATTGTGGTGGGTAACAGAAGCCTGTGGAGTGATGTGGGAGAGAAGCTCCTGGAATGGCTGTGGAGCAAGCAACTGATACAGTTTGAACACACTCCACTGCTTGGGCAATTATTTTAGTAAATTTTGTGCTCATCTGCCTGTAAAAACTAGAGGATTTTGTGTTGTCAGTTGAGAGTATCAGATACAGAGTTGCAAGATTAAAAGTTCTTAATTTCTCAGATTTTGGTGGTATTTTTGGTAGGAATAAAAATAATTATAAATCAAGTATTCCTGAATTTCTTGAGATTAAATTTTAAACTGATTGAGCAATACTTCACATTTCAATTACTTTGCAATTCATAATTTAAACGAAAGATGGCATAATATACAAGCTGGTGATCCAACCAAAGAAATGGAACAGGTTTCCAACACTTCTTGTTAAGCTGCAGTTACCTTCATTTTTCCTCTGTCTCTAGCAAGTCAGAATTCTCTTCCTAGAATTAAACACTGGGATTTTTAGTTGATAACTAAACATGGAAGTGCTTGTCCTCCACTGTTTCCTTCGTTGAGGGTAGCAAACCTCAATGTGCTGGTTTTATGTTACAGGCTTCAGGCCCAAAGCAATGCTCATGGTGAATGTGATGGGGGGTTTGATACTATAAAGTATTCTCTATGTCCCTCTGGGCCTGTAAATTGATTACAGGGGCCTGTTCCCTGTACATCACATTTGGGTGATGTTCTCTGACACTGCTGGAGAATTCATAGGGGAGAATTAGAAGACTAAAATTTATCCTTGTGGTTGTTCAAGAACTAAACACCTGCAGCATCTGAGAAGGGGTTTGGTGACCAGGTGTTAAGTTGTTCACCTCTTTGGTTTCCCCTGCTGGGGTCTCTTATCCATAGCAGAGTTTTCACCTTAAGCTTAGCTTAACTTCGGTGTGGGATAGGAACTCAGATCCATAGGCCATGAAATGTTCATACTAGAAACCCCCTGAGGATTCTAGATGGCTCCCCTTCTCTGAAACAGCCTGTTCCATCTTCAGCTGTGCTGTCAGTCCCTGTCAGGCTCCTGAGGATGGAAAGCTTTCTGCTGTGGTTTCCATAGAACAGCCCTGACTGGAACTGCATCCCTCCTCTCCATCATCCTCTGCCCGTGGTGGCTGGTACCAGGAACTGGCCGTGCTCTGCCCCCAGTCACCCCTCTGCAATCCCATCAACAAAATAAAGTGTTTCTTGTAATTCAGTTTTCTGGCTTCTTGGCAAACAGGGCTTTGAGCATACCAGGATAAATCCTACCCTAGAGAAGGAGGAAATCTCTCTGGCCAGATAACATGAAATACAAATTGATTAAATTGCCAGTGCTCTTGCAGTCCTGTGTGTGTTGGAGAGTAGGAGGGGGAGGAGGAGAGATTGGAGTCCCTTTGGGTCCGGAGTGTGTTTCCTGTACGTTGATGAAGATAAGTAACATTAATATAAACTGATTTACTGAGTAATCTTTGGTGGATGCCAAAGATCATCCATTTACAATGCATTCTTTGTCTCTTTTGTTGCCTCAGGGTAGTCTTATTTGCCAAGATACAAACTGTGAGTTCTTACCATGGACACCTAGACTGAGGGCTGGGGGGAGGAAAAAACATGTCATAGTAAAGCAAATGAATTCACATTTCAAATCACTTCCCCTTCCTAGTCTCTAGATTGGTTAGCAGCTTTTCCTAGGACACCTGGGGTGGTTCTTGTTGTAAATTAACTGTTTGCATTTGAAAGGATACCTACCTTTAATTGTACTGTGTAATTAATTACCATAATGAATTTTAATTTTCTTTTTGTCTAAGATTTAGATGAGACTGAATTCATTAAATGTTTTCTGTGACAGGACAAAAGGTCAGCAAAAAGTTAAAAGTGAATTTTCACTTCAGTGAATTTTTACTTCAGTGCTATTGTTTATTGCAAAATAACCTTTCTGTTTTGGGTGCGAGAAATGTGATTTCTTTTGCCATTTTTGCCTCTTGAAGGCAGTGATTTAAAATATGCTTTAGTTTATGTATAAGTACCTTACCCCACACCTTGTGGGACAGGTGGTGGTTGGTGGTGTGTGGAAATACCCTTTCAGAGAGGAAAAAGGAGAGTGGGTCAGGCTGCCCTGTCTGTATGCCATTCAGTGAAACCATTCTGTTCTCCCCTTAAGGCAAGAGGGATCCTTTGCTTTTCTATCCAGATTCAAAACAAGGACTGCTATAAGTAACAATTTTAAAAGATGAAAATTCAGCACCCTGATGTCTTCAGAGCCAGTAAGCAGTTTTGCCAAAGTATAACTCTTGTTATAAAATTCAGGAGTTACGCATTTCCAAAAGGAAACAAAATATATCTTGTTCATCTGTGAACAAAGATCTACTGTGCATACTCATGTGTAAATTGTTCCCTCTCTTGGTATTTTGCCAATGGTGCCTAGGAGAGATTTAAGGCAAATCTGGGTGTTCCTCACAGAGCTAACACTGGGGACACACATTTCTTCTTCCATTTAACATATTGGCAAATGTAATTAGTTATCTGCACCAAAGATTTGGAAAGAGGTGTTTTCCTGGTCCTTTTTTCCCTTACCACGCTGTGTAGGTCAGTGTGATAGAGAACACAATGTGAAGGTGTCACGTGTGCATCTCTGTGCTCTGGACTAGCACACTCAGCAGGACTGGTGCCAAACAACAAATACCTGTCTCCTTAGCTTGGATTGATCACTCTGTAGCAATAAATGCCCCTGCCTCTCAGTCCCTGATGCATTGCATGTAAAATGCAGCAGTGCCATTTAGATTTGGTGTTTTCTGATTGCTTCTTCCCTCTGATTTAACAGTGGATGGAAAGAATGCAAAGTTATCCTACCCTTTTACCCCTCACCTCTTTTTCCAAGTTTAGAGGGATGGACAGTAGGTGTATTTTCAGGTTATGACTGGGACTGGGAGCTGGCTGGAGCAGCCAGTGGGACACTGGGCACACAGCAGTTCCCTGTCTCAGCCCTGCTGTGCCCAGAGCTTGGGCAGGATGGGCAGAGGTGCCCTGTCTCCCTGTGAAAGCAGCCTGAGCTGCTCAGCCTTTTTTCTGAGAGTTCAGCACGTTCCATAGAGAGGGCACTGGAACTTGCTGTGCTGCCCTCCAGGCTCCAGTCAGGAAGCAGGAACAAAAATACTCCTTTTTCTATGCTCTTCATTTCTGGTTGGTGTGGAGTGTGTTCCAAGGTATGTTGTCCTTTCTTCCACTCCTATTTTTGTTTACACTACTAAAGTTTCTATTCCCTATAAAGATTACCATGGAAAAGGTCAACATCTGTTGTTATTTCAGGTAGGATTGGGTTTTTCTAGTTCTTGAGTGTGGTCCACGAACTGAAGTCAATGAGTGGAGGCTGAGCTCTGTTAGCACAGTGGTGTCACACACACACAGCTGTTCCCTGATCTGTCTCTGCAGAGGGTAACCTTAGCCCAGAACTCATTTTGCTGCATGATCACTGCTGGGGAATGTGGGTTTGTTGGTTTGGTTTTCCATGGTCACCACCCTTTGCACTCTACAGAAAGCTTCAGCAGAAGGCCTCCCCTGCATTTTGTGGAAAGGGACACTGGTGGTGGCACAGTCGCCAGGATGTGCAATGCCAAAAAGAAGTGCCTGTAAAAAATCAAGTTTTCTATTTGAGTACTACAGTGCAACTCAATGCTGATGGATTTTACAAAATGGGAATGTAGATAAATATTTTTCTGGATTTAAAAGTAGTTGCATTGCACTAATACAGAAACCATGAAAATATTTTCATAAAATGCCTTTAAATCTAACTTTATTAGGTGAATAATAAGACCTCCCTTATAACCTTCTTTTTACCTAAGTGTTTAAATATGCAGTTAGTGAAAAAGTGATTTCTTTACCTTAAAATTGGATTTTTGTAGTTTTATTATTATTTTTTTTTTTTATTATTTATATGTGGGAATTCCAGTGATGCTTGTCATTTTGCTGACAGTTTAAACTTGGTGGTTGCTATCAAAATAAACAACTGTAACACAGTCTGAGCTTCAAGTAGAAAAATTCCTTGGTTTTGAATGGTGCTTGCAGAAAGGCACTCATGGAAAATATGTCCTTCTGCATGGCACACACTGCACACGTGATCTCTGAGAGCAGCACATTATCCTGAGCCAGATGTCACAAATGCTGCTGGAGAGACAGTTCTGTCCAGAATCTAAAGTAGCAACATTCCAATATTTACTTTAATGCTAAATAGCAATTATGTTCCTGAGCTTTCAGCCACTATCTGTGGAGTAATTCTTTTCACATATGTGTTCAAAGAAACACAATTCTGTATTTTTTAGAAGTAGAAAATATTAATTAAAAATATTAAAATCAGTCTTTCTACTTGATTTTAGTGTGCTCACTGAAGCTCACTCATCTCAGTAAATGTATGAATTGTTCAAACAGGAAAAAAACCCAAAACATTAAATATCAAGTAAACATTATGGTGCTTTTCTTGGGGATGGAGAGCTTTTGAGATATTGATGACATGAAGTATAACTAAGCAATGTTTAATCTCGGCTGCCATTAATCCCAAAGAAATGCTTTTTGCAGAAAATACATTATTACTGCCATGAACTGAAAGCAGGAAAAAAGAGGAAGCTCTGAGGAACCTTCTGGTATGGAATGTTTTTAAAGGATGATCTGTGTTCAGTTGGTTTACACAGGGTGTTCAAAAGCATTAACCCAATGTGTATTAGCCACCTACATTATTTGTATCATCTCAATGTGTGTTTTCTGCCCAAATTTATTGCAAGATATTCAGTAACAATTACTCTTTCAGTCTTTTATTATTGCTAAGTAACAGTCTGGAAGGGGGAGCCCATGGTTTCAGCTTCCTTCTGTGAGGTCTGCTGGTTTAGAGCATCAGGATATGTTCCTGATGTCCTGAATTTCTCTGTCCTGACCCCCACGGGCTCGGTGCTCACCACCCTTGCTCAGCAGTGGCACCAAACACGCAGCCACAGGAACCCAGTGACCTGGTGCTGCAAATGTTTAGGTGTGTCCTGGCCTGTGGGAACTCTGGATTCCACAGAGAAGGTGCCACTGCACGTGAGGAGAATGAAGGAGCCACCCTTGTACATATTCTTCCTGGAAGGAAGAAGTTTTATACATACAATGGTATCAGCGGTTATAATTGCAGTCACCTTGTCTTCCTGGTTCAGAGTCCTGCCTTTATTGCCCCACGAATTCAGATTAGAGACTTCCCTTTCCCTTTTACTCCATCTACAATTTCTGGTGAACAGAGTGGCTTTCTCGGTTTCCAAAGGATCTTCTTTCTAAGGGGGCTCTCTGGCTCCTTGTCAGCCTCTGTACTGCCTTTGGGGGATTTCCAAGCATCCACTATCCTTCTGTCCATGGATTTATGAAAAAGAAGTGTTTCCTCTTGAAGAACCACCCCTCAGTGCTGACTGACCTTTCTTGCAGCTTCTGCTCCTCAGGTATCGTTTCACTGCTGGGGTGAGTGGCAGCAACAGTGACAGCTGCAGAAAGGCCTCTGCTAAATTCTTTTCAAAGGGAGGTAAATTCTTTTCAAAGGGAGGTATTTGGTATTTGTACAAAAAAAAAAAGTTCCATGTGCCTGTGGATCTGTTAAGAGAAATTTTAAATCTCTTGATAGTGTTATAATGAAATGTAGTTATCTAGTAATGGATTAATTTTGTGGAAAACCCAAACTGTGTCTTGCTGTGAACTGCACTGTGGGGAGCAGAGGCAGGGCCAGAGGACGAACACTTCAGCTCAGAAGCAGCGTGAGCAGCATTTCAGAGCTGTGTGAGTGACAAACCTAAAGCGTGTTCAGAAAAGCTCTGCCTAATGTTACTTTTCACAGTGCTGTTGCCGTGGATGTAAACAGTCAGGCAGTGTTATAGTGCACCACTAATACAGTTTACAATAGCTTCTAGCACAAGTGAGGGTTTGAAGGATCAATTGCCGACTCTGAGAGACAAATCCAGGTCAGACTAGTGACAGCAGGGAATTTTCAGTCAGGAATCGTGGCTCTGGTCTAATGGTTTGACTGCAGTCTAAGCCTCTTTAGGCATTGTTTCTCTCAGTGCTGAGATTTTGTATATGTGCTTCATAACTTGCTGTAGTTTACAGGGTTGCCTGGTTTACATGTTCCAGCCTTGGTAAATCGGTGTATCTTAGCATTTTGAAATCTTGTTATCATGTGGAATTTTCTTTTTTGGTCCAAAATTGCTGCTCTTATCCAAATCTTCTAGCCAGGGTACAGAGAGACTTTGCTGGGGAGCACTGCCTTTCTCTGGCAAGGTTTCTTTTGAGGGCCAACAACACACACTGATCTTTCCTCCCCCTGTAGAGTGCAGCATCTTGTTTTGTGGGAGGGCATAAAGAAACAGAACATGTAGATAGATCTGTTTCATTTTTAGTTTTCCCACTGATCTGCAAGACAGCTGAGAGAAGTTACTCTAATTTTTCCTCTGTTATGGTTTATAATATTTATGCTTCAGTATTCCCATCATTCACACAGCAATAAACTTGTTTAGCTTTTGTAAAGGTGAGGGGCTTTGAGATAGATGGATGAAAAGCACCACTTTGGATCTCCAAACCCTTGAAATCAGTGAAGATTTCCTTTGACTTAAATAGATTTTGGATTTGTCTTTTGGATAGTCTTTCGGAGAGCAAAAAAGACTACAAAGATTCATTGTTTTGCCTTCTCCATAGCAACTGACAGCATAAGGCCTTTTCCCAGATGTGTTTGCTTAAAGGCTTTATAAGTTCAGTTTAAAAAATGAACTGAAGTTGTAGTTATTGTTTTTATGCTGACTTTTGTGTATTGGCATTAAAAATGAAATAGTCTAGTACAGAGCCACGGAAAATGCAGAAATGTGTATGAGAGAAGATAAATCCACTTTGGGGGGACACAAAACTGGGATGAGTACAGGAGCATGTTAGCTTTTGAAGAATTCCCTGATACACTTGAGAATTCCCATGCAATTCCAGGTCATGTGGGAGCATTATGATGTTTTATATCCTTAGAGGGTCAATTACTGTTCACTGATGATTCTCACTGTGCATCAGAAGAGAATAATATGAAAGAGTATTTTGCTGTACAGATCTGTCCCAATCTTTTTGACTGGATACTTGGTTTACATTAAGTGTACAGGTAAGCATGGGTGGGGGAGAGCATGAGAAACAGAGCATTCACCATGGGAGGCAGCAAGTGGAGGATCCACATGGGTTAGCATACACTTTTCATTAATATTCCCTCAAATCCCACTGTGAGAGGAATAACAGGTATTTTGACCTGTATATGCAGTTTATTGTACAATACTGCATGGCTGTATTTATACTCCACAGGAAGAAAACTGCTCCCTAGTAGTTTCTTCTGGGCTTTTTTTGCCTGTGTAACCCTTTGCTTTTATTCAAGCAAAATCCAAGACAAATGCTTATTTTTCAGCCTTTGCAAATCTTGGAAATAATGGTGTATTAAATGTGATTAAGGTGGGAATTACCCTTTAACCAGGGTCATAATTACTGTAGATTTAGATGGCATATTGTACAAATTACAGTATGCTTATAATTACAAATTGAGTTTGTTGCACTCTGGGGGTTTATAAACTTTGTTTTAGCCATTAACACATTAAATAGCAGTGATTTATGTAAATTAGTGAATAAACCAAAATTTCAGTGTTGCATTTAATCTAAGGTTTAATTATATTTCTGTATTAGAAATGAAATAGGTTTAGCTTTAGCAGGGTGGGTTGAATGTTTTGAGGGAATCATTCACTGCTGAGATATTGTAGTCTGAGAATGCTATTTGTTGGGCAACTGGCTGGAAACTGCAGTGGTCCAAAATGAGTGAAGCAGCAGCTGCAGTGAGTGAGCTGCTTGTCACAATAAGCTCAAACTTCTGGGCTTGTCTGGAAAGTGTAAAATCATGCTTTAAAATCTTGGTTTACTTCCTCTTCAGAGAGATTTCCCAGTTGCTTCATTTGTGCTTAAGTCAAGTTGATCTAATGGAGCACAGATCACTACAGGTTATGCTGTTAGTTGTGCTCCAACAAATTGCCAGGAATAAGTAGGACATGAAAATTTACTTTTTGATCTCCTTATACTGCACTATGAATTTATACAGTATCTTAGTGGCAACTCTAATGCTATTTCGGTGTCAAAATAGCAGCAGGAGGACAACAGAGAATATACACCCTACTGTTTCTGTCAAAGCTTCCTATGCAAAGTGCAGATCAATAAAGTGCTGTAGAAGCCCATGTTTGGCTCTGTGTTGGTAGAGGAGCCTCTCCTGCCGCTGCCTTCTGGGGCCTGAAACTTCAGCTCTGTGTGTTCAGCACCTCTACCATCAGGATGGCAAAGAAACTTAGCTACATGCCACCAAAAATTGTCCTAAGAAGTCACAGACTTAGAGATCTCTGCTAAATCACCACCTGGAACAGGGTGCATTGTGTGGTATGGATTACAGTTATTGTTACCTGAGGGAAAATTGAACGTACACTATTGATTATGGTTGAATTAAAATGGTTTTGCAATGTTAAAACATTCACAAAAACTGCCTCCAAAAAGAACTGCAACAGGCTGCCTCTATTCAGAAACCACAATGTTGTCTGCGTAGTGCAGCAAGAATTTGTTTTTCTGTGTTTAATTCTCCCCATTGGGATACATGTGAGACCTTAAATGTGTTGATGATTTGGGCATTTAACCTCTACTTTAAATTTTAATGACATATTCAAGCAAAAAGTGATCTAACAAAAATTTTGTACCTGAATGGTGGAAACTAAATTGGGGATTCTGGATGCTTGACGTTGATGGGGGGAAAGCCATCTGTAACAATTATCCACGCAGTGTTTGGAACAAGATGTGTTTGTATTGCTTGGTTATTTGCTGATTGAGCGTGATCGTATCTGTAGAAGCAAAATTGTGTTTGAAGTGGCTTTAGAAAAGCACATTCTTCAGAAAATTCTGTGACTGCATTTGAGGTCAGAGCTTTCCAGCCACACTTTCCAATAAGTCTCCTTCACAGCCCACGCTAAAACTGTCTGCACTTGGTTCCTAAATGGAATCTGGTTTCCGAAGGAGAAGTTGACTTTTGGGAACCGCTTGTGTCTGCTTTGGATTTGTCTCTGTTTACAAGTAGAGACGAAGCTTAATGCAGGAGGCATTGAGTCAGGACCAGAAAAAAGTGGGGCTGTTGTGGATCCCAGACGTTCTGAGAGGAAGAGGCTGTCTGGATAATCATTAGATGTTGAAAGCAGGCATTGCAGCGTAAATAGTCTCTGGTTAGAGTCTTGCAGTGACATTCCTATGAAAACAGCCGGTGTAGGTGTGTCCTTCCTTAACGTGTTTGAGTTTCACTGAAAGCTAGTTAAACCCAGGCTTATTGGAATCTATGCCTAACGCTTCCTTAGGAAACAATGCAAAATACACACTCCATCCAAATGTTTAAGGGGCATTTAACTAAAGTTGTCTCGATTCTTTTTACCACCCTGAAAGACGTGATCAGCCCTCGTGGGATGTATAAATACGAGATCTGTCGTGCGCTCCTCCTTGCACCCGGTTCGCCTGAGCGACATTTTCAGTTCCTGACTAAAGTTTCCGCAAACTACAGAGATCGGCCAGCGGAGCTTTGTTGATTTGTTACAGGGTATGAAGCTGTGGGGAGGGTGTTGCTGTTTTGTTGTCGGGCGGCCCGACGGGCCCCCGGGCACGGTGCGGGCTGTGAGGGCGGCTGGCCCGAGGGGAGCCCTTGCAGAACCGTGCCCGCTGAAGCCCGGCCCGAGACACCCCCGGGCGGGCTGTGAGGGCGGCTGGAGCTGGAGGAACCTTTGCAGAACCGTGCCCGCTGGAGCCCGGCCCGAGGGACCCCCGGGCAGGGTGCGGGCTTTGAGAGCGGCAGGCCTGAGGGGAGCCCTCGGAGCCGCGCTTTTGCCGAGGATCCCGCCCTCCACGCGTGCGCTCTGCCCGCTTCCCTGCCCCGCCGCCGCCGGCTGAGGGGAGCGGGCGCGGGGCGGAGCGACCCGAGGGGCGGCTATGGTGGCGCGGAGCTCCCCGCCCGACACTCCGGCCCGGCCATGTGGTGCCTGCACTGCAGCTCGGAGCGGACCCAGTCGCTGCTGGAGCTGGAGTTGGACAGCTGGTGAGCGCTGCCGAGGGGTGCGGGGGTGGACCCCTGCCGCCCAAAGGGCTCCGCGCCGCCAACACCGCCGCTGCTATGGGGCGGTGCGGGAGGATGGGATTTGGGATCCTACTGGAGCTGGGGACACCCTTTTGGCCCTGGGGTCACCCCTGTTGTCCCTGGGGGTTGTCTGTAGAGGTTAGCCCCGGGATCGCCCCCGCTGTCCCTGGCGGATGTCCCTGCGGTCCCCCCGCTGTCCCCGGGATGTCTCCGGGTCGCGGCGATCGGGAGCTCGTTCCCTGTGCCCCGGCTCGGGAGCGGGGACAGGCGAAGGCTCGGTCTCTGTCCTGCAGGAGCCAAGGGTTAAATCATCTGGGTGGCTTAAGCGCGTCCTAAGCGGCCCCGCTGCGCTGTGCTGGCTGTGGGTGACAGGCAGAGCCATAAATCGGGAGCAGGCTGTGAGCTGACCTGGCGTGTGCCTCTCCAGACACCCATGTGTAAACACTGCTTTTCGGGAGAGAGCAAGGAATCACATGATTTGTGTCAAACCAGTGTGGGTTTTACTGCAGAGCTCTGGTACAGGCTGTTCCCGGTGTCCGGGGCCGGCCGGAGACCTGGCCTTGTCCTGGCTACGTGGAAAGGTGTGTTACACTCAGAGGGGTAAATCAACATTTGCCACTCGTGCCCTCAGCCAGAAAATAAGATGAAAGGAAAAAAAAAAGTTCAGTTCAAACGCCTTTAAAGTACAGACACTTGAATAACTGATACAGGAGAAACAGAGAGTGGGATTTGTCATGCTAACACATACAGTCCCTGTTGTAAGGACGTTGTTAACTACCAAAATAATGCATGTCAGAAGTACAGCAACACAGAACTCTCTTCATGAGCTGCCTGAAAACTCCATGCACAAACGAATTTTTTTCTGGTGTGATGCTGTGTGTGGATTTATGATAAACTAAAAAAGTTATCCTGCACCTGCAGTGCACTTGCAAAATGAATTTATCTCCGATGCATTGTGGAAGTTTATTCCACGAAGTAAATCAGCCAAATGCTGAGCTGTTTGGCTGTTTAAGGAATATTCAACTTAGCTAAAGATAGAAAACGAATTGGGTGTGGGCATGAGTGGAAAAATATAAAAGGAGGAAATGACTAGATTCATTGTAACTATGTATGAATGCAACAGTTGCTTTTCTAGAAAAAAAAGGAAAAATTTTTTTTATAAAGAAAAGTTTTACAGTACAGTTTAGTCATATGTTTAATGATCCTTCAGCCCATTTTTTACCCTTAAGGAAAAGAATAATGTAAGTTTCCTGTGTGGAGTTGATAATGTTTGCGTAAGTGATGTTACCTTTGCGTGGCTTGCTAAAAACATAATTCATAACAGTTACTTTAGTGACAGATTTGCCTATTACACAGTAACATTCTGTTATTCATCATTGTTTCAGACTTTTTTCCTCCATTTGGAAGTACATTGCTATGCACTTCCTTTCAGTTAAACTTGATTATTCTGCCTGATGTGCTAAAAGAGGAATTGCTGAGTACTTAGTTTGGATGGTTGTATTTAACTGTGTCTATTCTTGTGGCAGATATCCTTCATATAAACACAGAATTCATTACATCTATCGAGTGCTTTCGGAGAACTACAGCCATGCTGAATAAAATGACCCATTTTCCATTTTACTTCTATTTTTGTGCCAGATTTGGTTTTGCTGTTGAGATGTCCTGTTCTAGTTCCTGAAAGATATTGAGAGTACTGTTACAAAGTAGTCAGCTGGGCTTTTTTTCTTCTGGTTATATAGAAGCTCAATGTTCGGGTTTCCCATGTGAAGTCATTTATCATCCTTTTTGTTTCTTATTTCTACTAATCTGAAATAATTCATTATCATCCAAGATACAGTAATCCAAGATCTGGAGCTGACCAGTCAAAAACGCAGTGCTCAGTGTATCAACAGCATTAAGTTTCTTTGCCCCTTTAGAAGCCCTCTGGGAATCCTAGTGGAGTTAATAAACAACCTGCAGTTCAGTTTCATGGAATAATTTGCAGCTTTCAGGCAAGGAAACCCAAGGATTCAGTTTTTGCACTGAAAAGCGCAAATACCAAGTTGAACAGTAACTCTGATTTTTTGTTCCTGTTAGAGTCTTTATTGGAAGGTTGCAGGGACTGGATCCAGGGGGTGCCTGCTGGGCAAGGAGACCTGTGCTGGAGAAGGTGCCTTCACCAGTGGCAGTGCTGGGGCTGCCTCTGGAGAAACAGGAAGTGATTTCTCGGGATTTCATGGCCTTACATGGGTTTTCTCACCCTGTGATCATTTCATATTTGCAAAATGAAAAATCTTCCAAGAGAATCTATTCATATGGCTGTAGAAAATGTCTTCATGAGGAGAATACTTTTCCATTGCTTGGAGGCTGGGATTGTTTCATGCCTTTGAGGGCCTCAGGAGCAGTGGAAGGACTTTGGGTGGAACAATTCCTTTGAAACAACAGTTTACCTTTATACTGAGGATGTTTTCCCCGGAGTCTAAAGATGTCAGTTCAAGGCTCCAACTCTGTGAAGAGGCAAATCTCACAGTGGTGTAGCTGATTAGCACACTTGGGTGATTGTCTAATGATGCCTGCAAACTGGGCCTGCCCTGAGCACCAGTGAGAGGGAGATGGATAATAAAAGCTGGCCTAGAGTCAGTGCTGTGGTGGTGAATGTCACCTGTAGGTATTAAACAGCTGCTCACATACTTCAGTTGTGTTCCTTGGTGTTTAGCACCACTGGCATTCAAAGTCCAGTAAAACCTTGGGACACAAGTGCTGGAAGTGCAGAGTTGCTTTCTGAGTGAGCCATGAGGCTTCCAGTTCCTGCAGGATTCTGGGAGCTGCAAAGGAGGGTGTAGAGTACTGTATTTTTGAATATTGGGGTTTTTTAAAAAATTGTGAAGCACCACAGCCTGAGTCTGGGTTGTACCTTTTCGTTGCAAGGATTTACTATAATTCATAAAGGTCTTTCAGGATGCAATTTTTTTGCTCCTTCAGCATTTACATGGTTCTTCCTCTGTTAGACCCAATGGTAATTTGATCATTAATTTCAGAGTCAGGCATATTTTAATCACAGCAGCTGTCAATCAATTATTTATTTTTATGTTTATTTAGTAACAGAAGTGCAGGAGACCTCAGAAACTGTAACCAAGGTGGAGCCCTGATTGCTCTGTTTGTTACATATTAAATTTGTGAGGATGTGACCTTAACTCAGACACTGCCTGATCCACAGAGCAACTGGAATTATGAGGAGGTGGCTCATGAGTTAGGGGGGAAAGTGTGTTGGTGCATTGCTTTTATGACCCATGCTTTGTTTACATGTCATTTATATTTAAACAGGGCATAGGCCACAAGCCAGATTCATATTCCTGAGTTTGCTGCTTTATTTCTCTTGCTTCAGAAGGCTGTGTAGTTACAAGAGCAGAATCAGCCCTGTGTTTGGGGCTAAAAGTTCACTTTTAGTATCTTGTATATTACCATTTTATGCCACAAATTATGTAAATACAGGTTTCATTTAATTCATGCATCTTTGTTATGCAAAAACAGTTACTGATCATGGACTTTTAAAGCAAGACTTATTAATCAAAAATATTTTACTTACATAGCCCTTCTCATGTCTTCTGGGAATCCATTTGAATTTTATTTAGGGTACAGACAGAGATGGCAACTTCACTGCACTGCTGTGATTTGACTCCAGGTTTCCAGAGAAGAACAGATGCTGCTTTAATCCACTGTAGCACAAAGCCCCAGTATTACGTTAAAGGGGAATGCAAATTTAGCTAAATAAATCCTTTTGCTTCCTTACAATAGACAAAAGACTAGAATCGTTCTCATGAAATAATTGTAGAGATGTCTTTAATAAAAACAAAGTAAAAAAGACAAACTTTGGTATGATAAAAAAAAATCAAACCATTTAGTCCCTGTGAGAGAAGCAGAAAATTAAATGGTAGCTTTGATAGCCTTTACTACAGGAAACTGATGTATTATATCTATTAATGAGATTCTTTCAGTAGTTCAGTGTCACCCCAGTTAAAGTTGTGCTTATAAACAAAGGACACAATTCCCAGTTGCCTTATGCTGTACAAGCACAAACAAAATGCCACAGTTATGATCTGACAGCCATTTACATCAGTGGCTACATACAGAGCATGGCCATAGAAAAAGAATGCTAAGCTTGTTTTGAGGGATGCTTGCATTATTTAGTCCAAAAAATTCCAGTCACCCCTAAAACTCACCAGATTGACAAGGATGGATGTGTCACGAACACGGAAAAAGAAAACCAACTTCCTTCTGTTTGTTAATATATCCATGACCTTTCCAGTCATCCTCACACAAGGCAAAGGCAGCACGGTGGCAAGCTGATGGGTTTTCTGTCCCAGGGAATGTTTGCAGCCAGCCCTGACTCTGCACTACAGGAGCATTCACAGTTTGTTTTTAATTTAATTTTCACTCCCTGCCTTTATGGCAGAATGGCCCCAACTCCGTCTCAGCTCACACAGACAGCTGGAAATGGCAGTGCAGCAGGACCCTGGGCTGGGTTTAACTCCAGTGCAGTGATGCTTTTTAGTTGCCTGGAGTAGGAGTGGTTATAGGAGAGATCATTCCGTTGCCATGGTCAGGCTGGGATAGGCCATGTCAGTGCCTGCACAGAATTCCAAGGGTACACCCATGGGAAGGAATGGGTGGTTTAGTTGGAAGCTGTGCTGCCTTTAAAGATAGCACCAGAGGCAGGGTTTCCCTCCTTGTTTGGGGGTTGTGCTCAGGAAGTCATCCTTCAAACGGGAGGGACAGTGATGTTCCTGATCCAGCTGCAGTTCCCAGGGATCTGAGTACAGAGAACAGGCCTGCATAAATCCCTGACCTTCTGGTCATGTTGCAGCCTAACAATAGGTTTTCTCTCAATCTAATATCACTTCATGTTCTCAATCAGGAATAAAATTATCTCTGTTTTTCTTTCTGTGTGGTTCGTCATTATACTAATGTGCTATGATCAGCTGTTGAGTTTCCATTCTAGAGGTGTCTGGGGTGATTCTCATGCTTCAAAGTTACCTCTTTCACAAGGTGTTAAATGTTAGATAATCTCAGCTGTTCTTGGATTCATGAAGGGAGGTTCATTATTTTTGTTTATATTTTCTTTTCTTGTACATTACTCTGTGAGTCTTGTTTAGAAGATACCAGTGATGTCAAGCATTAGTAGAAACTGGTTTTAAGAAGGAGCTGATTTTAATACTCTTAAATTTGGGAGAATGGGACTTTACAGCTGATAGTTTCCTGTTAATAGTACTCATTAACGCCTTGTGAAGTGAGAGGGAACAGAGGATTACCTGGACTTAATGGAACTTGTCCCAAATGACGACAATGTGATGCAAACTTGGATTCTTTTTTTTGTTATTAAAAAGTCATTAAGATGTTTTTGATTGGGTTAGCCTAGAAGAAAAGTATTCCAGGTTTTCCTACCACAGTGCAGCATGTTGCACAAGACCATTTCTCACTGTCTTTGGTTGAGATTTTCAAAATGTGTCTTTGCACAATATCACATTTTCATTTCACGAAGTGGTGACCCTTGTTTTCAGGAACTGAGCTTCTACCCGTGTCCTAAAAGATACTTTTCCATTGTGGAAAGATCTGTGAACTTTGCCATAATTAAGAGTATATAGATGACCAAGAGTTGCCCAAGTTTTGTATTTTAGATTAAAGTTCTGTTGTGGTTGAGCAGCCTCATGTTCAGCCCCCCAGCTAAGCCAAGCTGCATCCCCCATCCCAGACACTGTCACAGAATATTCCTGAGCTGGGAGGGACCAACAGGGATCCTCAAGTCCAACTCTGAGCCAAAGGCAGTGCAGGGTGTTGGTGGTTCTGGGAGCCAGCAGTGCTGGGCAGCTGTGCTGCACCCAAAGGAAGCTGCCACATGCCCTGCACAGCCCAGAAACTGCTCCTCTTCTCTGCGCGTGTAGTAAAAGATTTCCAAGGCAGGAATTGCTACCTGTGTTACTCCTTCATTGTCATCAGTGAGGTGAGTCAGGAGTTCTATTGAAAGCCTACACTTAATTCCTCTCTGACAGAGAAAGAGCTGTAAAATGTATAGACTCAGCATAATGGAGAGGAAATGTAAAAGGAAGGAAGTTTGTGAATGAGAAAAAGCATCTGTCAGCTCTTTAGCTGATTTAGAGGTTATGAGCAATCTTTTGATGCCTCATTTCTACAGGAGTGAAGATTTATGTATGGTACCTTTGAGTATGTCTGCAAATACCTTCTGTGTTTGAGCACATTGCCTTGAATCTAAGCATCATCTACAACACTGTCTTTTCCACCAAGCCCCATACTTCCAACAAAAAAATCTCCTATAATTTGGTTTCCTTAAACACTATGTTCTGCACACTCTGATATAAACCTTGGGTGTGCAGCAGAGGATAAAATCTCCCTTTTATGAGGATGCCTGTGATTACAGAGAGGTGAGCAGTGCTCTTGTTCCAGTGAGTTACAACACCTCTCTCCTGGTGTGTGCAGAGTGCTCAAGGCCTGCTCTCACAAGTTCCTGCTCTCACTGGCTGGGTAACAACACCCTGGACTTCACTGGGAGCAGAACAAGTGTTGCATTCTCATCCTTTTCTTTCCTACCTGCTGAGAGTTTCCCATGTCCATTTGCACTTAAACATTTCAAAATTATATTGTTTTCTCTTAGAGAAACTGGTAGGGTTTCATTCTCTTTTTGGTTTTTTGGTGTGGGTTTTTTTGTTTTTGTTTTTTGGTTTTTTTTTGAGAATTGGCACAGCAAAGTTGGCAGTCAAAGCGGAGGGTTTGTGCAGTGATTAAAATGGAGTGGGACTTTTATATTATATATAATTTCAGATTCAGTTAGATCAGTGAGGGGTTTCTCTGATCAGACTTAAAACAGCCCATCCTCCTTTTGGGGTGGCTTTTTGAAGTATTTTGCTCTGTAATTTTTTGAGTTTTATCTGTAACTACAGAGGAAAGTCAACCAACCACTAGAAGCTGAACAGTCCCTTTCCAATTTTAAAGGAAGATAATTTTGGCTAACTGTTTCTTAAATTCTAGAGAGACACCTAATTATCTCATGTTCATCAGTGACATTGTTTGAAAGCACAACTCATTAGATAATAACAATATATGATAAGTAGTTGAAAGAAGATCCTTTAGTTGTTCTAAATAGGTCCTTTTGTACAACATTCATTTGCTACAGAAGTTAAAATGTGGTCTGAATGAACGCAGTTGTTAGTGCTCTGAGGCTTTACTCAATGCAGTATCCAGTACAGAAAGATGGTTTCATTGTCATTTCTGCTGCATGGACCCTCTGCATGCTCTTTGTTTATGAGGATTCGTAATTTCCCTCACAGACACACTGGGAAAGACTGGGCTGCTCAAAATTGTTCCTAGTGCTCTGTACTGTGTCATACTTGTAAGCATTTCAAATAATGCAGGGGCAAAACTTTAAAATGAGTCAAGTGATAGGCCCTATCAGATATATTTGACCTAAGATGAGGTAGTTGTAACTATCTATTTAACTAGAACGTTCTAGGTATGAAATTTCTGAAACATTGACTCATTAAACAGGATTTTGTTAAGCATCTTCAAAGTAGTTCATGTTTCTATCATATATAGAAAAAAGAGTTTTATCCACCAAGACCTGACTGGGAAGAGGAAATCAGTGCTCATCTCTGACAGAACCTGATTGCCAGCAGGCTGATTTCTCAGCAGCAGTGCTATTCTCTCACCCCTTCCTGGGACAGGCTTGACACAACAGCTGAAGAGGTAAAAGGGGAGGATGGCTGCCACAGGACACCAAGGATTCTTGCATTGTATCAAATGTTGCTTCAGCTGCGTGTGCAAATCAGGGTTTTTCAGCTGCAGACACTAAATCTTCCTTTTTAAACTTAGCAATGTCTGAAGGGTGTGTCATATAGACAGTAGAATGTGTGCTAATATCTTGCTATCTTCAGTACATGTCATATATAGTGTGGGTTTGCTAAATTAAGAGAATTTCTGCTGCTGAATGGTGTCTCTAAATAAATTGTAAATAGTTGAGGTCAAATTGTACTGCAGCTGCATTGAGAAACTCCACAAATTTTTCCAGCTTATCATGTTGTGTAAAAGTTTACATAGCAGGGACAGGACAAAGTCTGCTGTGAGAGGCAGACCTTCACAGATTTTGTTAAGTGATCCATCCCACAGACACCACAGTAACATTAAGATTGTTAGCTTTAGTCCATGTAAGAAACAAAGCATCCTTTTGAAGCATACAAGACATTTTCTGATGTTAATATGTTTTATGCTAACACATCAAAAAGAACTGGCTATAAAAAAACATCAAAATCTTTTGAAACTTGGGCTGGTTTGAGCCATAAGCCTCAATTTATCACCTCACAGTCACCTTTTAATAATATCCAATTTTTAAAGAGCTGTTGCTGAGTAAACATATGCTGGGTGATGATTAACACAGATTGGCAGCGAGTGACGCTGACTTTACCTGAGATAGAAGTGAACATTTGTAAGCTGTACCCAGGTTCTGTTGGTGCTGCCAGTCCCCTTGTTACTTTTGCTAAATAATGACAATAAAATACAGCTTTGCCTTCAGCAGGGAGGTTCATGAGGCATTGAATGGTACTGGGGAGGGTTGGTTGGGTGGATCCTTCTGTACATTCCTGTGTCTGATGGCCAGTATGCTGCCACTGTTTCACAAAGGTGATCTGAGAGCTGGTTAATCTTCCTTGTGCCCCTTGGAAGCTGAAGATAGTCTCAAGTAAGTTTTCCCAAAGGGATATTCTTAGTTCTTAACCCTGTTATGTTATTGCCCAAAATGGGTGGGTTGTTGTTTGGCTCTATTTCCATCTTGCTGCTGTCCATCTCCATGTCAGAGCATACAGTGCATTCATTCCTGCATTCTGCTTCAGTGGGGAGAAAATAACCTCTCATCTTTCACTCCCTGCTCTCTGCTGCTACTGATGGCCTCTAAGAGTGTGGGTCAAAATTCCCTTTTTCAAAAATGCATTTTTGTTAATGCCTTTTATGGGGTTACTTAGTGAGAATTACAGCGTGGCAGTGTCCAGGGAATGGGCGCTGGGGTTGTGGTCTGATTTTGGAATCAGGGCTTGGAGCAGGGAGCAGCTGCAGGTTTGCAGGGCACTCAGGGGTACCTGCCTGTGGAGCTCTGCCCTCCCTCCATGGCTCTCAGGCTGTTGGACTCAGCCTGCTATTATTGGCACTCTCACCACAGAATATTACAGAATAAGCGACTGCTTTGTTAGGGTTTGCTTCCGAGACACATGCAAATGGTGTCTGGATTTTTCTTGCAATGATATTTAACTTCAGTCAGATGAATTACCTGGGACATTACTTTGATGTGCATTCAAAGGTTTCATTTGTTTTGAACAGAAACAGCTGAATTGAGAGTGCGTAGGAAGTAAAACACATTGGTCAATATTTCTGTCCCAGATCAAAGCTTTTGTCACTGCCCGTGAATGCTGCTGTCGATCATAATGGCTTTGAACTCTTGGCAGGGTGTATTTGAAGGTAGATTGGTTTGTTAATGTTATTGTGCATATTGAATTCGGGGATTTGTGTAAGTTCTTAATATAATTGACTTCTGTTTATTAGACAGCACAAACCAGACATGGCAATAAGGACTAGGTTCTAGTTCAAACTGTACTAATAATAAACTTCTGCTCAAATGTTCTCACTCCAGTGGGGAATATTGTATTGGGGGGGTGGAGAAAAATGCTAAACAATGGCTTGTGTGAAGTACATATGGCCAGTTCTGCATTTTGAGAAGTTAATGGAGAACGTTTTGTGGGGTAATTTGAGATAATACAGTGCACACATCAGAGTTTTAATTAAGTGCACCTCCTCCTTTATGGCAGAGAGCACCACAGGGACTGAAGCACAAGGCAGCTTTGAAGCAGTGGAGTGCATCCTGTGCCAAAGGAGTGCTCGTGTGAGATGAAGTTGTGTGGGGAGGCACAGCTCTGGAGAACAGAGTTCTGCTTGCAATTGTCACTTAAAATTACACATTCAAATCAGGGCTTCGTTGCACTTGTAAAGGCAAAGTTATGTGCAAGAAATTAACTTTTGGAGAGGTTTGTTCCTATGTGGATGCTCACATTTGGCCTAAACATTTTTGCTATTTGAGTGTTTTGTTTCAGCCATCATGTTAGAAGTGTCTGGCCATACCAGCTGCTGCAGCAGCTGCCATCCTGCTTCTCTCTGTTACCCACTTAGTTCCACGGGCGACTTCTGGTCTGCATTCTCTGGGCTAGGTAGAGAATTTGGATCTATTTCAAGTGGAAATCTATAATTAGGAGCTAAGATCACAGTTTGACTGGTTTTAACCTTCACATTTTAAAATGAGATGGTTGGTGTAAAACAGATGTGAAGCAATTCTTTCTCCCTGGGCATTTGGACCTGTTTATACAGAATATTTATTTTTGAGTGAGGCTGAAGTTTTACTGGAAATTATGTTTATTAAATGAGATTTTAATGCAAAAAGCTTCACTCTGTGGTTTGCATTTAAATCCATCTCATAAATCTTAAGGCAGAGTCCCAAGAAGGTATCTGGATCCTTCAGCTGTGGATATGTTGGTGTTTATGGACAGAAGAGTTTCTGGGACAAAGGAAGAAGATGAGTTTCTTGAATTTTTCTGTGACTTCAAGGGAACCAGCTTTATATGCATTTTTCTTGAAGAGGGAAATAAATTATGTGGATCCAGAGAAAAGCAGGCAAGTGAGAGAAGGATGGATTTGGCTGAGGAATTTTATGAAGAACCACTCATGCAAATGCTTCACTGTTGCAACAAATAAAGTATCGATTCTTCATTAACTTCAATTTGAATTCAGGCTGTGCTGCCAACCTGGAGTTTTACTGCTGCTCTACCACATCCCTGCTTTAAAACCTCCCTGCTTCCCAAAGAACAGAGCCCTTGGATTGTCATGGGCAAGCTGAGTGGCTTTATCACCTTGTGCTGACTAGAATTTTAAGTTGGGCATGTTTTTGTTGCCATATTTGTTATACTCCTGCTGCCTTTCCGTATGCAGAAGAAAAGAAATTTATTCTGTGTACCCTTGAATTTCTGTTCATGCTTCTAAGGATCTGAAATGCTATGGAAAAATCTTTAAAGATGTAACAGCACAACCTTATTATATTGTCATACTTCTCTTTGTGTCCAAAACAATTTTTTTAACAGGATTAGTATAATGCTGATTGGTTCTCATGTGTGTACTATCCAGTTGTTAGGGCCTGTTTTCAATTTCATGTCTTTATATTACACTGTTGAAAGTCCATTCTGAAAGAATGATGAAAATAATACTGATTTCAGAGAATGCTCATTGCTAAAACAGCTTCTCAAGCATTTGCTCTGTTGTGCTGGGAGGGTCTTCTTGGTTCTATTTTAGAATGTTGCATGGAGTTTGGGTTTGGCATTTGCATTATTTAGAAACATGTTTCATTTCTTTGTTCCAAACTAAATCTGCAGCAAACTGGTTTGAACAGTTGGGTGATTTCTCAAAGCATATGTTCCTATTATTTTCATATTTTAGTTCTAAAAATGCACAGGGACACTTGACTACTTGTAAACTGGGGGTTTCTGGGGTGAGGGGCAGCACTGAATCAGTCCTTGCATGTGATGTTATTGTTATATACTTCCTTTTTATATGCACGTAGTTCTAAAGATAAGGTTCTGGGCCTCAGGAGGAAAGGGACTTTCTGCTTTTCTGGTTGTCAAATGCCTGTCTTTCGTAGTATAAAGTCTGACAGATAAATTCTTGTGCCTCTGCATCCAAACCAGCAGCTCCTCTGGTCATTTTGCCATTAGTCAGTGGAACAGATAAATCCATACTCATGGAAAAGCTTGGGGTTTGCTCCTTACTGGAATTCAGATATTTTTTAAGATTTCCATTTCAAGCTCAAATGTTGAAGTTCTCTTATTTTCAAAATTTTGTCTTTATTGTGCCTTTTTTTTTTTCTGCTTTGATAATAGTTTGGCGAGATTTGAAGGAAAAGGAAGGCATGAATATAAAAATGGAAAAAAAAATTACAGTAGATGGTCAAACATCCTGAATAATATGTTATTGTTTTAAAATATGATAGTGGATTTAGCATACTGGGGCTAATTACAGCCTTTGTGATTAGAAGTAATAATTGAAAGTGTAAAATGAGAGCCAGAGAAAAAAAGACCTGCCAGGTTTGTGCTGCTAAAATGCCTGCAGAGGAAATGTTTTGCTTTGGTCATAGCTAACCACACAACTGGATAAGGAGAGAGGAGACAGAGCTTCTTCTTATTAGGTAGTTCTTGAAATGAACTCATCCCCTGAATTGTGGGAAGTGACTGTGAAATCAGGACCTTTTCCTAGAACAGCAGCTCCTCCCCTTTTTCTCAGACTGCATTTTTTTAACGGTATTACAAGCTCAGGTTTATGAAGAAATTTTCAGTTTCTGATAAAATGCTGGTTCAGTCAGTGCCAGCAACTGTTTCAAAAAGTTATTTAGTTGTATAAAGTTTTTCAATGGCTCTATTTTAAACTTCTGTTCATGCAGAGTCATATTAGTAATACTAATTATTTTTAAATATTTCATTTTCATTTTTTAGCTGTTCCATTCTCAGCTTCTTTGTAAAATACTTGCAAGCAATCTTTCACCTTTTCTGGCTTGGCAGATAACGAATGTCTATTTTCTGCTGAAGCAGGAGTGTAATAAAACAGTTGGACTTATAGGTTAATTTCAACTGTTTTGCATTCTCCTAATATTACACAATTAGAATATCCAACAGATTGCTGGGCTCACTAGTAATATGCAGTTGCACATTGCAGGGAGATAAATCAAATTAATCCACTAGATTTTTTTTTTTTTTAAACTGTGAAGTTATCAGTAATTGTAGTGGACATGTCTGGTAGGTAGCAGATGCCTCAAATTGGAGACCTTTATTAAGAAGCTGTTCCTAATTCCAGTTGAGACTTTTAATTAACATTTCTTTAATATAATATATATTTATATGTATATAGTAAGAGCATAAGTAATAATAATTAACTGTATTGCATTGTCCATTCTTGTAGTGTGCTTAATATACTTAATTTCTCACCCATCAGAGAGATGCAGTGTGTGCAGGGTGTGGAAGTGAAGTAGTGCTGGAGAGGTGTCTCAGCTACTCCCTCAGTTCCAGGGAGACTTCTCCTGGTTCTTGCTGCGAGCCTGGAGCAGAATCCTTGACATTTTTGTGTGTTGGCAGTTTCAATAAGTGCATGGATAAAAACCACCCTCGTAAACTTGCAGTGACTGGCTTGTGTTCCGAGTCTGTGTGGGAATTACAGAATTGTTGGTTGGAGAAGCCTTCTCAGGCCACTGAGTCCAACCATTCCCCCAGCACTGCCAAGGCCACCCCTGGCCCATGTCCCCAAGTGCCACATCCACACAGTCTCTAAACCGTAGCACCCAGGGAGCAGAGCACCTGTCCAGAGCCGCCAGTTTCTCCAGGAGAAGGCTGAGGAACAGTGCCAGAGGCTTTGCTGAAGTCCCAGCAGGTAACATCTACACACTGTCCCTCACCCACTAAAGCAGGTCACCTTGTCACAGGAGGAGAGCAGGTTGGGCAGGCAGGACCTGCCTTTCCCAACCCCAGGCTGGCCAGGCCTGATCTCCAGATTGTCCTGTGTTGACACTCGGGGTGACCTGCTCCATGACCTGCCCAGCACTGAGGTCAGGCTGGCACATCTGGAGTTCCCCAAACTCCCCTTCTCACCCTCCTTACAGATGGGTGTTTTAGATTCGATAACCTCCAGTTGCCCCGGCCTGCTGGGAATGATGGAGGCTGGCTCAGTGAGCACTTCTGCCAGCTCTGTGCTGCTCCCCTCAGTGGAGCAATCAGCTTGTCATCCTTACAGATTCACACTAGTCATATTTGTTGGCATGAGTTTTTTTTTCTCCAAACATATGTAAAGTAGAAGAAGTAGAAAGCAAGCTGCTTTTCTTTGCCGGTGAAGTTTCACTTTAATGAAATAATTCATATGGAGCTGCTCCTGGGAGGCCAGGAAGAGCTGAATGGGGGAAAGCCTTAAAGCCTGTGCATGTGTCTTTGCTTGGAAAAGCTATTGTTGTGCCTGTTGTAAGAGGTAATTACTTCCATGCTTCAAAGGTCAGGTGGCAGGGAATAGGCCCATGAGCAAAATGAGATCAAGCATTACAGTCAGTCAAGCATCACATTTATATCTGGAAAAAGTACAAAAGGCAAACTAAAAATTAGGAAGAAACCCTTAACTTTAGAAAGAACTCTGGGCAGACATCATTCCAACTTCTTCTGATTAGGGCAGTACCCTTTTTGTTGAGGAAAAGGTTAAGGGATCCATCAAAGGTAGTGTTATTAAAATGTCAACAGGACGTTATAATCAGCATGGAAGGGTTATTAAATAGTTCACAATGCAAGGGTGAGGAAGGCAGAAAACGTCAACAGAACCTAGGAAGATAATTCCAGCCTTCCTGTTAAAAACAAATTTGCCATGCTTGTATGGAAAGTACTTACAAATAAACTTGCAGCTAGGATGTGATGTCCAAAATAGCACAGCCTTAGAGCTGGCAGAACAGAGGAAGGGATTTCAGTGTTTAAAAGAGAGAACGGGAAACAGCTCAGTATCATTGCACGTCTTTAATGGATGCTTCAGAGAGAATGATCTGTTTGTTTTTAGCGGGTGGTTACACAGTTTCAATGTCACCAGCAGAACTCTGGATAGTTTATCATTTTTAAGTTGAAAGCCAGCTGTATCGAGGAGGGAAAGGGATTTGTTTCCTGTCAGCTTCCTTTTTGGAAAAAGCAATGTGTGCACACTGCAAATATTTCCAGCTTGGGTTAAGTATGTTTGAAAATACCTTTTGGTTGGAGTCATATTTTGATGGGCAATGAGAGAGAACTTGCTTTCAGTTTTACATGTTTATAGAAGCATTTTAAGAAATCTAAGGGGCTTATTCTTTTTTTTTCCTTCCCTTTAAAAAGTACGAACTGTTCAAGCTGGGAGAATTTGGCTGGGGTTAACCCTCAGCTCTTCAGTTGGTGGAGAACATTCTTTCAGAAATTGATCTGTACTTTTTGAAGGGACAGCTGAGAGACAACAGGAGGGCTTTGGTTTTAAGTAGATATGAATGAAGGAAAAAAATACAGGGCGTGGTGGGAATGTGGAGTTTTAGTTCTTTGGAGTTTGGATGTACAGTTCCTAAAACAAAAGGTACGGGAAGTGCTGCAAATGCTTGTATTCGTGCATGTGTGAAGTCTTTACTGAGCCTTTTGAGGGATTTAAAAAAAAAAAAAAAAAGTAAAATTACGTTTTTCTGTCAATGCTCTGTGTACACAGGGTGAGACAGACAGTAAATAGTGCTGTGAAACATGAAAAGATGGAAGAGTGAAAGTGCATGTACTGCAATGTGAGAGTGCCTTCCTGCAAATACAACCCAAATACAAATTGCTATTAGTCATCAGTACTGCAGAATACACCTAGGGCTCGGTTTTAAAATGTTTCCTATTGTGTGCAACCCTTTTAATATAAAAGTATGAAAACAAAGTAGCCTTTTTGCCAGCTAGGTACTATTGAGCTTTCTTCACCTGAAACCATGTTGCTTTCATTAGCTAGAAACACCGTCCCTTGAGATGCTTTTACTCCAAAACCTGCCAAAAGTATCCCATGGGAGCAGTCTTTCACTAGCAGGGAAATAAATGAGATTTCTCTTGCAAGTACTTTTTCCAAACTTTAGTTTCTAGAAATATCATAGCTCTCAAGATCCATTAAATTCCAATCTCCATGCAAGTAATCCTTTTATGTCAAATTGTAATATAAGGGTAAGAAAATATTGCTTTAATTGGTCAAAGCAAAGAAAGACATAAATAAGCATCTGTCATTTTGAATGGAGAAGCTTGGAAATGAGCAGCCTTACAAGAGATTAGACGTTTTCATTCATTTTACAGAGTAGTTCCTGAGTGACTTACTCAGGATGTTATTAGTAATTAGCGTATAAAGTTAAATAATGCTTGAAACCTCCGTTCTCCTGTTTGACTCATGCTCTAAAGATGTCGCGGGCATGACAGATTGAGACTTGCAAAAACTACAGCAAAAATCACAGCAAAAATCACAGCAAAAACTGTGGTGTTTGTCATGAAAGCCACATTACCTGTAACACCTGCATGTGAACAGCAAAACTTGCTAGATGCCTACACAAAACGAAACAAGCAAAACTGTGCCGTTTGCTGTTGAGAATTTTGGTGTGCTGGACTCACCCGAGTGTCTCTGTGTCTCTCTTGTTGTGCAGCGTTGAGGGGGAGGCTCCCAGCAGCGAGACCGGCACGTCCCTGGATAGCCCGTCCGGCTACCCGCAGGGCCCTATAACGCACAGCTCCGCCCTGAGCCCCGAGCACTACGAGCACCCCTACGGGCTCTACTCCATCGCGCCGGGCCAGCAGCGAGCCCGCCGCCCCAAGCTCCAGCACTCCACCTCCATCCTGCGCAAACAGGCCGAGGAAGAAGCCATCAAACGGTCCCGATCGCTTTCGGAGAGCTATGAACTCTCTTCAGACCTACAGGATAAGCAGGTATTTGAGCTCTGGTATCTCGTTTGTGTCTGTGAATTGGGAGAAGTCTTTTCTAGCATCGCTTCAGTTGGGGCTTTTAACTCCGTTATTCTTTGTCCCATACACCTTCCCCACCTCCTAGAGAAAAGTGTAAAAGATATTAACTGTTTAACTAAGATTTAACAGTTTGTACAGTTAATGTTGTTAAAAGTAAAAACAGTTCTTGGAACTGAGATTTTATGCTCCAGGAGCGTGCTAGAATGTAATCATGCAAAATATTTTACTAACAAAATGAGTCATTTTGAAACCTGGGTGTTTTTTGTTGTCACAGAAAGGAAGGAAGAACTTATTGCAACTGATATTCTCTGATATCTGTGAGGTGAATTAATATACTTTAGTATTTTATTGTAGAATTTGCAGATGACTGTTCCATTCATCATTGGAGTTTTGAGTTTTTACTTTCAAAACGAATATTTATAAAGTATATTAAAGCCATTACGAGAGTTAAATGTTTTTGTGAGACTTTAGCCTGTCCCGAGCTGCACGAAGTGACGAGGGGTGCGTTGTTCCCGTGGCAGGTGGAGATGCTAGAACGGAAGTATGGGGGCCGTCTGATCACCAGACATGCTGCCCGCACCATCCAGACCGCCTTCCGCCAGTATCAGATGAACAAGAACTTCGAGCGCCTGCGCAGTTCTATGTCTGAGAATCGCATGTCAAGGCGCATCGTCCTGTCCAATATGAGAATGCAGTTTTCCTTTGAAGGACCTGAGAAAGTCCACAGCTCCTACTTCGAAGGGAAGCAAGTTTCTGTTACAAATGATGGGTCAAAGCTGGGCTCCCTGGTGCCGTCGGAGTGCAGTGAGCTCGGGGAGACGGCTACCATGAAGTCTCCAGCAGCATCCACTGATTTCACTGATGCTATAACAGAACTGGAGGATGCTTTTTCCAGGCAGGTGAAATCCCTGGCAGAATCCATTGACGACGCGCTGAACTGCCGCAGTCTGCATTCGGATGAAATCCAGAGCGCGGAGCAGGTCAGGAGCCGGGAAATGGAGAGGGAGAGCTGTGCCCCGAGCAAACCAGCGATCCACAACGTGGATCACAGGAAGCTGGACGAGATGACAGCATCCTACAGCGATGTCACGTTGTACATCGACGAGGAGGAGCTGTCCCCACCCCTGCCGCTCTCCCAGTCCGTGGACAGACCGTCCAGCACAGAGTCAGACTTGAGGCTCCGCTCCATGAACTCTTCCCAAGAGTACTGGTCCATGACCCACAAAGATGATAAGATAGACACTGATACGAGCTGCAGGAGTACCCCATCACTGGAATGTCAGGAGCAGAGGATGAGGATGGATCACCTCCCTCTGCTCACTATCGAACCGCCCAGTGACAGTTCCGTAGACTTGAGCGATCGCTCAGAGAGGGGCTCGTTAAAGAGACAGAATGCCTATGACCGAGGCATCACCAGCCAGCAAGGCAGCCCTAAACATATCCCTCACAGCATTCCTGCCAAGATCATCACCCGGGAGGAGCAGGAGGCCAGGCACAGGGCTAGGCCCATAGACAGTCACTTGGCCATCAATGGCACAGCAAACAGGCAAAGCAAATCAGAGTCTGATTACTCTGATGGAGACAACGACAGCATCAACAGCACTTCCAACTCCAATGATACAATAAATTGCAGCTCAGAATCCTCTTCTAGGGACAGCCTAAGGGAGCAAACCTTGAGCAAACAAACCTACCACAAAGAGACTCGAAACAGCTGGGATTCCCCTGCCTTCAGTAACGATGTTATCAGGAAACGCCATTATAGAATTGGGCTGAATCTTTTTAACAAGTAAGTACAGCAATTCCTGCCTTCTTGTCTGTGTCACTGAGAATGAACCAGGAAGATTTTTCTTGTATCAGGTAAGGTAAGACTGGCATCTGGTACTGACCTTTCAGTGAATAAACAAGGTGTTTGTGGTTTAAGTTGATGTCTTCGTAGTTCAACAGCTTCAGGAAAAAAGAAAAAATATAATTATGTGTATAGGAGTGATAGTAAATTATTGAAGATTAATCCAACTCCTTTCTTGGGGAAAAATATGGTGGCTTGATCCTGATCCATTTTTTGGTGTTATGTTAATAAAAAATTCAGATTTCTTCCTGGCCTAATCATGTAGGTGGTGTAAAACTCATCAAATGGGAATTAGAAACAGCATGCAGCGTATGATAAATTTCCTGTTTAACACTGGCAGGGCCTGGAATTTGTTCAGTAGATTTCATTAAAACTGTGATGCTAAAAGGCAATGCACTGAATATCTTTTATACTAAATGAAGGTTTATTATTTATCATTGAACTATCACAAAATTTGTATTTCTGCCTATGACAAATAGTTTTCCTATGTTTTCCCTGTGGCTTGAGTGGTTTCAGGCCTCCCTTTCAGGTAGAAGTGCTTTTATGTGCTTGAATTGATAGGTTGGCAGTTCCTCTTTTATTTGTTGTAACATTAACGACAATTAAAGCTTTTTGGTGCCATCAAGTGAGCTGTGTGTTATAGCCCCAAGTTTGGCTGTAAACACTTTCAGGTTTAGCTTTTGATCTTTGTGAAAATGTCTTTATGGGACTTCCAACCAATTGGAATTGGAATTAGCAAGTCATAGGATTGCTGCTTGTGAAGTTGAATGCGTAGGAAAATACATCAATTAGCTCGTTTTTAGAAGATTTGAAAATAACATCCTTGGCAGGGCAGGTGGAGAGGAAGGTGTTGGTGCTGCTGGCTGACATTTGACACTTGGTGTTTGCCTGGGTTTTGCACAGCAATCAAGCCTCAAGCAGTCAATGCTCAGTGAGCCTCAGGCTTGGTAAGAGTCTATTGAGTCAGCCACAGAAGGGAGTAGGGAAAAGTGAATGGAAAAAGTGCTCAGGCAGCATGCAGGGGTGAATGAGAGCATTGGAAGCTGTCAGGTGCTGCTCGTGACACATCAGTAGGAGGCTGAAAGCAAAAAATAAACTTCAGGAGCAGACAAGAATAGAGGCAGTTGTTTGAAAAAGATCAAAGTGACCTTGCTGCACGGACTTGCACAAAGATAAACCTGTTTTCTATATTGTGAGGTGATGTGCAGCTCTTCAGCAGTGAGTGCTGCAGGACAGGACTCTGCAGAACTCCAGGCAGCACCTCTGAGTGGCATCCTTTGCTCTGTGTGATTTCCTTTTCCCCACTGCGTTTCATCTCCAGCATTGAAAGCGCACTGAAGGTTGTCATTACTCTCTGCTGAGTCAATGTGATTCTATTGATTCCTGAGACAGTCCCCAAATATCCCACATGTCTTGGGTTTTGATTGCGGCCCTTCAAGTCTGAGGATTGTGACATTTTCGTTAATGTGCAGTGTCAGGTATTGAACTATTACAGAATGGGATGGTGCATAAGTCTGTAAATTCTTTTGAAAAGGCAACTGGAAAACCTTCAAAGCTTTATTCTTGTGAAAGCTCAGGAGTCTCTAGAGAGTGCATCAGGTGGGATTGCAAATTGCATCTTGAGGCGAGCGGTCCGTGCAGTGGCCAAGTCAATGCAGCAGAGTCACTTCACTCTCTTTTCACCACATTATCTTCACAACACATTTATGATCATAAAACGAGGGAGCAGTGAGAGTGTTGGCAGCAGCTCCTGTGAGGATGTGTGCTCCACCCAGGAGGAAGCACCAAAACAAGTGGCTTTGAACTTAGCTAGTACAAGAAGGCAAGTTTTTTTCCAAATGTGTGCATTTACCAGAGGAAATTTTAGGCATGTCTTTTACTAGGAGTTCAGGTTAATTTCACTATGTCTTTGAAATCTTCCTTGCAAATTAAGATCCCAAGCCTTAATTAACAAATGTCCTTTCTTTGTGGTACATGAAGCTTGGCTGAAATGCAAAGAATTAAGAATCTTAAAGAAGTGCATGAATTGTAGCTTTTGAACAAATTGCTTTGTTCAGCAGAAGTGGTAAAAGGAATAGGATTTTAAAAGAATGGAAAGTCACTATCATCTCAATAGAAATTTCAATTTTTAGCTTTTCTGGCCTTCCTATTTTAATAACGATTTTCAGAAGCCAAAGCGCAGTTTTCTTATCAGAGGCTCTTTGTTAGGATAGGCAGTTATGGGTGGGGTAAAAGTTGAGCACAGCTGGTGGTCCAGCTCACTTAATCACTGATAGATGTAAAACATCAGTAGCACAAAGCTCCCTGGAGAATGGAGAGCACAGGACACTGGGAAAAAATTACAGGTAATTGAAAATCACTTTTCTGGGAGCTCTGTTGGAAGGTGTCCCTGCCCATGGCAGAGGGTTTTGATGAAATCATCTTTAGGATCCCTCTTAGCCCAAACCATTCTGTGACTCCATGATTATCACTTGATCACAGAATTTTTTTCACACCATAACTTGGCCTTCAATTTGGAACTTTAGGGTTGATTAAAGAAGTGCACTTTTCAAAGGCATTTTGTAGTAGCCCGTAAGCTGGAAGGTAAAGTATCTCCCAAAATGGAATTATTTCTGCCAAAGAAACTGCAACTGAGTAACAGCTTCTGTGCACTGCAGTGGCTCTGAATGGCAGCAGTGATTCTCCCCTGGCAATGGGCTGGCAGTATGTGTTCCCATTCATTCCTCCCCAAAGGAAGGGTTGCAGGTGCATGCCCAGAGTGCAGCAGCTCCCAGGGAGCCCTGGGCAGGCCAGCTGTGTTGAATTAGGCATTTTCTTCAGTGGAGCTGGAAAGGGATGTGGACTGGGAAAATTGCACTAGAAACCATTCCTCTGTCACAGGCAGAAGAAAAACACTACCTAGAAAGGTTTATTTTGCAGGCTGCAAGTCCTGCCAATGCAAATCCAGCCTTCGAGACTGGCTTGCTTATAAACAAGGCTTCAAGAGGCCTTTTGACTGCTGCTTTAAAAACAAAAACAAGGAGAAAAAAATGGAAAAAGAGCTGTGATTTCATTCTCCTGTTTGTTTTGACTGCAGGCTGGAAATACCAGGTTTACCAGTTGTTGCACCCCATTCTGGTAGGATTTTCAGGTTTCATCCTGCTGCTGATGCACTGATGGTTTTGAGAGATTAACTAGAAGTGTTTAACCTCAGCAGTGTGCAGAGATGTGTCCTGCCCGTGGGTCAGCAGTGCAGGGCTGGCATTCTGTGCACGTGGCTTGCCACAGAGCCTTGTGCCACCAAGGGGGTGACAGCAGCTCCGGGTCCCTGCCAAGTGTTTGTGGCTGCCAGGTGTGTTTGTTGCTAACACTGCCTGGGGTTACTGTGTCCTCTGCCCACAGTGCCATGGCAGGAACAGGGACAGGGACAGGGCAGCGCCTGCTCAGTGCTCCTGGGCACGGGGCACAAACACTTTCTGTGCTAACAAAGCAGTGTCAGCAAAACCGGGACGACATCAGAGTGGTTTGAAAACTTGTTGCAGCTGTGCCTGGTGTTAGAGAAGATGGGAGATAAGGGTTGGCATTGCTCGGACTCAGTGTTTAATCTAGCAGAGCCTGGAGTCATGTTTAGTGTCTCTTTTGGGATATCAGTTGTTGGCAGGCACTGTAAATGGTCCTCCCATCTGGCAGGGTTCCTGTGGCATTGTGTTCCTTGCCATGGGAACCAGTCTTGCTGGTGCTGATGGCTGACATTGCTGGTGAGGAGAGGCTGCAAAGTGCAGCTCAGGGGCTGTTTCACTGCTCTGAGCTTGATGCCAGGGCATAGTCCAGGCTTTACATCCTAATCCTACATGTACTTCTTGGCCATACATGAATGTGACACCACTTTGCAGTGCTAGAACAGAGCCTGGGCCAGCAATAATTTTACAATAAATTTTACCAGATGCCTTTCACCCCCCCCACCTCCCTTCTTTTGTCCTCTTTTCCTCTCTGGAAAGGGCAGGGACAGATGGAGAACTGTTCCCTTGTCCTCACCTGTTGCATTACAATGCTCTGTGCTGAGGGGTTTGCTGTAGCTTCTTTTATAATGGGCTATTATCAAGGTTCCTGCTATTCCAAAGTTCTCCCAAAGGATTTATTGACAGAGGTGAAAAAGCTTGAGTATCTGTTTGCAATATGCAATGACGTATCATCTTTAGCTCTGTAAGCCCTACTGGCTTCCTTTATTGCACAATGGGGATAATTTTATTCCAATTTAAATCCCATTGTTGATATGAATTGGAAACTAATTCCAGGAGCAGACTTTTTCTAACATTTCTAGATTCCCTGGAATATAAATCTAAGAAGTTTTTTATTTTACTAAGCAGATATGATAGGAATTTGCTGACTGCTGGTGGGATTATACCAAAGACAATATTACAAATTACAGTTTCTAGATAAATTCTTGTTGGAAATCTGAGGCACACAATAATAGTATTGTGAGAAGGCACATTTTTCATTTTCCATGCAAGCAGCTTTAACTGTTCAAAAGAGGTATAAGGTGTCTATCATTTTCCATCTCCAGGTAGAGGCTGAAGGTAATTTGGATTCCTATGTACTCCCAGACTCAGAAAGTGCTGGAAGCTTCATTTCTATTTGTAACCCTTAAAAGTTGGCAAATGTTACTTACTTGGTTTTTAAAAAATAGTTTTACAAGTAGTCATTAATTTAACTTCTGTGTTAAGTGCACTAATCTGGTGTTCTCAATTTACACCCATCATACTCATAATGAATTTCAGCTAAGATGCTGAACATACTTCCTGTATTGCTTAGAGTCAGTCTCATGACATCCATTCTAATATCTGGTCTCTAAACATGTGCTTTCGGACCGTCCTCCTTTCAATTTGAATTTGAAAGCTTATTAGAAACATCTCTAATGATTTTAAACTTCGTAAATACAGATTGAGTAGGAGGGAGAAGGTGTAAATCAAACTGAGTTCGTTCTATTTACCTTTGAACCAATTTTTTATTTTGCCAGCTGATCCCTAATATCTTCAATCATTTTTTTGAAAGATTTGATCGAAAGAAGAAGGGGGAGAGAAGAGGCTTGGCCAGGATTTCACAAGAGAGCCATTTGCTGTCCTCGTGTGTGTGCTGAGAGGGACTTTACTGTTGTTGCAACATCTGGACTGCAGATTATTCAGGCGCAGACAGTTCCAACAAAAATGAAAATCAAAGCACTCCATGTAACTTGTCCTCTAACATGCCAAGGAGTTAGTAAGAGGAGAAGAATGTTCTTAGTATGACTCTCATTATTTCTAAAAACATTTAGCCCTAAGTGAGAACACCCAAAGAAAAAAAAGCTTTGTGTGTTTTGCTTTGTTCTGTGTGTGTTTTATCTTTTCTCCCGGAGGAACCATTTTTCCTCCTTTTTTTTCCAAAACAAGTGCTTTGATTAGCATAAATTATATCCCATCTAAACCAGCTGAAATGTAGAACCAATAGTAAATTGAAGCACCAGGTTCAAATATGGGGACAGGGATTCCTTTTATTGCCATTAAAAAGCAATATAAGCTTCCCCAAATGCTGGAAGCAAATGTGGCTTTGCTGGAAGCAGCAATAGCTGAGTGTGAGTGGCCCTGGATCCCTGCAAGAGCCATTACCTCATCCCTTGCTCCAGCCCTTAAACATTCCAAGCACACTCCTGCCTCCCTGCTACATGCCAGGAATGGGAGCTGAGCTCTGACAATGCCTGTGTGCCTCCTGTTGGAAAATGAGCCCATGAAGGGAGGAATTTTGCTGGCTGAGCACCTCCCAGACAGTGGCTGATGGGGCTCCAGGTGCCAGAATTGGAATTCCTTCTGTCTAAAAATCGCCAGTGGTCAAATTTTGAGGGTGACAACTGTGACCAGCTGCCTTTGCAGGAATGCAGAGGACAGTTGGAATAGGGACAGGGGAAGGCTGTGTAGGAAAAAGAGTTGAGGAAAAGAGAAGGTGCCATCAACTCTTTCTTGTGTAACAGTTCATATCTACCAAGTGAATTGGGGTTTTGGAGGTCATAATTGGCAAATCAGGAGATCTTTAAACTGTACTTGCACAAAAGGTGTCCCTTTAAAAGGGAATGTGGCTGTCAGAGTTTCCCATTTTTACTCAGCAGAGTTGCAGAACTTGAAGCTGAAGTGCTTCTGTTTGGCGTAACTGCGGTGAGGGTGTGGAAAGAGGATTTAGGGCAGGGACATGAGAAGACATAAAGACAGGGACTGTTCCTTAATTTAAAGGGCACAGTCATCCTAAAGTGTCGTTCCTGACAGCACTTGCATAAACATGAGGGTAATACTCAGCCCTGGCAGAGGGAGCTTCTGAGAGAGGCAGACAGTTTTCCAAATGTCTTGTCCCAAAGTGGAGTGTGCTTTGCTCTGCTGGCAGCTACAAACTCCTGTTCCTGCTCTGTAAGAAATGCAGTGGGGTCAGAGGAGGTGAGAACAACCTCATTGAGTGTTTTGGTCCATTAATTTAACCAAAATATTTCCTTCTGATTGCTTTCTTTCTTGTGAGGAAGGAAGGAGCAGGGGGGATAGAAAAGCAGGCTGCCCACTGCCAAGAGAGGGAATCATGAGGAGGTAGGAAATGCTGTGGCAGGATGACTCAGGGCTGTTTTCACTAGCAAGGACATGTCCAACTACTGCATTGCGAGTGCTTGGGGTGTGCCTCATGTGCCTCTCTGCTGTGCTGCCTGCTCTGTTCCTCAGCAATGATGCTTCTTACACAGGAAAATCCTTTTTCCAAAATAGCTTTAAACTCTATTTTCCCTGCTTTTTTAGAATGAGACAGACTTTCTGCTCAGGGGTCTTTAGGTGCCTTTGATAGATTTTTTACCCTTTTATACACTTTTTACCCTTTTATAATCAGCTCTGATTCAGGCAATACTTTTCAGACCATCCTAAACATCCAGTAGCAGTAAAAATGTTCAATGTATAATTTCCTAGCACCTTGTTAGGAAATGATGCCATAAACAAACTGGTTGGTCAGGCAGAAAGTAGTGGTAGGACCACGTAGGTCAGTTGCCCAATTTAATGAAAATACACATCTACAGAGTTTCCTCTCTTTATTTTGCTCCCCCACCAAACAGAACCAGGCACTGAGATCACTTCCTGGTGAATTCTTTCCTTAGTGGCATGAGTAGAAATTAACTTTTTGTGAACAGAGGTTACTCCAGGTAATTTGGTGTGATTGCAAGTGTGCCCTGCCTGACCTTCCCATCTGTGGGAAGATCTTGAATGAACTTTAGAGAATTAATATCCTAATGTGGGAGAAATCATCCCCACTGGGGACAAACTGTAGTGCTCCTGCCCAAATCAGGGGAATAACTATCTCCCTGTTTCCATGAAATGCAGAGGGGAGAAACATGCTCTTTCCTGGCTTATTTTTCTGACCCAGGGATTTTTTTTTTGTAATTACCAGAAGATGCAATTTACAGCCAGTTTTTCTTTCTCTTCATTAAACAGTTGTGCAATTGAGAAAAGCACAGCTCAGGGTTCCCACTCAGTTTCTCTCATTTTCCTCCTCTCAATCCCCTTTTTCATCGCCGTGGAGTGAACTCTGACAAGTTGTTTTGGCACTAGTTTTGGTAGTATTTTAAGGATATTGGTTTTTTCCTTCTTAGCCAGAAGGTTTAAAATAGACCTAGGGATTCTCTTGGCTTCACTGCAGCAGCAGTGAGCTCTTCAGCAAAAGCAAAGCAAGAAATACAGCCACAGAAACAAAAGCTGTGTGCCAGACTAAGGAGAATATTCAACTAGCTTGTTACTGTCAGCTTGGTTATTTAAAAATATTTAACTTCTTAAATGATTCTAAGAAAAGTCTTAGGTTCTTGCTTTAAAAAGGGCATCCCTGTTTTTTAATGCTGAAGTAATGCTTATTTTTGTGACAACTGTTAATATTTTCAAAATGAGATCGCTAGTATTAAAGGCAAGTGAAATTATTATTATTTCTTTTTTTACAGAGGGCTGGCATCATAGCTGCATTAAACTCTCCACCTCTGACATGAAAAGATTTCTTTGGCAGCTGTATGTTTGTGAAGTGTTCCTGTTTGCAGTGGGTTTCTAACCGCCTCTAAGAAATGTTTGTACTTCTGGTTTGCTCCTTTTCAAATTGTCTCAGGTTCCCTGTAGCAGAGACAAGGAACCAACAAACATAGGTGTGCCTTCAGGAATCCTGGAGTTACAGAAGTCTCACTAAGCTTCTCACTCTCAGTCAGGCTGACTTTGCCCCCTTTCCTCAGGCAGCTGTTAGAGCAGTGTGTTTGTGGTTATTTACACTGTTCAGAAATCCCTGCTTTAATTCAGATGATACTTCTGGCATTGCTGGGTATTGGAAAAGTCCCGTGCTCGTTTGTTAATGCTCTCATTTTACAGCTCTCTTATTGTATGAGCTGGAAAAGGAAATACAAAGATTTCATGTGGTTTTGGGTGTTTGTAAGCTTTACATGTTTAGCACATCAGGAATGGGCAAGGCTTTATTCACCTTTGTGCTGTGGTTTTGTGGCAGGTTTCTTTTTGAGGAGTGCTTGTTATTTGTTCTCTCCTCTTGGCTGCTGTGGACACAGGCACTTTATCCACACTGTGGCTTGGATACTACAAATAGTGCAGCTCTGGGGAGAGCTTGACTGGATTAAAAAAAAAATAATAATAAAAACCAAGCCAAACCACCAAACCACACTGCCAAAAAAACCCCACCAAAAATCAAAACATAAAACAACAATAAAAAAAGAAAAAAGAAACCCAAACCCAAAACACACAAAACACCTTTTTGCCCTAGTTCAGCTTGTCAGGAAGTCCCAAATCAGCAATAGGAATGTGAGAAGAGACTGCTGGCAGTGCCACTGGAGTGCTCACCCAGCTCAGCACTGGGGCTTACTGGGTTTGTCTGCACCAGGACTGGCTGCACCAGTAAACCCAGGAGATAGCAGGGCATCCTGTGCTGATCCCTCTTCCCATCCAGAATCCAACTAAAAGCTTTTCCTCTACCAAATTCATTCTTCAGAATCACTGCAGTGTTTTTGTAAAAGCAACATTTCCTGAACATTTGTTAATTTAAATTAACATTTAAGGATAACAGTTTGGATATGTTTAGGAAATGAGTCAGCTTTTACCCTTCCCTCCTTCAAAGGAGGTGCTGTCTCTGCCTGGCTTTCCTGCCTTCTCAAACTCTGGCAGGTCTTGAGCACTTCTGGATCTGGCCAGTACCCTCTAAGAAGTGAGCTTGTTAAAATATACTGGCTTGATCTGTTATTTTGAAGTTTGCATTAACCCTTCCATCATTTTATTTCCATTAGAAGTCACTTTAAACCAGCCTAAATGTCTTGTTATTAATCAGTTTCTGGCAAGATCCTCAGTCCTTTAATCAACCTCTGAGAATCTTATGAAAAAAATTTTGCATATCTTCTGGTGTTGATTTTTTCTTCTTCTTTCAGTGATCCTTATGATTTTTTTCTTTTTTGTTTGGTTGTTTAATTTTAGGTTGTTTTGTTGGGTTTTTTGAGACAGAAGACATTTTTAAACTTATTTTGGAAGCAACCTTGTAAATATCAAAAGTTCTCTAAATAACTACATCATCAGCTATGCAAGGTGCTAATGTTAGAGGGTTTATTTTGATATTAGTTAATGTATTCAAATATGAAAATAACTACTCTGCTTCTGCTGCTTCCTCCATTGCTATTTATAAATTTCTTACCTTGTCTGTTACTGGTCTGTGTAATTAACAAGCATCAGTGGGAATTTTCCTAATCACAAAAGACTCTCAGTTGTAAGTACAAAATGCTCTGTGCCCAACTCTGAGCAGACAGAAATGAGGAGAACTTACCCAGGTGTCCTGTCCCACGTTCAGTCCTGACCCTTGTGTGTCCCACTCACTTCTGCACCCAATCAGACACTTCAGAAAAAATCAGGGTTTGGTGAGAAGGGAGGCTTGTTCAGTGTAAAACAGCTGGGTTTGCCAGCAGAGAATCCCTGGCTGCTTGTGTTGTTCAAACCTGCCCTCCCCAAAGCTGGCAAGTACCTGGTGTGAAAAAACACCTTGGGAAGGAGCAAATGAGTTTCTGGTGGTTTGCTGGAGATTAGCACCACAACCTTCACATCCTCTAGGTGCATTTAAGGAGCAACTCCTTCAGACTTGCTATTTGAAATTTCTGGTGTTGGAGATGGCTTAAATTTCCATTATGCTCCTTAGTTCTTCAGTTTCTCTGACTTTGAAGGGAGAAAAAATGCTCCTTATGTTAAAAGCAGAAAGGGAAGGCCCCCTTGAGTACATTTTTCTCTAAACCTATTGTTAGCTTCACTTTTGAAGTAAAATTTCCTTGGAAATACAGCACTTCAGAACACTCTGGAAGAGTGGAATCATTTTCTGGTAAGTACTTTTCCTGGTGAATAAGAATAATGTCCCACCTGGTGGGAGGTGGGAAGGAGCTTAAAACAATAATAAACCCCTGAGCCTGCCTTACTTACCAGGTGATTGATCAAACAGGGAAGGAGCAACCTTCCTTCTTACAGCTTGGGGGTTCAGGTGTTATTTTCATATTATTGCAGTCAGGTTACAGCTTTTGTAACAAACTGGACTATTTTAAATAATCCTAGACTGCTTTCAAATAATCCCAGACTGCAAAACTCCCTGATATTTCACTCCAGCATGAGGGGAGTATCGATGGGAAAAGAGCTCTTGGCTTCCAGTGTTTTGTAAATGGATTTTTAACTCTGTTTTGGACACTCACTTAGTCTGGTTTGAAGGGTATTTGAATCAAGTGACTTCATATTACCAAACTAGGGCAAAGCTTCTTAGGTGAAAAAGCAGACCCTGATTTACGTAAAATTATACAACCAGAGAGGGGCTGATGAAAAATAAATTATTTTATCTTTGTGATGATTTTAAATGTTCAGGCTTAATGTAGGTGATAGGAATTCAGATTGGTTTTTAGTACAGTAATTAATGATCCAGCATTTTCTATATGTCAGATAAAGGTGATCTTTGGATTAAGCTCTCAGTTTTGAGTGCTGTTTTCTGCTTTGACAGTCACTGGAGAGGAGCTCTCCTGGGTTTGTATCTCTCTGAATTTACTGGACAAATGCAGCTCATAAACAAGGGGGATGGAGAAAACTATTTCTGTTTTTGTTGGATGCTGTGAATTTAAATTTAGAAGATTAAGGATTCTGAAATACCATTTAAAAGCATATGAACATAGCAATTACATTACTTACAGAAAAGGGACTTTTTAGTATGAAGGAGATTAATTTTAGAAGATGA
Organism: Dicaeum eximium; assembly: GCA_013396995.1. Classification (NCBI taxonomy): domain Eukaryota; kingdom Metazoa; phylum Chordata; class Aves; order Passeriformes; family Dicaeidae; genus Dicaeum; species Dicaeum eximium. Next base: position 286,000 of record VWZP01010556.1, read on the forward strand.
CCGTGTGTATAATCTTGTTTCAGATGAAAAGAGCCACAAAGCCTGATGAAAGAAATGGAGATTTGAGAACTCCCTTTTGATTAAATTATATAAATTTCTCTGATCTGTCTAATTCTTAATAGGGCATTAAACGTATAATAATGCAATGTAAAAGAGTAGGAGAACTGAATGATGATGTATTTAGCAATGTTATTTGCAATTAAAACCCTGGGGAAGGGTTATGGTTGTGTGATCAACCTTGTATAAAAATAGCACGGTCACCTTGTCCTCTCAGATTGATTTTGCTTGCCTTAAAGGAAATATCTTTTAGGTCATCCAGCAAGCTGCACACCACCCACTCTCACAGGTGGACATTATAGCATAATTCCTAACAAAATAAAGCTGATGATGGAACTGGTTCTGTAAAGATTCTCCTTGAATATTTTTTAAAGGAATGATGGTTTTCTGCTGTGTTGCATTGCTGGATGATGCAGTGCATGGTGTGTGCTGTAAGGGGGATTTTGGAGCAGTTGAGAATAAAGTGCTTTATAAGCAATATATTTTATTGCCAACGCTGTCCCAGCCCTCCTCGCAGCACACACTTCTTAATAAATTAAAATGAGTGGCTTTGGTGTGCTTTGTTTTGGGATGTGAAAGTGGTTACAGCTAAATCTGGATAAAGAGATGTAAAAAACTGCAGAAACTGGGAAGGTGCTTGTCTGAGAGAGGGAAATCTGGGGCAGTGGGTGTGTTAAAGGAAGGAACTAAAAGTCTCAATTAGATGAGAGCTACACCATTTTTAATCACTTCTTTTTGCTTGACTGACTGTAGTTTTCCCCCTTATTTTTTGTTCTCTTACCTTGCAAGTGATACCACTTCAGATGTTTTTATTCATTAAGTTTAATTTTTGCCAGCAGCCAGGGGGGAGGTCAGGGGAGCTCTTTATTTCTTGTTTTAAAGCAGCAGTTTTTCAGTTCAGTTTCTGGAAGGAACCTCTCTCCCAGCAACAGGAGCTTTTAGTAGCTGCTGTTGGGCTTTGTTCCACTGGCAAGGGAGACTGTTTGCATCCAGAGCTGCTCCTTGGGAGGGTTCTGGAGAAGGGAATGTGTAAAAACAGGCTATGTGTAGGGAACGTGTAAAATAAGATGTGTCTCAGAGCTGTCAGATCTTAGCAGTGAGCAATGCATTCAACTACACTTTCCTGAAGCTACACTAGCCCATCCTGCTGGGACATTGGTTAGAAGTGATTGAATATATTGACCATAACTGGCAGAACTGTTGTGGAATTTTAATCAGATGTGATCAAGTGGAATGGAAGAAAATTCATACTTTTGCACTGTCATTTCTCCTCAGAAAACCTGAAAAAGGAGTCCAGTACCTCATTGAGCGAGGATTTGTGCCAGACACCCCCGTTGGGGTTGCCCACTTCCTGCTGCAGAGGAAAGGGCTCAGCAGGCAGATGATCGGAGAATTCCTGGGAAATCGGCAGAAGCAGTTCAACAGGGATGTGTTAGAGTGAGTACTGTGTGGGGAAGAGCTGAGCACTGCCACTGCTGGTCAGTCTGCTGCCTCCATGGTTCATAGGAATGCTGCTTCCTTCCCCTCCCCATCCTGTTGTTGGCCAGCGTGTTCCTGGGGGTCCTTAATTGTGCTAATTATTTCATTTTGACTCTGGCCATGTGCTTTACACCTTGGAATGGGAAAAAGGGCTTTTGGCACTCTAACAGAACTTGCAATAACGGGAAGCCTGTGAGCATTATTGCAGAACTGACAATAAAGTTTAGGTGAGGATTGGAAAGGTTGTGAGAAATGCCAGGCTCATTGTTTCATTGTGCTTTCGCTTAAAAGGAAAAATATTAAAAGCGAGAGGAATAAATTGTTTGTTGTTAATCTACATTAGCTACAGTGTTACTGGAAGAAAAATATGAGCTACTGCAATTTGTCATTGTATATCTATACATTCAAGGAAAAGCTTTTAAAAGGGGATGGTGCTTTCTGTGGTTTCTGCATTACAGTGCTGTTACTTGCAGTGATTCATGTCTGGTCATTTCAAAACTAAAAGCTAAGCTTAAATGAAATTTATAAGCCTCTGATTTTAAAACAGTCTTTAAACAAAGTATTAGAATGATATTGTTCATGTTGCTGATTATATTAAAATGTTTCAATTTTATTTTTTGTCAGCACTGTATTTGCAGAGCAAGAAAGTAATTATTTATTTCTCCATAAATGTTAACTGAAAGTCATGGCAAATGATGGGGAGATGTGAATTAGAGTAATAATAAGAGAGTATCCAAACAAGGTTATTTTTTCTCTCTACAATTAAGAACATTCCTAGACGCAGAGCCATTTGGTACAGATTATTGTGCCTGCTGCACGCTGTCTGAGATATGATATTTTGAGCAGTGTAAACTATTTGTTATTGTTGGAGGCATTGTGATAGTTGATTGGCCTGGAAGCACAGCACTAATAATTATTTGTGGCAATGGTACATCACTTACAATGATCAGACATTTGTCATTCCAGGAGCTCATCAGTTAAAAAACACAAGAGTCTGCTCACATGTGCACATTCTCATTGATCTGTTATTTTCAACCTCCCTTCCCAGCTTACCTGCAATTATTGCAATTGCTGCTGAAAGTTTAAAGAACAATTCCATGAATCTCTGTTAGATGGAAAACTGAAAAGATTTTTCTGTTTCAAAATCTTCCCTTTGGTTGTTAGAAATGAAGAGACACAATGTGAATCTGTTTTTTCCTAGCTGTGTGGTGGATGAGATGGACTTCTCCACAATGGAGCTGGATGAAGCACTCAGGAAATTTCAGGCCCACATCCGTGTCCAAGGAGAAGCCCAGAAAGTGGAGCGGCTCATTGAAGCTTTTAGGTAGGATGTGAAATAAATCCCTCAGTCACCAGAAACCTGCTGCTTTGCAGTCAGTCTGTAGAACTGGGGAACTTGGGCTTATGCAAGTTGCATTCCTGATTATTTTCAGTGTCCTCATGAGGTACAAACACTTTCAAATATGTCTTGTTTGGGGAGGGGGCTGCTAAGTATGGAATTGGAGTTTCATTTGCTGGTGTTGTTCATGTGTGGCATTTGTATTAATAGAACTTTCTCAGAAGTTCTTTCAGTTGAAAATATACTCAAGGATTTTTGAACATCTCTAAGAATATATTTGGATTTAGTAGTTTATATGAGTGGAATTACAAGCCCATGTACTTTTTAGAGCATGTATACTCCTGACTTTTCATTAAACACTTCAACAACAGTGGGAGAAAGAGGAGTCACTTATCAGTACTGACAGAGGTGTATCCAGGGCAGGATAAGGTGGAAAACACCACATGGCAGTAAGCCAAAATCAATGCTGTGTTCTTACCTGCTGTTGGGGTATTAATCACTAAAAAAAAGGGGATATAGAAGTTATTGTAGTAAGTGAAGTTACAGTTAAGTAGAAACAAACTCCTTGCACATTCAAGGATTGCCTTATGAAAACGTGTATAGAAAGCTAAAGCTGTGTCTGGAAAGGAAGCAGTAGCTTGCTCTCAGTTGAGGCTCTGGAATGCAGGAGAATTTGATGAATGCATGGTGAATTTGAGCAGTGCCTGCCAGCCCTGACAGCCTCCCCTGGTGTTCCCAGCCAGCGTTACTGCATCTGCAACCCGGGCGTGGTGCGGCAGTTCCGCAACCCCGACACCATCTTCATCCTGGCCTTCGCCATCATCCTGCTCAACACCGACATGTACAGCCCCAACGTCAAACCCGAGCGCAAGATGAAGCTGGAGGACTTCATCAAGAACCTCAGGGGTAAGAGACCCTAAAGGCAAAGCTCCTGAAAGCTTTTCCCTGTCACTGTCCTTGCAGGGACACTGTATTTTCTGGGAACAACTTCATGCTGCTGTCACCTGACTGCCATTTGGACAGATGTCAGTCATTTCTGTAACAGCAAAACCAGAATTAATTGTGTAATATTTTGTTATTTTTATCTTGTCTTTCTTGAGTGGATGGATGTATTGTTAAGACCTTTCATTTTAGAACCAGTAAAACCAAAATACTTGTGGTGTTCTGGAATTTCAGATCTTGAAAATGAAAGTCCTGGTTGGTGATTTTATTCCTCGAGATTGATATAAGGCAGCAATGAACAACCTGTGCTCAGCAGATGTTTCAGCTTAGCAAGGTTTAAGTTAGTGCTGCGATTTTATTGTAAAATCCACAAATACTCCAAAGGCCTGATACGCATCTCTTGGCATAATGCTGCAGTTACATTTGTGGAATTAGCCACAGCACATTCTCTCTGAACTCCAGCATGCATGCCAGCAATTCTTGTTACTGCAGGCATTTCTGTAACAGGCTACCTTGCTGCAGCTGTAAATCACTGCATCACAAAGGGTGGGCTGTGGAAGGCTTGGCCATGTGGCACAGAACAGAGGTGGTTTTGCTTGCTTCTATCTGCAAACAAATTGTATTTTATCACTGTATTTTTAAGGGGAGCAGTTGTTGCACTGGGTGACAAAATATTATATCTTTGCTTCCAAATGGGAGATAAGAGTTTATTGCTTTAAAAGAGACATGCATCTCCCTGTCCCCAGAAAATCCAGCTTTAAGTCACTTAGTGAAATTGGACTCCTTCCATTGCTATTAAAAATTCAGGATCAGGCATTCAATACAGTGTGGCATTTGTTAGAATGCCATACCAATGATAATCACACAGTGCTAAACAATAATATTGGATCTGGGCTATTTTGTTGATTTGTTTTTCCAGACTAAACTAGTTCTTTTTGAAATCTTATAGGAAATATTGGTTAAATAATTTTGATACATTCATAAGGTTCTCACATAGGAAATTATTTCATGAACAGTGAGTAATATTGAGACAGAGGCAAAATGAAATGGTTCTTCTGCTTCCTCCCAGGGTGTATTCCTAGGAGAATGTCATAGGGAGGTTTTAGTGTCTAAAAAGGAATTTAACACATTGTAGCTTTAATACCAAAGAGAGGTGTGAAAGAAAAAAAATCCTTTAGGAAATCAGCCTTTTTATGGCTTAGTTTTAGATGGGAGTTTTAAAAACAAAAGAATTCCCAAACCTCAGTGATCTCCATCAATGCCTTCATGTATGAGCAGCGAGCTTCAGGACCAAAATTGGCGTTTAAATCATGTTCACACCCCTTCTCTTGCATGGCTGAGGCAGCACAAGGCACGCAGGAGGAGCTGGCTGGCAGCGGGAAAAGCCAGCACAAACATCCGCAGGCAGGCAGTACTGGGAGGGCAGGAAAACAGAGACTGCCCAGGTTTTTATCCTGTGCCAGTGCGGGTCAGACCCTGCTAACAGCAGCTTGGCCCCTGCAGGGGTGGATGACGGCGAGGACATCCCGCGGGAGATGCTGATCGGGATCTACGAGCGCATCCGCAAGCGCGAGCTGAAGACCAACGAGGACCACGTGTCCCAGGTGCAGAAGGTGGAGAAGCTCATCGTGGGCAAGAAACCGGTGAGTGCCCTCTGCTCTGCCACGGGGCACTGGCAGGGCAGGGCAGCAGAGCTGTGCTGCTCCCCAGCACAGACTGGCCCGTGAATGGCAAAGGGCAGAAACTGTCAAAATAATTCCCTATAAGGTTGACTTAAGTTCTGGAGTACGCTTGCAGATGAATTTTGTTTTTGCAGTCATGGGTGACATGATGATGTTAGGAGTCTTAAAATCCTTTACTGTGAAGCTTTACAGTTCTGAAATATCTGCATTTTAGGCAGTTCTCCTGTTTATTTCTAAAGAATCAAAGTGCTTTGTTAATGTGACATTGTAGAGAACCATGTTTCAAAACGTGCATTGTCAGTTATAGCTCCATAATCTGCAAGAGTAACAGAGAAGTTCTGTTCACATCAGCATCTTTGTCACCTGCTCAGCTGCCTCCATGACCTGGGATTTGCAAGGGGACATGGGGTCATTTTATCTCAGAACATATCTGGAAATCAGGTCCCAGGGATTCTGGTGCTGGGTTTGAGCATCCAAAGATAGGATTGTTGTGGGAAAAGTCCTGAAATATTTTGCTATATAAATGAATCTTCAAAGCATCTCTTAGAGAAGGAGAGAGAAAAGAAAGGCCACGGCATTTTGCCTCCAAGCATGGATCTGAAGATTCTCCTTATTACTGTTAAAGGGCTTTGACTTGTAATCTCTTCTCAGACAAGCCTTAGTCAGGGGACGGGGAAGGGAATGAGGGACCACCAAAAATACAATTTTGGTCTGTTTCCAGTAAAGAATGTGCTGAGGAGATCTCTTTGAAGAAGCAGTGGAAAGAAAGCAAAATTTTTATAGAAGCTTGTACCTATTTTTGAGAAGAAGGGAAATACTGAAGTCAGTATTCAGGCACTTAATATGAAACTTCATTTCTATAATTGAGGATTTAGATTTATATATAGGCTTCTGTGGGAGATGTTTTTTTTCCATGTTTCTTTTTTAATTCAGACATGTGGCAATTCAAATCCTAAAACTAATCCTGTAAATCTTGACCTTGTAAATTAAATGGGATTAAAAAAACAATGCCCTTGGTGGAGTCCTAGCTTGAAGGATTCTTCTGGTGGGAGACTTTTTAACTGTATGCAAGGAAATTAAGGAAACAGGCAAGAGTCTTTATTGATAGCTCTATTTGTTTTTACTTTATAGGCATTTAGTCATAGTCAGAACGTGCCGTATTTACTTGCTATGATACAGTTCTGTGTTTCTCTGAAGTTTAATCAACTTGTATGTGTCTTTCTACTGTAGATTGGATCTCTGCACCATGGACTTGGTTGTGTAGGTATTTCTCTCCTACTCCTTCAAAATATATAGTCATTGTAACTGGCAGCATTTTCCTAAACTGGAAAAAAGACATTCTGTTATATTTTAAAATTTTAAATTACTGATATTCTTTCAGGCAACATTTTTGTTGTGTTATAGTAAAAACTCTCCACAGTATAAAGATTTTCTTAAAAATGTACTTCCCAGAGGCTGCTTAATTTTATTGCCAAGGATCTTCTAGACCTTTTTAGTACACTGTTTATTTATTTGAAATATTATTATCACTGTAGAAATTAGCCAGTAAAGAATAAACAAATAATTAAAATCAAAGTTTGCAGCTCACCTTTCCACCTGAGCTGTGGTGTTTTTATTCTTTCCGGTCCATTTGAGAATTGAATGATACTCTGGAAAGATACTGCCAGTTAAAGATCACTTCTGAATGGTAGATGAACATTGAAAATATTGATTCCAGATTTAAATTATAGGCATGGTTAGTAATAAAGATAAACTGTTCTTATAATGCACCGGTTTATGGATTTCTTTTGGTGTTGTTAGCAAGGTCTCATTATTTGCATTTGAAAGAAATTAAGTCTCACTCATCAGCTTCAGAGATACCTTCAGCAGACATTTCCAATAAGAAAACAGAAACTCAGCATTGATTATCTTGCTGGCTTGAGAAAATAAGATGATTGAAAATGCCTTTGCTTTGTCCTAATGTCACCATTTTCTTGGTATTAGGGAATGAATAAATTGAATTAACTCGGTGGCTGACAAAAAGTAACCTACAGCATCTCACAAAAGCTAAACTTGCTTTGCATCCTTTCCTCTAATGATAAGAAAAATGCTCATGGAAGGAACCATCCCTTGCTTTGAGTTTCCACTCAGGTTAATCTCAAGTTCTTTCACGTTTCTATCATTTCACAAAATAAAACTCCATCCCCAGTACAGCTTCCATCCTGTATGGGATGCAGGCTGTTAGAGAACATTTTGGAGAAGAACTGTGATGAAGTTTGAATGTCCTGCAAGTTTATGACATAAACTCTTTATGTTCCTATTGTTGGTCCTTTGATGAAAAGGTCTAATGGGCTTAGAGGTAAAAATATTTGAAGTATTAAAGAAAAAGAGATTCTGTGTATAAAAAATGCTCTTTCTTGGCTAAAAGTTGTTATATGAACCATGAATTTTTGTATTGTTGCAGGTGCTCTCTCTCCCCCACCGGAGGCTTGTTTGCTACTGTAGGCTGTTTGAAGTTCCAGATCCAAATAAACCTCAGAAGCTTGGATTGCACCAACGAGAAATATTTTTATTTAATGACCTTCTCGTGGTATGTATTTCCAGGCAGAGAGAATGAGGTATTCAGAAATCGTATCTCCATGAAATCACTAGCAATTAAGTACATGAGCATTCCTAAAAATAAATATCTGTTACCCTGTATTCCAACAATCCTGGGATGATTAAGAGATTTATATCTTAATTTTTTAAATTCTGTATAATTTGCTTTTAAACTGAAGTCTTTTGTTGGTGGCTACACTTTGCAAGAAGGTATTTAATGCGGTAGCTTTTACCACAGAGAAAAAAAACCTCACCTCCAGTTCACCCATCGTCCTAAAGGATAAACAGAGACATTATTTATTCAATGAATAGTGAATTCAAGGTACTTGGGGAAAACCAAAATGACATCCCACTTTGTGTTCCCCAGATGTTCTATAAACCAGATCTGTTTGTTCATTGAAATAGGAATAGGATCTGTTGAAATAGATTTTACAATTGACTTTACTTTTTTAGTGTGCATTTACCTTCACAGACTTTAACTTGACCCAAGTCTTTTGAAAAGCAGACACACAGAACTCAGGACAGCTTGGAATTATTTGGTTGATTTACTCTTAAAAATAGGAAAATTGGTTGCACTCCATTTGGAATGCACTTGGCTGTTACCTGAAAACTGAGAACTACACTAAATATTTCATATTTTGTTAGGAAAAAGGCACACCTCATCTACACAATTTTACTGCGTGTAGTTTTTTACATACCTGCAGACCTTAAATCAGGAGTTAAATAAAAAACATTAATCCTTTTGCTTCTGAGTACAACCTAGGAGTTGTAAATGGGAACTTGAGTGGAAACTGATGGAACATTGTTTTCTGCTATTTTTTTATTACTTACTCAGGTATCAGTAGTTTTATCAAACTGTTTGGGGAATAATATAGACCAAATTTTTCAGTGTGGTAGCACCTAAATTTGGGGGGTTTAAGGATAACTTAAATGTATTTTCATTTTTTGCTAATACAGAGTTCTGGAGGAGAGAACACAAAGGCTTTGTGTCTAGATAAAATATTAGCCCTTCTGCTTTAGAGAGATGATGCTGCAGAACTTTGGTTTTTTTCAGTAGCAGGAGATTAAATACAGCAGTTGCATTTAAAAAAAGGAAAAAAAAAAAGACAAGTCCGTTTTTCTGACAGATTTATATCTTTCTTTTAAATAAAATGTTTTCACTTATGATAATTCTTCAGAGCAATAATTTTCCACAGGCACATTTGGTAGAATGAATATTTCACTTTCTTTATCTGATACCTTTCAGGTGACCAAGATTTTTCAGAAGAAGAAGAACTCTGTCACATACAGTTTCCGACAGTCCTTTTCCCTCTATGGAATGCAAGTTCTTCTCTTTGAGAACCAGTGTAAGTATTTCCTCTCTTTCTAGAGGACCACTTTGTTCATAAGTAAAACAAAAATGGTGTAAGTGAAAGGGATGGACAGGACTTGATCCTGAGTTTAGGAATAAAATTGCTCTGGGTTTAACTTTGTTCTAAAGCTTAAAACAAGAGGCTGTCAGTATATAAAACAGAGAGTGTTTTGGTTGTAGTCAGAAGCCAAATATCCCCAAATGTGTTTGTGATTACTTGTAAAGAATAAAAGGATTGCCAAGAAACAAACACATCTCTTGCTGACTCAGTGGTACCATTAGCTGGAACTGAGTGATAATAAATAATGACTCTTACAATTATATCTGTAATTCAAAACACTATTTAATTTATTTTCCTGATTTATGGCTTAACTTTGCCTAGATAATGTATGCTAACTCAAATTTAAATACAAAGCATAAACTTCCATTTTCTGACACCTTTTATTTATGTCTCTTACGATCTGCATCAGTCCAATATTCTTTTTCTCTTTAGTGCTTCTTAGCAGACAAAAACCCAAATAATTTGCTAAAATCCTGTTTCTAAGCCCAAATACAGCATCAGTAGTGACAGCAGAGCAGAGTTCTTGGTATGGTACATAGGGAGACAGGCTGACTGAATTAATGGTTTGTGACCAAACCTTCCCTCCCTGATAAATTGGGTACAGCTCAGTGTGAGCTGCAGTGGTTCCTGTGCTTTTCTGTCATGGAAGGTTCTTAGTTTTGACATGCCCTTGAGAATGTGCTCCCTAAAAATTCACTGCTGTTACTGCAAGCCTCTGGAGATTCCAAGGAGAAGGTTTTGCAGAGCTCACAGCATCTCTGTAGCCCACAGATTATTTTTGTGCTTACACATGCATTCTCTCTCTCTTGTGAACACATTATATGATATAAAATTCAGTTTTTGAGGGGAAGGCCAAATACATCTATCCTGGATTCTCCTAAAAATAGAAGGATTTATAATTCTCTGATGCCATGTTAAATAAAATAGATTTTAAAAATACAAGCATGCTAAGTAGAAACACTAATCAAATAAATTTAAAAATACCTATAGTGAAACAAGAAGTAAAGGATTGGATTCCTCCCAGTCAACTGGAGGCATTTTAACTGAGGCACCTCAGGAGGGCTTCTGAGTTGAATTCACTTCAGTGAATCAGTGAACAGACTGTAATCTAATATTGGTGCCTCTTAGGTGGGATGCACAGTTTTCCAGTTGGGAAAGAGAAGTTTTTGTCCCCTTTGATTTGTAAAATTAAATGTTCTTGGTCTCCCCTGTCCCCAGCAAGCTTTGGGCTGTTTTGTCCAGAGCCATCAGTAATTCTGTATGGAGCAGCTGTTCCCTGGTTTCAGGGAATAAAAGTCAGTGTTGCTAAAGCAGAAGCAACAAAAATACTGGTTTGGCTGCTGGTGAGGTTGAACAAATGACTGGCACTGGTGATATAAGGATTGACTTTTAATGATAGAAGTCAATTATGTAGAGGGATGGATGAGCTGCAAAAGGCAAAACAATGTCACCTATCTCCAGTAAATAAATAGGCCATGTGGGAAGTATACTTTCCATTTTCAGTCAAAATCACTAACAAAATATAGAGGGGGAGCAGATCACTTAGGAGAGAGTGTGACTGATACCAACAAATAGTGATGTGAGGGTTTCCTGATACTTGATCAATACAGTGCAGAGAAGTACCTCTGGTAATAAAATATATGTGTTTGTTATGTGGAAATTCCTTCTTGGCTCATATGTGGGGGCATCCCCAGTGACTTTGGGGTTGCCAGGTTTCCTTGTTTGGTTTTGTAAACATTTTTATTTTTTCCCCTGGAGTGGTGCAGAGCTGTTTGCTGCATTCCCTGTGCCAATGTTCCCAACATCCCACCTGAGCCTGCCCAGCACTGGGACCTTCCTCCCTCCTTCCCCTCAGGACCATTTGAGCCTTGGGGCAGTTGTTCTATTTTCCCTGGGGACTGTAAATGGACTTGCTTCACTTTGATTGGGGTGTTTAGGTACCCTAAAAGAGTTAAAGTTAAGGTACCTGAAAAAAGCCAAAGTTAAGATACCCTAAAAAAGCCAAGCACATGCACTGGTTTCTCAATAGTTGAAGTCTTGTTAAAACCTCATGGCTTTGAGGGAGGGGATTGCCTCACTTCATCTGCTGGCTCTTGAGGGAGGGAGGTTTTAGTACATGGAAACCCTTGAGCTTGGCCTCAAATACTGAAGTAAATATTGGAGAGCTTTAGCAAAGCAGGAGGGGAAAGCAGCTGAGTAAAAGAGAACATTGCATTAAAATGCACACGTTGAGGTTTTCTGACACACCATTGCTCAAGGTCTGTGTTTCAAACAAAGACTGATTTGTTTTCTACAGCAGAACATATTTTCATTCTGAGTATCTTTCTGTAAATGAACCTTCTGTCTCAACCAGGAGATAATTTTGACTAGCTGTTAAAATTTCAGAAGTACACCTAGAAAACAGGCAAAGACAGTTTCCTGAAAAATCTACCTTTTATTATTAAAAGTCCATAAGATGGGTCAAAAAAATGGGTGAAAAAACCTTATCAGTCCTTTTACTTCTTCTATATGTGATTTCACAGATACTTTTAATTTTACTTTCATGAAAAAAAGGAAAGTAGGATGTACAGGGATCATAATCCAATAGGAAATACTAAATCTGTACCTGTTTGTTTGTCTTCCTACAAATGGTGAGTTAAAATACAATTTGTAGCATTTGAAATGTCTTCAAGTAGCTTTTACACTGAGCAAAACTTTGGTTACAAGTGGGAAAGGTAGGTAATGGGATCTGTTCCATGAAAGAAAAATTATCCCCTTAGCTTTTTGCTTTTTTTTCCTGCTGTTTTTGATATATATTGCATATTGTACCTTAAGGACAGCAGCTACATAAAGATATCTCTCAATATTTGTTCAGGATTTGACAGTTAAGCTGTTCCAATGTACCTTAGAGATTTTTATTCTAATTTTGTGCTGTCAGACTTTTATTTCTCTGTCTTTGTATCCTCTGTGGTAATATTACTAAAAGCTTTCCGTTTTGGTGGGCATTTTTATTAAAAGAAAAGTAATTGTAATAATTAGAGCTTCATTTTTCTTGCCTTTTTCTTCCAGATTATCCCAATGGCATTCGGCTCACATCAGCTGTTCCAGGAGCAGATATCAAAGTACTCATAAATTTCAATGCACCAAATCCTCAGGACAGGAAGAAGTTTACAGATGATTTGAGGGAATCAATTGCAGAAGTTCAAGAAATGGAAAAGCACAGAATAGAGTGTAAGTACAAAGGTACATATAATAGAGCATTTTCCAGCTAATCAAAATAAGAAAATTCTGAGTATGTGTATAACACATTAGAACTCCTTAAATGTTCAAAATAAGGTGGGTTTTTCCATGACTTTGCCTTAAGAAGGAGGAAAAAGCCAATAATTCCTTAAGCCCCAGCTGAGTTCATTGACTCCTATTTACTGCAGTGTAGCTGCAGTGGAATTTATCCTGGACTAGCTGCAAAATAACAATGGACAGAGGAGAGCTGGGTCTGTGATTTGTAGCATAAATAACAGCCAGAATTTTAGGGGTAATTTGGACAGAGGAGAGCTGGGTCTGTGATTTGTAGTATAAATTACAGTAAGAATTTTTAGGGATAATGTGGACAGAGGAATGATGGATATGTGATTTGTACTGTTAATTCCAGTAAGAATTTTAGGGATAATGTGGACAGAGGAGAGATGTATCTGTGATTTGTATCATAAATTACACCAAGAATTCTAGGGATAATTTACCTCACACTGAAATTCCCCATGATGGCCCTTCCAGTAAGCTTCATTGAATTTTGCTTCATTTCCTTGTTGCAATTCCTTTAGTCAATGTGGAAATCATGGTGCAAACTGATACATTTTGCCGGTAGTCCCGTGAAAATCTGAACATGGAATTTTATCCCAGTTTTCCAAAAGAGGCCCTGATCCACATCCAGCTGTTGGTAGAGGGGTGAAGCTCCTCTCTGGCGTTCACACAGGGATGTTCTCGGTTGTTTTATCCCGACAAACACCGATGTAAAAATGCCCGTGTGCGTTGCAGCCGAGCTGGAGAAGCAGAAGGGGGTGGTGCGTCCCAGCATGTCGCAGTGCTCCAGCCTGAAGAAGGACTCCGGGAACGGGACCCTGCCCAGGGCGTGCCTGGACGACAGCTACGCCGGGGGCGAGGGGCTGAAGCGGAGCGCGCTCAGCTCCTCCCTGCGGGACCTGTCCGAAGCAGGTAAGCGCTGCCGCTCCTCCCTGGCTCTCTGCATGCAAAGCTGCCTCCGCCTTGCCCACAAAGCCCAGCTCGCTCTGGGCCTCCAGAAATAGCAGGGTTGGAATATCACACTTCCAAATAGCTCCTTTCTGCCCCCACCCCGCCCTCCTCAGCTTGTGTTTAATTTCTGTTTGTTGTTTTTTACCTTTGTTCTGTTAAGCAGCCACTGTTTGAAAGCATTTAAGCCGTTGTAGGTTGCTATAGAAACTTTTAAAGGACAGAGAAGACAGAGGAAAAATAGTAAGTTTTTAATAAAGCACAAATGACTGACTTGTGCTAGGAGTAATTTACTTAGTTTTCCTTTCTTTTTTTTCATCTCCTTTGCTTTTTCCCCCTCCTAGAGTAGGCCTAGAAAGGGAAGGAAAGCTCCTGATCTCTGTGTACCGAGCGCTTTCTGTGTATGTTGTGCTCAAGTGTACCTCTGTTACCACCTGGATGAATGAAATTGAGTGAAGCCCTACTAAATTCTGTCTAGAGCTGTGCAACATCAATGTGCCCCTGATGCTCTTTTCTTGTTTTGTAACTCAGACACAGTTCCTAACTCTTGCAAAAAGAGGTTGTTGTGAAGTAATCTTGACGATAGAACCAAAGAAGCCCTAATGGACAAGAATGCTGATAACCCACAAAGCCACTGATGTGTCTTAAGTTTTATTAACTGATTAAAGACTGGAAAGCAGTGGTGGTGTGATTTTTTAGCCAAAGCAAGCCAGAGAAAGTTGGGCATGTTTTTATTTGATGGTTTGCCTCACACCTGGCATAGCCATGTAATCTTTCAGTGTTAAAGATTCTTGACACTGACAAGAACTCTTACCTGAACACCATGTCCACTATTCAGAAAGTACTTCCAGGGATAGTAGCAACTCTGTTTTTTTAAAATTATTTGTTTTTTAGTTCATAGGCTGTGTTGCATACTCTGCTTCATTCTTTCAATTGCAGTGATGATGTATAGTGAAGTCATAATTTCAATATTTTGTATATCTTTGCTAGTAGACACTACTTACCTATTTCCCTTTTTTTTAACTAAAGAAGAGATTTTAGCTATGCTGCAATAAATAAAATTGTTGTAAACTGAAATGATAGCCTGTGTTTTGTGGGTATATGTATATGCATACAAATATGTAGAGAGTGAGCTCTTTCAATTCTTTTCTTCTCTGTTTAGGCTTTCATACTCACATCTCCATGTGCTTCATTAAAAAGACTTAGGCCCTTGATCCAAAATCAGGCTGAAGTTGAATATTGGTGCTTGCTTGGCTCCAGTGGATTTTAGATCAAGCCCTAGTCTTCACCACTCTTATCTCAGATTTGAGGATACTTCATCATCCTTTTCTGTTGTTTTGGTTTTATTTCATATAGAATGAGAACTACCATATTGTTAATATGTGAGTTCAGTAGGTATCTGTACCCCTAAATGTGATTTCTGATTAATTTTTTCATTCCATCAGAATTACTCATCCCCGTCTTTCAAACACTGCCATGTATTTGAATTCATATTATGGGTTTAATTCAACAAACCAGTATTTGTAATCACAAACACATTTCACAGGGCATGCCTACAACTGGCATGGTTATTACTGAAAATAACCTTTTTCCATGACAAAAAGTAGACATCACTCACAGACTGCAGGGTTTATCAATGAGTTTGTTAAACCCAACTAAACTTAATTTTAACTTGAAATAGCTGAGAATTATGGAGAGCTTCTGTTTGGTCTTGTGCAGTGCGACTGACTGGAGAAATGACCAGCCTGTTATTTGCTTTGTTGTTTGGTGGAGTGACTTCGGGGAGATGATGCATATCTCTCCTGCCTTCTCTCAGGGAATAGCTTGCATGTGAGGCTAATTTTATTTTTAATGTGGGAGAGGTGATCCATAGAAAAGCAAAGAAATCTCTTTCAGTTAGGAAGATACTGCACCCCAGTGATTATCCCATATTAAATCACTTCTCTAAAACAGGACTGAGTTAGATTTCCTCAAATCGTTTAGTGGATGAAACACATGATCAGCAAGGAGGAGGAACAGGAGTGTGTGGGCCTGTAGGAATGTGGATTTTTAGAGAGACCCTTTCTAAATTGAATCAGAAATAAATCTAACAAACATGAGAAAATTGCCTGGTTGCATATTTATGCAGGAAGGCAGGTAAATGTCCAATGAACATTGCAAACCCAAAATTTTAACTATTTATTCAGTGAAAGGAAATGTGACTGAACAGCATTTGGTTGCACAGGTACTTGACAGAACTATCTAGAAACTATTTTAGAAACTAAACTATTACTTTAGAAAGCAATCCTTTGCTGTCCCCCAGATATCCCAGTAAATGGAGGCTCTGGAAAGTGACTTTAAATTTCTCTAAGTGACGATTCAGAAGCTTCTGAGATCTAACAAATGCTGATACCCTGACTGATTCTCCCTCCTAAGCTGGAAATGCACAGAAAAGCAGGATTTGTCCATCAGGAATCCTTTCCTGAGGGTGGTTCCATGCCTTTGCCACAACAGCTCAGCTCCCAGCTGTGGAAAGGGTGTGCTGAGGATCTCTTCATTTGAGAGATGCTGTTGTTCCTTGTGGATTCACAGTTCTTTCCGTGCAATATAAAACAGAATGTGGCATCCAAGTATTCCAAGATGCGAATATGTCAAAAATATTTAGGGCTTTATTTTTCTCTAAAGAGAAATGTATCATTTTTATTGCACATTCTTGAACTATAGTCAAGGAAGAACTGAATTTATTTGTTCCAGACTTTGAAATTCTTAATTGATATAAAAATATTAGAAGCCAGACAAATTTTAATGCATCTAAAGCTGAGTTTTATGAGTTTACAGAAAGATGGGAGAAGTGTGATGTCTCCTCATGGCCACTGTTCCACAGGAAGAATGATTTGGTCACTAAAGCAGGGCAGGAAGGATTGGACTGGTTGTGTTTCCTATACAGTTTCTCCTAGAAACTGTCCAATTGGACTGATTATAGGTTCTTTAATTTGAATTCCAGCCACTTTGAGTTGCTGGGGGACCCAGTGCTTTTACATTGAGTTTACAGTGGAATTCAAACTTTATTCCCACATCCCTAACCTGTAAGGTGGGAATAATAGTTACACACTGACCTAATTTAAAAATTGCAATTTTCTTGTTTGCCCCAGTATTCCACAAATAGTGTGGAATAGCCGGGTAGTACTGCCCAAGTGAGGGTGGTACAGTGGTTCCTGTTATTGGCAGCTGGGCTTGTCTTAAACAGCCACAGACCAAAAAAGATTACTTCAAAACCAAACCAAAACAAAAAGTATTTCCAGGATTAAAATAATTCTATTTCAGTGTGAGATCTTAAGATTGTACCTGTTTCACACAGAAACACGATGAAAATGTGAAGGTGACAAAGAGTACTTTCCCCCTCAAAAGTGGTCTGTCTCATGATTGGAGAGAGTAATTTAATTTAAAACTTTTTTCCAAACTTTTTTCCCCAAGACACACAAAGCTAAATCATAATACAATGTTTAGCTATCAATTATCTCACTGGCCCAGAAGAGTTTCAAGAACTGCAGAGCAGCAGTGAGAAATATTTCCATGTACTGAGCTGATCTGCAGCCTGAGCTGTGAGATCACCACACATCCTGTGATGTGTCCTGCACACATCCATTCTGCAAGGTGCAATGGCTTTTATTAATGAAGCTCAATATTCTTTTGGCATGGTTAAGTTTGTAAAAATCTTGTAACCACTTCATATTTCTACTATAAATTTGAAATATTATTGGCCCCATACAATGCATGTTCATATATGGGACATACACTTGTATAAGTTAAAGATATTTCTTACAAGGAATATTCATAGCTAACAGATAAGGTTAAATTAATTGAAATTTAATTTCATAAATTAAAGTCCACTCTAACAGCCTTAAAAAATTAAAGTAAGCATAATATATTAAGCAAAACTAATCTTCAGATTTTATAAATACCACCTTGCTTTATACCATGGCTGCTAATTATCCTGCCAGTACATGCTTAGATGCAATTCTAGAGAGAGAGTCACCATTTCCCTGAGATGCATGTGAAAACTGGAGCTCCAGGGAGGCATTTCTGGGATGGGATGCTATCCCAAATACCAGGGAAGTGTCTGGAATAAACACACATTGGCAGGGGGAATGCTCCAGGGGATGTATTGAGTAAACCCATCACACTGCATGTCAGCACAGAATTGGGTTCAGTTTGTTTTTAAGAAAATGAACAAATCCTCTGTATAGCAATAGTGCCTATCTGAGGGAAATTGCAGGCATTTTAAGTAGGATTTTTCTGTTTGTTCTTGGCTTTGCAAGTACTACTTTGCCCTGGAGTTATTCTGAGCAAAATTCCATCTGTCGCTCTCTGTCCGTATTTACTGTGTCCATGGTTATTTGATCAGACTGTGACTCCTGCCATATGCAAAAGGCATTGGATTGTTGTGTTTTCCTTCATTTTTGGCCACGTTTAATGCCCCATGTCAGCTCTCAGTCTTATTTGCAACCCTGACTGCTAAGTTCCGAGGTGGCTGCCGCAGTGTGTTTGCATCAGCAAGCAAGAGTGATTGGAGTGTTAATCAGTACTAATCCCCTTATCAGAGCAGAAAAATATCAAAGCCTGACTAGGAGTCAAAATAAGGGATTAACAAACCCAGTTTTTCTTGGGGGGCTCATAAGATAGTACAGCTCTGGTTTGGCTGAGACTAAAACTGCAGCAGGAGATGAAGCAGTGAGCTTTTGACAAAGAGCCCATCCAGGGGAATTCTTCCAAATCCCAATGAATTTTACAAGAGGGGAAAATGTTCCAGTAGCCTGGAAATATAGCTCTTAAGAGTAACTTGTTTCAGAGCAGTGTCCTGTGACCAACCAGGTCAACATTATGCTTATAAATCCAGCTGCTGGTAGTTTTTGATCATACTGATCCTTCAGGTAGTCTGAATTGTCCTGAGTAGTTCAGTGCTCCCTAGTTCTGATCCCAGGTGCTTTTGGGGTTGTCTGTGATGAGGGTATGTCATTAATTGGTTCAGTGGTGGTGAAATCCTCACATTCTCCCCCAAAACCACCTCTCAGAGTAGAAGATGCTGAAGGCAGCAATGTGCCAATGCAAGGTGGAGATTGATATTTGGCCTTGCAGGAAAGCAAGGAGCCAGTGCTGAGAAAGCTTTGGTTTCTAAAGCCCTACAGATTTTAGGGAAGCTCTGAGCACCGGGAGGGCTCCTCAAAGCTCAGCTTTGTTTCTACACCCTGCCAGGAAAGTATTCTGAAACTTTGCAAAGCAGAGCTCCACAAGCTATCTTCTAAAAATCTCTATTTCCACAGCAGCCAGATGCTATTTTCTCTGCTGTGAAGTGAGAAAGAAAATCTGGGGTGCTGTGTCCTATACAGCCACTGAGGTCTTCTGGCTCTTCAGGCAAACAGTCTGGAGTTTCACGTGTGGATTTAGGCAAATGTCTTTACAATCTGAGACTGTTGGAGTACAAATCCAACATGCTAAAAGATAAAGCACTGCACAGCTAAACAAACAAAATCTAGCCATAATGTCAAAACAGATTCCAGATTTACTGATCAAAAATTAAGTTTAGTTTTTTTTAAACCTCATGAAAGAAGATTGTATGAAATCCACTGAGGTTCAAAGCTGAAACTGAAATGATAAATTCGATGAAATGATAAAATGGATTAAATGAGAAAAATGATAAAATTATAAAACTGACGAAGTGATAAAATCTATGCCACTCACAGTGCCCCACACTGAAGTTCAGAATTTGTCAACATTAAATTTTGCATTTAAGTTAATGCCACCCCACAACTATATCTCAATGTTTAAAGGAAAAAAACCTTCATGGCCGATGAGATCCCAGGAAAACGAACCCTTTAAAATCATTGCTGCTCACCATCACAACCGCAGCACTAAACCCAGCTGCTCAAACACACATACTTAGAGAATTGTGCAAATCTACAAAAAAAAATCACACCCCGCTCGTGTGAGTGGATTCCCAACAACAACAACAAGGCTCCAAATTACCGCTCAACCCCTAGAATGCCAGGCAGGTGCAGGGAGTTGCTGTCCCTGCTGGCCCTAAAGCTGTGGGGTTGTGGGGCCGCAGCTCTTGGCGCCGGTCGTGTTGCAGTCTCTAATCTCTGCTGTTGCATGTCCTGGGCAGGCAAGCGTGGGCGACGCAGCAGTGCAGGATCGCTAGACAGCAATATGGAAGTAAGTAGGAAGTTCCTGATGTCTAGCTGGATGTGATGATGTGCATTTCAAACCTTTCTTTTATATACATACATATTTTTTTGCTCTTTTTTCTTCTAACATATATATATGTGTATATATATATATATATATAACCTGCCTGCCACAAATAAAATGCATGCCTAGGCTATTCACTCTGTATTCTTCCAGCTTACAAAGCACTGACAGCTTGTTTTAGAGCAATGCCATTTTTGGTTTGAGCTAACCTTGTTCCCTTTGTTCCTGCAAGCATGGTTAAATGGATATGATGCCACCATTTCAGTCTGGCCCCAGCTTAAAAGCCCACTTGCTCTTTGTTACCAAGTACGCTGTTCTTGCTGTCTGATATTTAGCTACAACTATTGATTGTCATGCTCAACCATCCCCATTGCTTATTTTTGAGTTCAATTGCTAAATGTATGCAGTCATGACACCATGGAATTGCACAGATAGGGCATGGGAGGATAAAAAAATTTTACAGATAGGTGAATTCAATGTGGATTTCATGAGATTTCATTCATCTTCAAACCATTTATATATACTGTTCATGTCTCTGAATTCAGCTTGCAGATTTTTTCTTTTTTTTCTTTCTTTTTTTTCTTTTTTTTTTTTTTTTTTGTTATTTNTTTTTTTTTTTTTTTTGTGTGTGTTTGCTTTAGGTAGATTGCAGTTTAAATTTAGCACACTTTGCCTAAGTACTGTTGTGTCCCCTAAACTCTTTAAAAATACAAACCCCGAGCTTCCAGCAACTAAATTCCAGGCTAAATAATAGAGAATGTTGGACCACAGGTCAGAGTAACACAAGCACATAGAAATCTTAGTGGCAAAAATGGTACATTTTCATTTAACACAAAATGCAGAGGTAGGCCTGAGAAGCAGCACTGTCATATATAGTTGTAGAAAACTACTATAAATAAAGATTTAAATACCATTTTAAAATCTGAGCTGTAACTGAATTATATGCTGCTGTATATTTAACTATTTAGGTTTAATTTAATGTAGCGCTTTTTTTTTTTTTGGTGGTAAAAAAGCAAGTATGGTATTTTTTGCAGTATTTTAAAATGTATTTTTCCTTTAAGAACACACTCGTAGGTCTTATATCATGTTACTCTTCCGTGACATTTTTTTTTAATTTGAAGTCATATTTTGAAGCCATCTTTTGCTGTCAAAGTACAGAGAGAAAATCACTCAATGCTTAACATCTCCTACAAAGGGCACGAGTGCCCCATTGGCAACTTAGGGGCAATTTTCCCTAGAACTCTCTAACATAATCCACCCATGTGAACCCTAAAGGAGGAGTTTGTGGGTCAGGGTGAACTTTTTTTTTTTCTCTCTCCTTTTCGAACATTTCCAGATTTTTTTTTTAATTTTTATTTTCTGTTAATTTCTTTTTAGGGGTCCATCATTAGCAGTCCTCACATGCGCCGAAGAGCTACATCAACCCGAGAGTGTCCATCTCGCCCTCACCAGACTATGCCCAACTCCTCCTCACTCCTAGGGTCCCTGTTCGGTAGCAAGAGGGGCAAGCCCCCGTCCCAGAGCCACGCGGCCCCACAGCCCCCGCACCACGCGGAGGGCGCGGCGGCCGCGCCGCATCCGCACCACGGCCAGTACTGCCACCAGAACCCGCCGCCCTACCACCACCACCACCACTACCACCCGCCCCCGCACCCGCACCCGCACCAGTACCACCAGCACGGGCACGGGCACGGGCACGGCCCGTACCTGCCGCACGCCCCGCACCACGGCCCGCACCACGGCCCGCACCACCACGGGCCGCCCCCGCCGCCCGCCGCCAGCACCAAGCCCAAACACAGCGGCATCAGCACCATAGTCTAGGCCTAAAGAGCCTCCTCGTGACTCTAGTTTTAAACCCAGCTGCAAAGGCACTTACAGGAAGCAACAAATCACACCGTCAGTTTTTACCTAGGCCACTTAACGAGCTTAAAGGCTTGCTGTTACTAAATAAAATGATTCCGGTTAGCCCAGGCCATACTGGTTTTACTTATCTACTGGATAGATGTTCACCGCCATCCGGTTAGTTCTTGTTTCCAAACTTGCCTTGAAAACGTGCTGCTTGCTGAATCTGAGGAAAGCTACCTTTTACACCAAACCCCTGGACAATTTTACATGCATAATGAAAAGTTAGCCTATGGAAAAAACAGGGAAAAAAGTGAGACAGAACCAAGTGTTGCATTCTTGCTCTTTTATTCTCAATGGGCAAAAAAAATAAGTAGACCTGATATGGTTGATGAAAGTACGTAAGTAAACTTTATGTAATATAAATATATACATATAAATATATATATATATACTGTATAGTTAACATTTGTGCTTGGAAAGAAATTTTTTCAGTCCACAAAACTAGCAATATAGACTTTACAAGGAATTCCACTTACTTGATAGGACAGTATAATAGATGAATAGCGTATGAAAGAGTAGACCAAAAACATTAAACATTAGAAACCAATTTCAAACATTTCAATATTTTCATCACAAGTCCCCTGGACTTGTTAAGATTTCTAAGCAATCATTACTAAATGTGCCAAGTAACATAGCATTTAAATGTCATAGTCCAATACTGCTTTGTATAAATCCTTATTTTATTAACACAATGATATAATATGTAATCAGTATTATAGCTGCTCTGCTATTTCAGGTAAGCAAACTCGTTAAGATGCAGTAATTATTCTGTAGCAGTGGAGGGTGCCCACTTACCAAGGGGCACCTCCAAGCATTGGTCACACAAGTTTAGACACTTTAAAGGCTGTGATAACTGTGAATTTACATGATCACATTTCTTTTGTAACCATATGGATTGAACGAGCACACGGGAAGAGTTCCGCCAGGTGCATGTAAACACTGCAAAAACATTCATCTCAAACATGAAAATGGCAAACCTCCATCCTTCTCAGCTACTTTGGTTCCTGTTTACCATAATTTCTTATTTTTACCCCCAGCGAAGCTGAATTCTAGCCCAGAGTGTTTCCAGTGGAAGTGCTCTAAGACTTGAAGGTTTGTTTTAGAATTTAGTATAGGGCTTATATATATATATATATATATAAATATATATATATATATATAGTAAAAAGAAAAATTAAAAATCTGTAATTCCATGTAGCCATGTGCTAGCAACGAAGTGGCTTTACCATTTTTACTCATCACATTTGTTAGTTTGAAGCACCCAGCACTCAGCAGGCTGAGTTTATGCTCAAACCCTCACTTCCATAGTCCAGTTAGTTGAAAGACATCACATAAAAATAGGCTGTGCTGTTGTTGCTTATGTGTTGTAATCAAACCATTTTCAAATTTCTCTAAATTTGTATCCCAAAATCCTGTACAAAGTTATCCAACTTTGTAGTTTCAGCACTTTGAGCCACTGCAAGGACTTAACACCTAAACAGTAGAGACAAAGGAATCACAACTGCAAAACTGTACCAGCCTAAAAGCAAACCTTGAAGAGGATGAGCAAACAATTCCAGGAAGAGATGGGTAAAAGTAATCACAGCTCGAGCCAGTTGGGTTTCTGTGTAACAGTAATAAAAGTGTCCCAAATTAGGAGGACCTGGGAGCAACAGAGTGACTTGTCATGTTGGCTTGCTGATGGCATCTCTAGCATGGGGAGGATGGGAGAGGTTCAGTCATTTTTTCCCCTTCCATACCATGGACACCACAATACCAGCAAAACTGCAAACTGAGCACTTTGTTCACCTCCACAGAGAGCAAATACAGCAATCTAGAGTTTAGCCTTTTGTTTCCAGCAGTCCACGTTTGTTTCACACATGTGCAATATGTTTTCCCCTTCTGCTCCTTCTCAGAATGATCTCTGTGAAAAGAAAACAAGTGATTATTGTTTTTCTGTATCACTCATTCTATTCTAAATTCTGTGGCTTACCTTAAGAGGGCTTGCCCAGGCCCCCTGAGGCTCTGTTCCTTGCAGTTTAAAAAATATATATTGTTCTTATAAGGGAAAGTAGAACTGTCTGCATGTCATCTAATGTTATTAGTGTGAGGCTACACTCTACATATTGTATAACTGCAAAATATATCAGTGTTACTGTTGATATTAGTTGAAGTAAAGTGATAACATATTTCAATATGTAGACTTTTCTTCATACATCTGTACCAATAGTAGAGTCTAACTGTAATTTATAGGTTGTTCCAGAAAAGATAAAGAACCATTTAGGTGCAAACATCTCTGAGAAACTGCATCATTTAATTAAAACAGAGGTAAGAAAGCTCCTCTTCACTGGGTGACGGAGTCGTACTTGTTTCAGATGCAGAGGCATAATGGAAGTAAAATTTTGTGTATGCAATAAAGGCAGAATATGCAGTGGCAGTGGAGAGGAAAATCTGACTCACTGTGTTGATTAGCACTGAAGATGTTAAATCTCCCAGATCCGCATTTGCTTTGAGTTTAAAAAACCCTTTCATTCATTTAAATTAGAGTTACATATAAATATTCCGTGCTTAAACAGTGAGCCACAGTTTAATGCCTGACCACTGACTTTCCAAGTGCAATCAATGTATTTGTGAACCAAAATGTTGAGGAGACGTCACAAACGTGCATGCACAGAAACATTTCCACATGGTTCCATGGACACCGGGGAGGAGGCTGTGCCTGCCCTGGGCGTGCAGGGAGTGTGAAATCACAGATCATTTGGAGCCGGGTAGAAACCAAAACTGGTCACGTGAGAGCACACAATTTGGAAACTATTCTTTCAAGCCAAGGAGGAGAAACAGTGGACTTGATTTTTTTTTTCCTGGTTTTGTTCTGTTTTGTTTCTTAGACTGTGTGTTTCTATGTATTCCAACCAAACAAATGTGTCTTGGTGTCAGCACAAGTCTCCAGACCTTTGCTGCTTGTTTAGGGTTGTTGTAAAACCTCTCTGACTCCATCCTTGATCAACAGTTGCTTAGAGCAGTGTGGGCCATACCTAGAATAGGAGAATTCCGGCACTTAACACTGCGTGGGGTTAAGAAAATGAACTAAAATGAATTCTTCAGCCTGCAGACAGGAGTGGAATGGAGAGGGTTTTTTCTCAGATTCCATTGCCAATTACACATTGGTACAGAGCTGCATAGAGTGACCGTGGTTCTCTCTTCCCATAAATGATGTGGCA
Source organism: Dicaeum eximium (assembly GCA_013396995.1). Lineage (NCBI taxonomy): Eukaryota > Metazoa > Chordata > Aves > Passeriformes > Dicaeidae > Dicaeum > Dicaeum eximium. The sequence continues at coordinate 311,045 of VWZP01010556.1, forward strand.
AAGCAACAATGCTGATTTGAACAAATGAAAGGGAAACATAAAGAATGAAGGTGTGGCAACAAAAAAAAAATCTTTTCTGGGACAACAATCAAATATATATTTGGGGTTTTTATTTTTTTAAGTTAAGAATGAAATGTAAAACAATGTAAAAAACAAAAAATCAAAGTTCATGCTAATATAACGTGCGTCTTGTATTGCTAAAAAAAAAGAGTCTAACATACAGTGTAGAATGATTTTCCCATCATGTACTGCATGCAGCAGAAGCCTCGTTTCTTGATAAAATGAGCTGAAAGACAGTCAGCAGATATTTAAACACTGAATCTCTAGATGTTGACTTGCTGTTCCATATGAAGCTGTGTGTTTTCTGCAGTTAAGCATGCATTTTGCTGTTCCCTTGTAAAATACCATCGCACTTCCTGCCTGCAAAATGGATTCTCGTGTACATATTACAAAGAAAAGTGGAACCAATAACAAGATTCAATTTGGAAAAGAGAAAAGGGGGTGGTGAAAATGGGACCAGTGGGGGAATAGAAATTCTCTAAATTGTACATAGTGTGTAAATTAGCATTACTATAAGTCTGCAGTCACTTTGAGGTTGCCTATCTCCTGCTAGGAACTTAAATCAGCTTTGAGTTGTATTAAACTGTTAGAATTAGGTCTTGAATGCAGACTGTTAAAGACTTCAAAAATCATTATGCTTACAAGAAGCTTCTGTTCTGGGGAGGCTTGAGACCCCTTTTGTAACTCTGGGGAAGAAAGGAGTGCTTTCATTTTAATATGCATTCTGTTTGTAAGTAGTAACAGACCCTATTGATGTAAAACTATAACTGTGATCATGTGGAGAAATCAAATAAATCATTTAAAACTCTTTGTTTCTCATTTCATGCAATCCAAGAGCTTCAACTCTTCACATTTGAAATGAAGGAAATTCCTTCCAATAGTATCCTGGCCCTGCTGAGGCAGTAGGGTTTCTGCTGCAAACTTCAGAGGGGCCAGGAACTGAAGATCAGTGGTGGAAGTGGTGAGTGGAGTCTGTGACCCCTTCTCACTCAGCTTGGATTGGTGTGGTGCTGCTGTAATGAATTTACTTCTAAAGTCACTAAAGAGCAATGAATCCAACAGCCAGGTGTGCAGACAGACAGACAGACAGTGACTCCAACAGCCAGGTGTGCAGACAGACAGACAGTGACTCCAACAGCCAGGTGTGCAGACAGACAGACAGACAGACAGTGACTCCAACAGCCAGGTGTGCAGACAGACAGACAGACAGTGAATCCAACAGCCTGGTGTGCAGACAGACAGACAGACAGTGAATCCAACAGCCTGGTGTGCAGACAGACAGACAGACAGTGACTCCAACAGCCAGGTGTGCAGACAGACAGGCACTGCAGAGGCCTTGGTGGACAATTCCCAAACCCCTCGAGCCCTGGACGGTGCTGACAGCTTTGAGACCTCCTGGCCCAGGAGCTGTGTGTGCAGCTGACCCCAGGCGGCCTCAGGAGCTCCTGCCCTGCCCTGGAGGGCCCCGTTTGTCCTTGCCAGGGCCAAGCCCTGGGCTGCGCCGTGGAGCCCCCAGGAGCTGGCAGTGCCTCTGTGGCCACGGGCAGGGAGCCCCCGGGCCCCTCACCCCATCACTGAGTAAGTACTGCCCAGTTACTCCTTCTCCTCTGTTTGTTGTGTTTCAGTTTCCAGCCCAGAAGGATCCTTTGCCTCACGTGGCCTTCCCAGTATCTGAATTGCATCCTGCAGTTACACTTTGATAACCTGTGGGATATTCCATTGTGCTCTGACCTTGGTGCGTTTCCAGCATTTCCAGGGAATTGTAGTGTGTTCTGTAAAGCCTGGCCAAGCTAATGCTTACTGTCAATTAAACTAAATACTGTGTTTGCTTCTGCTTTCTATGAATTTTAGGAGATTCTTGAATTATTTTGTGGGAATAGTCAACTATGACCTCTTTCTGGAGGGCTGTAATTTCAGGATGTGCATCTTCATCAATGATTTTTTTTTTAATAGGTAAGTACCCACTTACCATCATCCTTTCTGCCACCCTCTGAGCTGTGAGACCCCTTAGAAGGTGACCGGTGCCTCTGTACCATAGAAACATCCTCTAGTGGAAGTAGAAGAATTTGCAGAGCTGTTCTTCACTGATACTTCTATTCCTGGTTTAGAAATTAGGATTTGTAGACTTTTAGTATATTTTGAGAAGACAAGAGGTCTGCACGTGGCAGTGCACACACAAGACTGCAAGAATGAGTTGCTATGTAATAAAAAACTTCTCAAGCTCTTCTAGTTAGCAACTTTTTAACAACAGATTCTTTTCCAAGTATTTTTTATATTTTTTGGTTGAAATAAATTCAAGATTAAAAGGACAGAAAAACAAAATAAAGAGCTTTAAATATTTTATCTGTATCTTTCTTCAGATCTTTGTTGACTTAACAATCAATTAATTCTACTTAACTTTGTTTTTTCCAGTTGGCCTTAATGATTGATTTTCATAAAAACAGGTATGGTATTTTAGCTTATATTTATTTTATTTTAATAGTTGTACAGTGTTTTATTCATCTCCACCCTGTGTTACAGCTGCATTAAATACACCTTTTCCAAAGGAATATTTCTGGATTTTTACCCTACTTAGTGATTTTTGCTGCTATCTTTTTTTGACATAAAATTCCTGGAAGAGAACATAGCACAACCAATCTAAACCACACCAAAAATTCATTTTGGGTGTATTTTTTTAGCAGGCCTTCTTTCTGTTTCCTATTATTCCAAGAATTAAAGCCAAATCCTGTATTACTCAGCAAAACTAAATCAACTGCAGGATGAGGCTGGTCATGAAAGTTAGGAAAATCTTAAATTAATATTTCTGCTGAAAGTACTTCCTCAGCTAAGCAAGACTTAAATAAAAGTTGTGTGGGTGATGCCAACTTGAAGCCATCAGTTTTTTAAAATGTTTAGATTTATAATTTTTGCCATGTGAATAAATGCATATTTTTAGGGATAAAATGAAAACAAAAATCCCCTTTCTTTAGCATTTTTGCAGTAACTGAGATGGGAAATTAGCAGCATGGTTCACGAGACACAGCAGCTGAAAGCAGCCACAGGAGTGTGCAATTCATCAGCTCTGTTGGGAAATTACACCACTGGAGCTTTCATTTATTTTTTATACTTGGACACAGTGCTTTAGACCAGTCTGTGTAATGAGCAAAGCAAAAATAATCTGTCTTTAACAAGATGAGCAGGGGAAATTCATTCCAAGGCAAATGAAATATTAGGAGTGCATGATGGAAATGTCTTTTCTCTGCAGTTTCTCAGCTCTGCTACAACCCAGTGCCTCATTTCTGATGAGGAAATGGGCCCTGGGTTTGTGTCCAGGGAAATGGGAAAACCAGGGACTGTGCAGGAGTTCTGTGACTCAGCAGTGGGATCAAAGTGAACCAGGGCTGGAAATTAATTCATTTAATCATTGCCAGTCTGATTTTGTAGTGATTTTTTGTAGGAGCAGAGCTCAGCTGAATGTGGGACCCTGCAGGGTGATGCCCACCCCTGTGAGCATCTTCCCCTTCCACCAGCTCCCCATGTGCTTTTGGCTGATTATTCCTTCATTTTGCTGGCTAATATTCCTTTATGTCCATCTCCAACAAGAAAGAATGTTTTTATTTAATGATTCATCCTGTACATTGTCCTTGCCATCTTTCTGGTAGTCTCATGTCTCTGCTTCTGCCTCAGCCCTTACACCAGGCTCCAAAAAATGACTCTGCTGTAATTAAAAATAACATCCAAAAAATGCAACCAAAACCCAAAAAATCAACCAACCTAACACACCCCTGCAACCACCAGAGTTTGAGATACTTCTCTTGTCCTTCAACCCCCGAGTCTGGAAGAGCAGCAACATTTTCCAGCCCAGTGATAAATGTGCTGAACAGTCCAATTCAGACTTTAGGCATCCCAGGTGTTTATAGCCCTGAATTTTTATGGCATTTCAGCAGATTTGAAAAACGTCCTTGATTATGAGCTAACTCTTCTACTATGCCAGTCTGTAAATTTTCAAAATCATTGGTATGTGTATTTTATGCCTAAAAGGGGAGGAAACTTTGTTTCTGCCATTTCTTTCTGGGCTGCTGCAATATTGCATGACCCTGCTCACATAGCTGCAGACTGCCAGCATAGCTTCAAGCAAAAAACAAACAAACAAACAAACAAACAAACAAACAAAAAAACCAATCCACCTGTCTATACATTAGTAGTGAACTACAGGGGACATGTCCTGAACAATCCCTCTGACTGCAGGAACTTGAAATTACTTTGAAAAAAAGCTGGTGAAAAAGTACTGGCATTTTGGATCATCTGTTTCTCTTCCCAGATGTGAAAAGGGAGAAACAGATGCCTCATTTGAGATGGAGCAAGTAATTGGAATAATAATTATTAATGAAATTTTCCTGAGCTCATGGAGCTCCTTCCTTCTCTCCAACATTGGAATGTAATAAAGTTTATTTTGGCAAAGAGGTTCTTGACCCATCTCCCTTCTGTATTCATTATTAGTGCCAAGATGTGCTTTATCCAGTTACTGCAAGGTCTTTTTATAGCCACCGTTGTCCTCCCACTCATCACTGTCACCTATGTGTGACATAAAGCCAGCACTCTCCAGGCTGGCCTGCAGCTCCTGGGGTGCAATCCTACAGCAACAGCTTCTTTCCTGCAGAGTTCAGGTTATCTCCCCTCACTGAACTAGAAACTTGATTTCAAGACATTGTTTGGCCTATTTTCCCTTGCTTGAAAAATTAAATCTTATTTGGCTGTTAAAAAATTATAATGTGAAATAAAATATAAGATATTTCAAAACATGAGGCAATTTAGTGCTTCCTTTTAATCTAACAGGGCACAGCTGATGGACAATTTCCCTGCAAGTGCCACCTGAAGTTGTGAGGAATCCCTTTTACTAACAGAATGTATCTTTATTTTTCAGGTGGTTTTTTAGATGGCCACAGTCCAGTCATTGTGGATGGACAGCAGCTCAGACAAATTTATTTATGTATTTATACAGTGACCGTGTTAACATCTGTGTTTCAAACACATTACATCACTTCCATAGCACATAACCAGGAGCAAAAGCAGAAATACCAGTTCCTGCCCTCACCTTTCCCAGGATTTCATTTGTGAACCAGCTTTTTAGAAAAATATTCCAAGTCAGGAGGTGATGCAATGAGCACATCATCACATGCCTGTGGGAAAGACAATTATCAATGTCAAGTGCAAAACTTCCATACCATCTGTCAGGTTGAAAAGGAGCAAACAATGATTGCATAAAGAAAGGAGGAATTTTATGTATTTTCCTGGAAGTGCTGCAAAGCCTGGTGAATGTTTTTGTAAAGTAATTTAATGACACTTTTTCAGTAAATAAAATATCTACATCTCAAAGAGCTAAATGTTATCGGGTCATTTTATTATTGAATACCAGTTTTTAAACAGCTGCTGGGAAAATATGGAAGAATAAAAAGGAAAACTGAAGGGTAATTTTATTGTAGTTATTTACTGATCTCTACTTCTCTTGCATTAATTCCTTCTCAGGAAGGAATTCCTCCACTTCTGTGTGGAATGGGCTGAAATGGACATCACTGTGGGAGTTGTGGTTGTTCACAAAATGTGAGTTGTGAGGAGCTGTAATCCTGGGCCAGCTGAGGGATTAGCTGGCCCAGGAAGGGAATCTGAAATTATGGGAACATGTGGATGAATACCTCAGTGGCAGAGACAGCAGAGAGGAGTCATAAATAAAAGTGGGGAAAGGAAAAGGTCGGGCATGTTGCTGAAGCAGAAGGCAAAAATACGGAATTTTTTTTTTCAGTAGATGGTGGAGTTCTGTGCAAGGCAGTTGGAAGATGTATCAGGTCAGGATGGGGGGATTCTGCAGAGAGCTGCAGCTGCCAGGAGTGTGATGTCAGCTGTGGTTACACACAGCACTGGAAGGGTTGCATGGATGGGACAACATCTGTGGTGTGGCACCATTGGTGGCAGCGCAGGAACAGAGGATTCTCTGTGCCAGTGATGGTCTGCCTGCAGTTTCACGCTGTGGGTGTGACACCACCCCTGTGACTGGGAAACCCCAGGTGTTTATTTAGGATATGCTCACAATGCTTGCTGAATGAACACACCGGGTGGGGTGTGCTGGCTGCTGCTTCAGTTCCTCTGAACTTCCTGATGAGACATCTTTTCCCTGTGCTTCCCAACTGCCCAGCCTTATTTTCACGGTTTGGATCATTTTCTTCGAGCAGTTTTTACAGCAGTTTTTACCATGCTCTGTTTATCCTTTCTTTCAAGCTGCCACATCACCCCTACATCACCAGAACCTGCCCGACTTGTCCCAGGAGAGGGTGGCCTCAGTTTGGCCCTTTCATCCCTGGTATTCAGTCTGGGAGGTGTTGTGGGACCTTCGCCTCTCCTGACTCCCAGGACAGTATCTCCTGCCCAGAGCTGGGATGTGGCACTGGTGTGACAGTGCCACCCAGGTCCCCTCAGGGTGACACGGTGTGGCTCTGCCCTATTAACCCCACGTGTCACGAGGCTGAGGCGTTTCCCCTTCTGTCCATACCCTCAAGCACCAGCGGATACCCTCCAGAGGCACTGACACCTCATCACTGCATCCCAAAGACTGCAAAGTGCTGCACCCAGCTCAGCGTTCCCCACCCATTGCTTCCCGGTAGGATTAGACGTCGCCTCTCGTTTTTCCGCCCTTCCAAGCTAAAAGAAGCAGGATAATGTTACTTAGCCAGAGCTGAGCACATCCCTACCTTTTCTTGTCCCCTCACTCTCAGCCCTTCCTGTCCCCTAGTTGCAGTACAGTTGAGAGGCAACCAACATGGCAATTTATTTGGATTACAAGATTAAAGGATTTTCATTTGACGAGTCATAAGTAAAGGGAGAAAAATAAGTGAGTTCATTAAGCCTGTGTTTACTTGTTCTTTTTGTAAATGCCATTTGGTCACATTTTGCAGTGTCACACAGACAAAAGCAAAATGAAGGCGAGTGAACATGGAGATGCCTAAAATGAGAGAGTAGCGGCAGCCTGTAAAGGGCTTATTTTATCTGAGATAAATAGCTCAAATAAATTAATTCTACCCTTGAGGAAATGAGGTTTAGGACGCAGAAAGCCCTTCTGTGTCGGTGAGCAGCCCCAGCCACCCGCAGGTGAGACAGCAGCTGTGGGCTGACGATGCCGCAAACCTGACCGTGACCTCTCGTACAGAAAGGGAGCAGTGGGTGCCTCAGCCAGATTTCAGTGTCGGGTAGCCGCCTCAGTAATTTCACACGGGTTTGGCACTTGCGTTGTTAAAAAAGACAAAACCTGCTGCCAGAGGGATGGCAGGGGAAAGCGAAGGAGGAAAGGGAATGCTCGGTGCAGGGCAGCGCTCACCGCAGGGTACAGTGAGCAAGTCAGTCTTTGACACTTATTCATGTGTGGAGAGGGCTGCAGGAGTGCGGCGCCGTTCAGGGGAGGGCTGGAGCTGCCGACACCATCCTGCTCCGGCTCCTGACACACGGAGCAGGGGGAGCTGGGTTTGGATGGAGATTTTGGGGCGATTTCCACGCGCTCGGTTTGCAGTTCAGCGTATCCCCAGATCCACGCGGGGCTGCAGCGATCCCTGTGTGTGGCGCTGCTCCCCGCCTGGCCTGCACCGCCGCTTTCGCTTCAGGAGGGCGATTCAAAGGCACCCTGGATGCAGCAAGCGCTATTTTTCGGTGGCACCGTGCGGCTCAGGCAGGAGCTGCCGGGCCGGGCCGAGCCGGGGAGGCCACCGCGGCCCGAACCGGACCCGGGGCCGGGACAAAGAAGCCGTGAGCGGCTTTACTGCCGTGCCCGAGGTCGCTGCGAGCGAAGCACCGCCCGGTGAGGCCGTGGGGCCGTGCCCGGGGCCGTGCCCCGCCCCGGGGCCGGGCCAGAGAAGTCGTGCTGGGGCCTATTCCCGTCCCCGCGGTCGCTGCGAAGGAAGCACCGCCCGCTGAAGCTGTGGGGCTGTGCGGCCGTGCCCCGCCCCGGCGCCGGGCCGGGCGCTCGGCGGTGCCGTCAGCGGAGCGCCGAGCGCGGCCATGAGCGCGGTGCTGCTGCTGCTGCTGCGGACCCTGCGCGCCGCCCGGCCCCGGCCCCACAGCCCCTCAGCCCGCGGCCTGCGCACGGCCGCGCCCCGTCGCGCCTTCGCCAAGGAGCTGTTCCTCGGCACCCTGCGCAAGGTGGGTCCGCGGGGATGCGGGTGGCGATGGGGGCGGCCCGGGGCCGGCCGTGCCCGGGGGTCGCTGCCCTTTCACCGAAGGATAGCGGGGAGGGCACGGCGGGGCCGGCACAAACCGGGGGCATCGCCCGTCTGGGCTCGTCACCGCACCCCCAGGGCCTTTTCCAGCCGCTCATCCCCGGCCCGGGGCTGCGGGCGTTGATGTGAGCCCGCGGCAGGAGCCGGCCCTGGCCCGGTTGTCCCGCAGTCCGCGGGTCCAGCCCGGCCCGACCCCCCTGCAGAGCTCCTGCCCTCGCACGGAGCGGGCAAGCGGCGGCCCTGTGTGCCCTGGTGCCCCTCGGCTGGAGCCGGGTTACTGAAGTGACCCCTCTGCAAGCAGAACACGCGATGTAGCTCAGAAGGACCCAAACAGCCCCAAGAGCTGCGCTACGCCCCAGCGCCCGGTGCCTGGCAGCGCCGCGGCTTCCCCTGCGAACACGCGTGTCACTGCGCACCGTGCTCTGGGTATGCCGCAAAACTTCTGTCACGTCATTCTCTGCTTGTGCTTCAAAGATCCAGACTTCGTGCAAATTTCTGGCTACAGTTTTGATAGGAAAGATTGAAATTCTTGTCGTGCCTTGAGATGCCACTGGACAAAGAAGTTAAAATCTGAGATAGAACGCTGTGTTAACCAGAGTTTGTTAATGCAAGGCTTAGAGTGTGTTTATCAGAGATTGCAGGGTGAGGTAAACTGAAAGAAGGAATAACTCAAATCCACTGAAATGAGTTGAGCAGTAAAGTCTCCTGCAACAGAGCTTGTTAGGTAAAGTATTATAACAGGCAACACTCAGGCTCCACTATGTTAAACCCCTCTTCAGATATGTCTGGAGTGTTTTTTCTCTCAGAAAAATAATACAGCACCTTCAACAGCTTTCTGAAAACCTCTAGCATTTCCCAGGTCCAGAATTTTTGACACTGATATTGCTCAGAGTATCATGAACATATTTGTGTGGACAGAGACAAATTCTTCTATTTAAAAGGAGAAAGGCAGTAAAAATCACAAGTGTGCTTCTCATGTAGCCTCCCACTTCTTGTGTTCCTTGCTTGGATTTTTTACCAATTCAAACCTGTCAGGCCGTGCTGCTCTCAATTTATGGCCAGAACACCCTGGTGATGATAAGGAGTGGTGGGACTCACTCACCTTTGTCCTCTAGGCATTAACAGGTGAAATGTGCTGGGTGTTTGCATGGGCTGAGCTTTGGAAACAGAACAGTTCATTGATTTTGACACAAATTAAACTCATTTTTTATCAATCCCTAAATAGGGTTGCACAGACAAAGCTCTTGGGTGAGGAAGAATTTTTGCATCCTCATTGTTCTTAAAAGATCTCTTGATTTCTCCCTAATGTTTCTGTTGTTCAGGGAACACCCTCTGGTCTGGATTTGGTGTACAATAAAGTTAGGTCCTGTGGAGCTCTGTTTCTGTTTCGGAACATTCTCCACAATTCTTAATTTGCACAGTGTTTCAGAGCCTTTGCAAGGCATGTCTCCCATAATTTTTATTTCAACTGCATGATTCGTGTATTAAAATTCTTTAATAATTCTCCTATTTTAGGAAGAAGTTTTTCCTTACCCAGAAATTAGCAATGAAGAACTGGCAGAGATCAACCAGTTTGTGGGACCTGTTGAAAAGTTCTTCAATGAAGAAGGTATATTATCATGTTTTTATCCATGCAAGTGATTTAGTGATTACAAAATGATTTAGCTATAGCAGTTGAATAAAATCATTATACCTAAAACATTTAATTTAGTTTATGCATTTATTGCTGCTCACATAGTGATGCTGATCCTGTAGTATGCCCATTTATGGCTTTTTGGGGGGGGAATTTGGGTGTTGACCAAAGGAATTAAATCCCCAAAACACGGAAAAAACCAAGGATTTAAAAGCATTCTGGGATAAAGATAGGGTTTGAAATTGGTTTTAGCTCAGCTGAATTGTGTTTTTTACCACTACATATATTGTGATTTTTTTTTCCCTAGAACTTTTTAACTGTCCTACTCTTCTAAAACTGACTATGGCAAAATGCAGCAGAGGTACTCAGAAACGATGGCTCGTTGAGGAGTTATGAAAAATCAAAAGCATTTTTGTTTTCTCAGCATTAGAGTAGTAATTCTATTTGGGAAAGGCTTTATTGGCCATCTGCATTCCAGAGAGCTTTGCAGGGTGCTCCTTATATTAGTGCTGCCATGGATAAGGCAATTCCAGAGCAATTGCAGAATATTGGTTTGCACAGAGAGCAATTTCTGGGGCAGCCAAACAGCATTATCTCAGACTTCCCATTGACAGGTTTTCCAAACACTGTAGGAGTTTGGAGAAGCCTGTGATTGTCACACATCGCAATTTGTGAGATCCAGGTGATTTTAGCTGTAAAATTGTAGTGCTGCTCCCTGACAGTAAATAAAGAATTTATTCAAATTACATTTTTAAATTCTTTGCTCTGTGGAGGAACATAATTTATGGAGTAAACAACCTGATGTTTAGGGGAGGAAAAAAAAGGGTCAAGTTATGGAGTCTAGAGAAAGTATGATTCTTGGTGTTTTCGCTGCGATGGTACAGAACAGCTCTCTTAATCCCCCAAGAATCTAAAAACTCCTATGAACACGATTTTCTAATTACCACTTTTTCTTTTCTTGTATTCACAACACAGACTTGGTTCAGATAGAAAATCGTGGAAATACTTTGCTTATTCCAGTCTTGGAATCTGCTGACAAGCAGAAACAGTAGAAACAGTAGAAATGTTTGACAAAATGGATTTTTCCCACTTCCAAGTCTTTTTCCTAAATATGTTGTGAGGACAAACGGAAGAGTCAGGTTGAAGCTAGAAAGAAGGAATTCTTGTGAAGCTGGGGATGAGAAGTCTCATCAGTGACCTTGGCCCTGCTGTGGGAATCCTGCAGTCTCACAGCTGCTCTGGGCACTAAGAAACAGAGTGTTAAATGAGGAAAAACTTGTGTATTTGTAGTGGACTCGAAGAAAATCGATCAAGATGCAAAAATCCCACCTGAAACCTTACAAGGACTGAAGGACCTGGGTCTCTTTGGCATGCAGATTCCAGAGGAATATGGTGAGTGCATGTCACAGGAAAACAACCCAGTGCATTTAGGCGTGCATTTTGTGTCACTTTTGTACTCTGCAATTAAAGCTGTTACATTCCAGTATTTCTGTACTTGAAATGGATTTTTTTTGGGGGGAAGAGGCACGTTAAATGTACTGAAATAAAACCTGGTGCCTGTTCCAGGTGGGCTGGGCCTGTCAAACACCATGTATGCACGTCTGGGAGAAATCACATCCCTGGATGGCTCCATTGCAGTGACCCTGGCAGCTCATCAGGCCATTGGGCTGAAGGTAATGCTGCTGATTTGGGCCAGTGCTTCTGCACAGATTGCATGGACCAGGTGAAGTAAAAAATGTGGGGCCCTGGGGGAGTAAATCGGAATTACTGGGGAAGCATAAATCAGGTTGTTGGTGTCCCCAGCAGCCTCTGCCACTGGTTCAGTGTAAGACAGAAGGGCTGGATAGGAAGTACACAAGAAAGTTACTATTAGGATAATTATTCTTAGGAAAACTACTTCAAATTATTCCAAGTTTTTGGTTTTTTTTTAATTGACCAAACTTGTTTAAAGTAGCTAGAATAAATAGAATTGAAAACAGAGTATCAGGAGGGCTCAGGTGCTGAGGAAGGAAAGAATTCAGAAGAGAGCAGCTCTGGCTGGCTGGCTGGGGCTGCGTGTTGGGGGGCTTAGAGGAGAAAACTCAGATATCTGAGAGCAAGTGTGTCAATTTTGAACTTTAATACAACCACAGGTATTTACCTTTTAGTGGTGGATGGATGGCAGAAAGAAGCTTGAAATCACACTAAGTTTGTTATAGCAAGAGAAAATTCCTTGTGGAATTGAGCAGACAATGCTAATGAAGAAATATTTTAATGACTAACAAATAATACAGTCTGTTTATTAGACTGTCTCTTGCTATGCCATAGAACTTCCAGATGAAGCTTTGTGAACATGCTGGAGCTTGTCAGCTCCATCTCTTTTCCCACAGGGTATGCTGCAAAGTTTCCTGTGCTTGTTTCTGCAGGGGATCCTCATTGCTGGCACCGAGGAGCAGAAGGCCAAGTACCTGCCCCGCCTGGCCTCGGGGGAGCACATTGCTGCCTTCTGCCTCACCGAGCCTGGCAGGTGCTGCTGCCCCCACGGCCCCAGAGCGGGGGCTGCTGCTTTATCTGCATTGCTTCATACCTTACATCTTCAGTATTTGGGGCCTATGGCCTCAGCATGTAAATCTGTGGTTTATTTTTAGTTTTTAAAGGAATACTCCAGACTGTGTAATTGCTCTTTCCCCAACGTGCTGCTTTTGGCAGTGTCCATGAAATCTCTGACTCTTGTTGTTCCCATCCCAGGAGTTCTTCCTGAATTGAAATGGAATTTTTTCCATGAATTGAAAGGATGCTTTGTGCTATGTCAGAAATAATGTGCTGTGACTGTTCTAGGATGCTTTCAGCTCTTATTCAATATATAAAAGCTTGTATTGAAGGAGCTACCAAAACTAAAAGGAAGAATTCTGGGTGTTACATAAGTGACAGGCTCATTGTGTGTTCACATAGCTCAAAGTGTGTCTCAAAAAGTTGCTTTTGCAGCATTCTGCACATTCTGGTCAGGTCATAACCCTGATAACATGGTAAAGAGCAGAAATGTCCCCTCAGGTAACTACTTGTAGAGCTTTTCAATCTAATGAGCTTCCTTGTTAGTTAAAAAGCTAAAATTGATATACTGCTATTTAAGAACTCCTCCTTTTTACAGGATGGGAAGAGGGAGAATATGCAGTTTTGGTTTTTTAAAGCATGTTTATTTCTTTAAACATTAATAACTTGGGTTTTTTCTAGTGGGAGTGATGCTGCATCAATTCAGACAAGAGCAACTCTGAGTGAAGATGGGAAACACTTCCTGTTAAATGGCTCCAAGGTACCCACTCATAGATTTGGAACAGGAAAGGGATTTGTTACAAGTGTAGGAAGTGTCCTTGTCTTTTGCATCAGTCTGGAATTGGGAGGTTTCCAAGCTAGAGGAGAACAACCGTGTCAAAAAGGTAGCCCTTGTTGGTTTAGGCACAAAGAGAATAGAAAATTATTGTTAGGGAATTACTGCATTAAACTGATAAGAAAAATAGAAAACCACCCCAGGTTCCTTCTCTATCACCCATTTCTGTGCTCAGATTCAGGGAGGTTTGGTTAGTTAGTAAAATCAGCCCCCTCCATGATAACTTAGGTAAAAGGAAACCTAAACCTGTATTTTGACATCTCTTCATTCTTCAGGCTAGATTTTAAAAGAAAACTTGATATTTAATTAGAAATAGGGCTGCTTGGAGCCTTTCTGCTGAAAGAAAGTGACAAAAGCCAGTCTTGAAGGAATTAGAGTTGTCCTGGGTTAGGCAGTATAGGATGCATTGCAGACTTGATCTGTAGTTGTTGGTCCATTTGTGGTGTGAAGAGACCCACCCTTGGGGAGAAGCTGATCAAAGAATTTCTCATCAGAGTTAATTTTTGGGCACAGGGTTTGTCCCATCTGCATTGCCCCTGTATCTCTCATGTGCCAACAGCAGCAGTATGTATCAGCTTTTGTGGAAATGCACTGTGGATTTTAATTTAATGCATATTAATGATATTTAATACATATTGATACTACATTCTGGTTTTAAAGTTGCTCTAAACATATCGCGTGGGGTCAGCTCTCCTCAAAGATGTGCTCACACTGGGAGCAGACCCTCATTAGAACTGGAGGGAAGGAGCAGCAATTTTCCAGCACTCTGTTCTTTGCCCAGTCTATTACAAAACCCTAGAGAACTGTGCTGACAAAATCAGCACAGTTACGTTTCTTACACATCTTCCCTCTCTCAAAACAGGTCTGGATCTCCAATGGTGGCCTGGCAAGTATTTTCACAGTGTTTGCCAGGACAGAGGTTGTGGACAAGGATGGGCAGGTGAAGGATAAAATCACAGCTTTCATCGTGGAGCGGGACTTTGGGGGCATCACCCACGGCAAGCCCGAGGATAAACTGGGCATTCGAGGCTCCAACAGTAAGAATCACCTGAAATTGTTTTAATAGTTTAATGTTTTATTTTGCTTGGATCATCTGAATTCAGAGGCCAGTCAATACCTATTCCATGGTACAGTATGAATTCCCTGTTTCTTTAGCTGGCTTTTCCTGGGAGTCCTTCCTGACGCAGGGTCTGAAATAAGAAATCTATTTTGTGGAGTTCATTCACTGTGCAGTGAAAGAAATCATTCAGGAGATTCAGTGGTCAATAGGTTTAATCTAGAAGTCCACTTTCATCAGCTCTTCTAAGCTTTTTAATGATTGCAGCTTTTCACCATCTTGGTGATTGTTCAGTCAGTTCCTTAGAACTAAAAACAAAGACAAAACTGTAGTTCTCTGTTTACACTGTATATTCATAACATTTTTAATATTTTTACATCAGTAATTGGTGTCAACTACAGCCTTTTCCCAAATTCTCACTTCTTTGGCAAAGCAAGTGTAATTCTGTCATAAACAATGCATTAGGAAGACTTCATTTCTTGCTACAAATAGTGACTTAAGTTCCTGAATGTCTTTTAAATATTTCTGTGTCATATTTGATCAAGTGTTAATACTGTGTTTCAGCCTGTGAAGTACATTTTGAAAACACCAAAGTGCCTGTAGAGAATGTAATTGGAGAAGTTGGAGGGGGATTTAAGGTAAGCAGTGGAGAATAACTACTGGTGATTTTTAGAAGCCTGAAGGAGACTGTTTTTCCCCTGTAGTGAAGTTTTCTCGTGGGTGATGTGAGCACTGCCACACTGCAGGGTACAGGAGACAGACTCACACTGATCTGTAAATTGGTGTAACTGCACAGTGCACAGTGTGCCATTACCTCAGATTTCTGTGTGTTTCTTCTCTTCTTGTTGGGCTTTTGGTTGTTTCTCATGGTGTCCCCTCAGAAAAGGGAGTGACTTCAGCTACCCTTCTGACCTGAACGGAGGACATGTCCTCTGCTGGTTCCTCCAGCAAAATGTGGAAAGGGAGACAGAGGAATGAGTGTCACAGGGAATGCTGGAGGCAAGCACAGGTCCAAGGTGTCCAGGCTGTCAGGTGCTTCTCCAGGGCTGGACTGTTGCACAAGGAAATGCTGGCAGGAGCCCAGGAAAGATAACCACAGTTGGCCTTGCTGTGTAACCTTTCCCTGAGAGTGTGATCTGGGATTTGCAAAATTGCTCTTACTCCTTCTGCATTTCTTACTCCTGCTGTAGCAGGCAAGTCCAGGCCTAAATGCTAAATGGAATAATTTTCCTTAATGTAGTAGAGATTAAAAGAAGATTGTTATGGTGTCTTCCTGACAAATTAAAATGTAGGACAGTGACTTCTTTCCTAACAGGCTTTGATCTGAGTCACCCATGTTGACAAATAACACCAGACTCCAAAATCTATTTTTGGACATTATTGGTTTGTATTTCATTTCTGCACCTCCATTCTTGTCCCTTCTGTGGTGTGTTGCTGAAAAGAATCTGAGGCAGAGAGCAGCCATCACAGGTCAGCTGCAGGGAGAAATATTGTGGTTTTTTCTTCATCTGATAAACTGGAGCAGTGCTGTCTAGCTGGAATGTTGTTCACCAGCTGCATATAAATACCTTTTTATCTACATTTTACCTTCATGTAATTAGAATATAGATTATTTCCAAGTCACTGGATCATCTACTTCAGATATAAAATTTGATGTAACGGGTGGCAGGAAAAGCCCAGTTTTGAAGCATTTTCCTTGGGATGCTGAGAGCTGTTGTGGCTGATGTGAGGGCACTTCCCAAGACTGGAAGTGTGTCCCAGTGAGGAGTGGAATCCAAGGAATACTGAAGCAGTAAGCAGTGACCAGCATGTCCTAAGGAGAATGTGGCTTAAACCCCATCCGTTTCTTCACAGGTTGCCATGAATATCCTCAACAGTGGAAGATTTAGCATGGGCAGTGCATCTGCTGGAATGATTAAAAAGTTGATAGGTGGGTGAATTGTGCTCTGGATGGCTGGGTGCCAGCAGAAACTGCTCGGCCCAAGGCAGATAATGCAGGACATTCAGAGTGGGAACAGGAGTCTTGATCTTGTCATCTTTAAAACACTAAAATATGGTTTTGAAAAATAGTAATTAAAAGCCTGTTTGCAAAGGTTTTGAAATAAAGATTTTTTCCTTTCATACAGTGTAGGTTTGATCATAGAGTGGGAGGTTATTGCCTCTGTTGGACTTCCCTGAGGTAAAATGTTTTCAAGAAGAAAACCTCTGTACTATTGCTTTTAGAAGGTGTAATCTCCCCTAGAGCCTCCCACCTGAATAACTGGCTCAAAGCTACACACACTAATTAGGAATAAAACTGTTTTCTGCCAATAATTAGCTAAAACAGTAACAGAAGTCTCTCTAATCAATTAGCACCAAAACTGATTACTTCTCTAAGAGTACAAGTTCACCCCTGTGGTTCAAAAGCCTTTGACAGGCTGGTCCCAGACTTGATCAGCACAATCAGTGTGAGGGTGATTTTCACCAAGTGCTGCTTCTGGAGCAGCCAGGGGGTTCCTGGGCATAGACTGGAGTGTCACCATCCAGGGAGAGGCACCAGCTGCAGGAATGGTCTGTCACAGCCCTTCTAAGATGGATTTGTTTTTGTTTCTTTAAAGAACTGACATCAGAGTATGCTTGTACCAGGAAACAATTCAATAAGAAACTCAGCCAATTTGGATTAATTCAGGTAATAAAAAATGAAACACCTAAATCTCTGCTAAGTGCCAGGACATAGATTGCATTGGGGTATTTTGGCTGTACTGGTTAAAGGATTTGCTAGAAATTTGTGTGAACCTGGTGCTGACTTCTGTACACTGATCTTTTAAATGTCCAGAATGATAAATATATAAAAGTATTTTTAAAATTATTGTTGTTTTGAAGGGGTACTTTTTATTGATTGATTAATTTGATGATGTTAAACATACAAAAACTGCAGGGTTTTTTAAGTTTAAAGGTTGACTGTGGCCTTCTGCATCTGAATTTCTGTATGGTTCCTCACGCTGCTGTCTGGCAGGAGAAGTTTTGTTTGATGGCTGTGAAAGCCTACGTGATGGAGAGCATGGCTTACCTGACTGCAGGGATGATGGACAGGCCAGGCTTCCCTGACTGCTCCGTGGAGGCTGCCATGGTCAAGGTAAGCAGTGCTGGGGAAGGGCTCTGTGTTCAGTCTGCAGAGGGCTGAGAGCTCAGGGGCTGCATTTAGGTGAGAGAAGCACTGCATGTGAAATTATAGATACTGTTCTGTCTCTATGCCACAAGTTCAGACTCGTACAAAATAAAAGCTGCAGAGAGTAGGTTGGGAATATCATAGCCTCCCTAAGCTGGGGTCTCAGGAGGCCTCACACGAGCACAGGGACACTCAGTTACACTCCAGCTGCCAGCCTGGCCAAGCTGCTGCTGTGCCAGCTTTCTCAGGGATCTGGTGGCAGAACAAACCCTGGGGGATATCAGGCCGTGGCTGCCAGGGTGTCCCTCACAGTGTAGTCACTGCAGAGAACTCCTGCTCTGGGCTCCAGCCAAGCAGCTACAGCTGCTCTGCCCGTGTGAGGCTGCCCCTTTCCCTGGAATGTGCCCTTTTGGAGAGTGTCTTGTGCATTGCATAGCTGTTTGAGTTTGACCAAACCCCTGAGCCATAGGGACACTGTTCCAGGTGAGTTATCAGGACAGGTGTAACACACATAAAATACTGCAGCAGTGTCCTGTAGATACAACCCCAGTGCAGGGCAGCCTGTGTTTTTTGCTGATTTATTGTCTATTTAACCGTGATTAAACCCTGTTCCATGGCAGGTGTTCAGCTCTGAAGGTGCCTGGGCGTGTGTGAGTGAGGCTCTGCAGATCCTTGGAGGCCTTGGCTACATGAAGGATTATCCCTATGAACGTTACCTCAGGGACACCAGGATCCTGCTCATCTTTGAGGCAAGTGCTGGGATCCAGTTTTTACTGCAAACTGCAGTTCACACATTCTATAAAGGTGAGCAGAAACCTGAAGGTTTGATTGACCAGGACTGCATTCCTTCAGCTGCAAAGTCTGTAACAGAGTAAGATTGCAGGACTAACCTTGTTTTCTTTGGAATATCAATAGTAGTTCCCTACAATAAAACAAGCTATGATGGCTTTTATAGACTGACCACAGTGTGAGTTAGAGCAATGACCTTTCCTCTTGTGTGCTTCTCACAAGTGAAGCACGGAAACTCATAAAAGATCAACTTAGAAGTTTATTTAACTTATTGATGGGCATTTATTTTAAAAGAGAAGGGTTGGTTCTGAAGCATATTCTCTTTCCAAGCTGGATTATCAGCAACCTGTTGTGAGCACATCGGAGCACTGCCTGATTTGATTTTAACTCCGCTCATTTTGAGCAGTTCTACAACAATTTAAATGTTCCTTTGTTGGAACCGTGCAGAACTTTTTTCACTCAAAATGCATTTAGTCTGCTTTCTTGTTCATTGGGATACATTTGTGTATTTAATAATGAGGGGCTCAACTTCTGCAACACCCCATGAAATCAGAATTAAAACCAAGATAAAACAAAAGGCAGCAATTTATGGGTGGAGAGGGTCATGTGATACTGGAACAGTGGGAAGGGCACAGGGGCAAAACAGACTTTAAAAAACACTCAGTATTGTAAAATCTAGTTACCCACCTGTCTCACTTTCTCTTCTGTTTTATTCAGGGAACCAATGAAATCCTGAGAATGTACATTGCACTGACAGGGATGCAGCATGCAGGGAAGATCTTAACTGACAAAATTAAGTATGTTCTTATTTATTGTTAATAGTTTTTAATAAACTGAACAGAATCTGATAACCTTATAGATAAGAGAAGAAACAACAGGGAAAACCTGGACTATTTTCTATTTATTGCCTGTAAAAGTTCAGTGTTACAGGGACTCTGTGTTTTTAATGGGATGGTTCATAGATCTAGGAGTTATAGCATTTAATGCATTTTATCTTAGACTTTTACACAAGCTGTAATTATTTCTTTCAAGACCAGTAATGAATATTTTGTATCTGAATGAAGTTGTATTGGCACAACAGCTGCATTGTGCATATTGAGCACTGGTCTCTGGAATTCCTTGTGGGTGTCTTGGAGAGCAGCTGATGATTCTTATGGCTTCACAGTAATTTTCCAGACTTCACAATAAAATGGATCAAGACTTGTTAATTCATGGACAAACTGCAGGCATTTTGCTGAAGTATTTGAAATTCCAGCTGGTTATGTCTGAGCCTCCTGAAATTTCCTTAACAGCCATTCTTTCCCCAACATTTCAGAGCAATCAAGAAAGGAAACATGGGAGTAGCTTTGGGGGAGTTCCTCACCAAGTTACAGGACACCCTGGGGAGGAAGGTGGATCTGGGGCTTGTAGGTGACCGTGGGGTGGTGCATCCCAGCCTCCAGGTAAGGGCCTTACTGCTGAGCTCCCATGTTGTTCCCTTTGCTGCTTGCCACAATTTGATCTCCTGTTTTTGCAAACCAAAATGTGTGCTTAGGAGCAGTGAGATTTTCCAGTGTAAGCAGATGTTGGCACCATGATAGGGTAAGAAGTTACATTTATTGTCCAGGTATCAAGGGAGGATGAAAGCTGCTCTAAGCCTATGTTTATACCAAATCCAGGTTTAGATCTATTTGGGTAATTTATATAAATTGAGCCTTCATCATATTAAAGTGTTTGTAACAGCTGCCCTTTATTGTAAGGTCAGTTAAAAAACACAGGAGTTTTTCCTGTTTAATTGTAACAGTTTCAGGTAAGAATTTCTGGAAATTACATATACACATACTTGCTTAATCACTTAGGAAAAGGTTTTTATGATGAAAAATCAATGTTCTGTTAATAGCAAAAATATAAGGTATATTTTTCATGGGATCTTGTGTTAGTTACTGTTGTCAGCATAAGCCTATACAGAAAGTTACCGAGAGTAACCTCCTGAAAATTTTAATGCATGTTTGAGAAAAAGAATAGTGCCTGTCTGGCTTTCAGCAGCAAAGTCAATGAATGTTAAAAAACAGAAAATTGAGCATCCTCTTTAAAGGGTGTGGGGGTGTGTTGCTTTTCTGTTATAAAACTACTCAAATTCTTGTATTTTCTGTTTTGTTTTATAGGAGAGTGCCAAGAAACTTGAAGAAAACGTTTATTATTTTGGAACTACAGTAAGGGGCCTGCTAAGTAGGTTTGGCAAGGTAACTATATTGTCTGTTGTCTTTGTTACTGAATAGTTTATCCTTGGGGCCCCACTGGAAGCTGCAGGGGACTGAGTGTGGCAGGACGCAGCACTTCCTTCACATGACACCTTCTCACTGGGTGTGAGAAAATACACTGACACTCTGTACTCAGTGTAATGGACAAGTTACATTTTTAAAACCAAAACCAAAGCACCAGCACCCTCAGTGAATTGGTTGTTTTCTTTTCCTTGTGTAAGCAAGAAGTAATCCTGGTTGCTGTGGTCACCCTGTCAACAGGAGGCACACTGCTACACTGCAGGATTTAGTAAAGTGTTTGAAGGCACCCAGCAATTTTACAATTTTACGAGCAGACCGTTAAAATGTGCAGCGTAGTTAACCCAAAACTAACTATGATAATTTCTGACCTAGGTTAGAACTTGTTTATGTGAAATAAAACTGGACCTAAACATGAAGTATGGAAACTGATATTTGGTTAGTTTTAAACTGACAAACCAAAAGCTGATAATGATTTTCACTCTCCCAGACAATAGTAGAGGAGCAGCTGGTGCTGAAGAGAGTGGCAGATGTGGTGATTAATTTGTATGCAATGACTGCAGCCATCTCCCGGGCGAGTCGCTCCATCAGCATCGGGCTCAGGAACCACGACCACGAGGTGAGTGTCCTTCAGCACCAGCCATTCCCATCAGGCTGAGCTCCTGGGAGCAGCCAGGCTGCATTTCTGAGGAATTACAGCAAACTCCCATAATATGCAGCAGAATGTGGCGAAAACTGCCAGAGTGCAGGAGCCTCTCAGGAACTCTACTTGTATAGCTGCACACTCTCAACATTTTTAAAATACTTCTTCAACACATACACAGACTTTCAGACCCTCACCACAACTCTGCACGTTCTCTCAAATCTGTTGACACCATGCAGTTCTTCCAGGGCTCTTTCATATAATCATTCATAATAACACATAATCACAATCACAACATTATTAGGGCAATGCATTTCAGGATTTATTATTTATTATTATT